>JALMQS010000053.1:7941417-7954788 GCA_024734495.1 Forficula auricularia | reverse complement strand
CCGCCCCCACACCACCACTTTAATGTACCTACAGACAAAACCTTAATTTTATATATAAAGATAATTTCATTTAAATTGGTGACCATGACAATTGTTTTTGTTGGGGGACGGACATAGGTACATAGGTACAGAGGCAGAGACAAATGCGCTTTAGTAGTATAGGATATGCTACGACACTAACCAAGTCTATAGTTATATCACTCTAGTACAAGGAGACAAGGAATTGCGGTTTTCTAGAACAATCACAATTAATTGATAATTTCTCTCCTGGAGTAAACCTTGTGAGGACTTGTCTCTTAGATCTTTGCACGTTCTTACATGTCAATAGATAATGAATAGTCAGAGATTAAGATATCCGTGACCCTTTTAAAAAATAAATTATCATTCCTCATATCAATCCCATTCGATTTAAACCAGGGCTGTCCAGCCCGTGGCCCAGTATAAAGTCATAAAATTCCTTAAAACATTGAGATTATATATAGATAGTGGAAAACACACAACAATTTGGCCTGATAATTTTTTTTCTCTAAAATAAGAAATCTGAAAATCTATTGTGAAGTTTTCGAAAAATAAAAGTGCTAATTTTAAATTTTAAATCTGGAACTGGATTTCAAGATTTTCGAAAAAATAATCATCGTTTTGGTCTATTTTCGACTACATTTTTATTAGAAATAAAATTTCTGCTTGAAAATTTTCTGATTGAATGTAAAACAACAATTACCTTAGATACCGATCTGAAAGAAAAATTCAATATTGTCTCTTTATTAAAATTTTATATTAATTATCCACCCAGGAAAAAAAATAAACAAATACTAATACATAATATTACTTTTTGTAAGTATGTAGGTATGTATTTACATTTATTTTTATTTCAGGTATAAATTCAGGTATAAAATTTCCAAAAAGTAAAATTAGAAGTTCACTATGAGCTAAAAAAATAATAAAGATCTTATTTCTACATTATTAACTATTTTTTTTGAAGAACAAATATCATTAGAATTATTTTATCTGCGGTCCGAAACAATTTTTTTTCTTCAATTACTTGAGATCTAATCATTTTGTAATTCGTATTTCAAATACAATGATTCTGTATTCAAAATAGATTTGAATTTACAACGAAAATACTTAAAATCAACAACGTTTGTAACACTATGTCCGTGTTCAATATTTAATACGTGATTCACATATTCCAAAATAGATTTGGAATTTTAATAAAAATATGCAAAAATCAACAACATTTGTAACACTATAATGAATGTTTAATATTTATTAACTATTATGTTAGAATCTATTCTCAAACTGGAATCACACTGCTTAAAAGTTTCTAATCTTGTAAAGAGTTCATGGCTGTGATCAGGCGGATCCAGAGGCAGAGAAGGCCACCCCCAGGGCAGTACACAGAAAAAAAAACATTTACTATGATATTTCATTCTGGCTTTTGGAATTTGACTTTGCATTAAATTCTTGTGGGCAAAAAATTTTCAGCTTTTTTAATATTGACTTGGGTTCAATCCACATATGTCTTTTAACATTTTTAAACATAACTCTAATTAGCTGAAAGATGGCCAAATAAAAATTCAAGCCCGAAAATAATCTCATCAAGGTGTTTCATTGAGCCAGTAAATGATTCATCTTTAGCTGATACCTCCTCCTTCATATCTAGTAGGTTGTATCTCACCAAGAATAGTAAGAATAGATGATATTTCACACGGAATCTAATACAATCTAATAATCTTGACACACACACACACACACACACACAATTAATTTTACTGTGAATTTATGTGTGCAAAGGGCCATTTCATAGAATATTTCTCTATTCAGGAATGACCTTGTGACAACCACTTGTGACTATGGGGAGGGGAGATCTAAGGAAACATGATGTTCGCATTTAATTAATTTTATTTTAATTTTAATCATATTTAGGAAACTATTTTGAATATAATATGTGAATCGATATTAGAACGGTTGTGGCTAAAGAGCTTAAATTCGAAATGTTTGTAGTAATTAATAAACTGCACTTATACGCCAAATTTCAGCTTTTTGAGCTAAACAAAAAATTTTCAAAGGGAAATCGATCAGCATTTTCTAGGCTTCGTACAAATGAACATTATTATACCTAAATTATATATGAGGTTATGAGCACAATAGAGGACTAACCCACAAAATTATAATTTTGGTTTATCTGCGAAAATTAATTACTAATATTGTTACCTTCCAACTGCAAAGTGGACCAAACAAGCTTGTGATTGCAAATGCTGGTTTGGTTCACTTTGCAGTTGGTCGGTAACAATATTAGTAATTAATTTCCGCAGATAAACCAAAATTATAAATTTGTGGGTTAGTCCACTATTGCGCTCATAACCTCATATAAAATTTTATTTTATAGAAACTATAGTTTTAAAGGCTTAACGTTCATATATGTATAGGTATATGTTTAATTGTATTAGGCAGAGAACACCGTGAAAGATTTCCTCTTGAAAATCGATTACTCTGCTAATCTGAAGAAAATATTTTCAAATAGCCTTTTTTTTGACATTTGCATAAAACTTACCGAGTTTTGTAAAAGTTTCTACTTTTTCCCCAATTATTATAGTCTTCTGCTTAATACCATTTGAAGACAAAATACTTATTCATGGATAAGTTTAATTTTTTCTCCAATTTTAATAGAGATTTCTTATAAAAGTGAGTTACGTGAAAGTCATGTGATTAGCACAAAAGTAAGTCGAGAATATTATCTTATTTTTATTCGATTTTTTATTGCGTTTATTCTCCTCCATAATTAAGAATGTTTATTTTTCCCAAGGCATTCAGATGATAGTTCTATTAAATGCATATGATTATAGATGTTCAAAGTTGTCTTTAAACAAGCATTTATATTTTTAAACCATCATTTATTTACATATAAAAGTTTGTTCGAATTCATTTCGAAAATGTCTTTTTAATAATAAAAAAAAAAAAAAAAGTAAAAAAGAAGAAAGAAAGCCTCGGAGATAATTAAGTTGGCCTTCCTCCTGCTTGGCTGTCGCTTCAAATCGATTGGCAATCGAGTTCTTTTGAATGCTACTAATTGATTTGTTCCTTTCTCTGACATTTAATATTCATAATTAAATAGAGAATATATACGTGGGTTTGTATTTTATTTCTATTACTTACAATAAATAAAAACGAAAATTTCTATATGATTAAGTAATAAAAATCTTTTTTTCGGGAAAAAATTAAATTATAAATTGGAGTAAAAAAGTGAAAAATTTTCAAGAGCTGTTTACATTTTCGGTGAATTAATTATTTTAAATGATAAATATCTGAATCTGAAATTAAGTTCAATTTAATATTTTATCACCTGGAGTCAAAAGGCGGTTCCTAAAATAATAAAAATTATGAAATTAATCTCAACTAATGTTGAAATAGGTCTGGACTTGTATTTGGCATTCTAGATTATTCTATCCGCGCCTTTTTTAGTCATATTGCTCGATCAGAACTATAAACATTTTAGCACAAGAACGAACTTTCTACGACTTTTCATTCTTAATTGTAAGGTAATTATCTGGATCGATTTTCACATTTAATATAAATATTCTTTTCATTATCCTAAGCTGGCTCTCAATCAGTAAGGTAACAATACAGTGTGGGGACTCTGGGATATTTTTTTTGGGTCCACAAAAAATTAAGCTCAGATATTTATAAAAGTTGTAAATTTTAAGAATGTTTACTTATAGTTAATGAATTGAAATTTGACATACAAGTTTGTATCAATAAACTGCTCCTCTAGGCCACTATTTCTCTTCTTAAAGACGAAATAAAAATTTTTTTAAGAAACATGAATGTCCTGATATAAAAAGTAAGCCCGCGAGAGCTAGTGCGAGAAGGATCGTCTACCGAAGAGGTTCCATCCGTTATAACTCCCAAAATACTTGGGATATCAAATCCATTCTTATTTATCGTAGATAAGGAGGATGAAATTCGTGGAATTTTTTCATAATTTTAAGGTCCTCCACACTGGCAGATACAAAAATTACCTAAAAATTGTCGGTTCGGGGCCCTCGAACACAGACATTTTAAAATGAATTAAATTTTTAAAAATATAGATCAACTCTTAAGAATACCACTTTACAGCGATACCACTCGATGATGAAAAATAATTGTTGTTGCTTTTTTTGTATATTTCACCGCACAAAAAATTCGAAAATTTTTATATTTCAGAAAAAATAAATACATATTTCTTATAAATTTTAAGTTTGTATTTTATCTAGTTTACGAGCTACACAGACGGACAAACAGAGAGACATTATTTCGACACTACAAAATAAGGTACCGATTTATTTTTGAACATAATCCTAATAAAAAAGAAACCCAACTGATCACCCGGAAATGGAAAATACTAAAAAATTTATAGTTTCCTAATTTCTCCATGGGTGGTCGGAGCCAAAAAATCTCCAGAATCCAGTCTTAAAAAAAAATTAGTAGCAAAAAAATTAATAATTTGTCTTCGAAAGTAGTAAGAAAATGATAAATTAATATCATCTGAACCGAAGAGCAATTGGGAAATTCAGCAACGGTGTCTGCATTTTAAAATTCGTCCGGCATTCTTGAGTGAGGCCGTGCCATTAATTTCTCTTGGCGATAGTAGATAGCTTTATCATATTTTTGCCGTAGCTTTTATTAATTAATCTTAATACGTATGAAAGGATATTTTATTCAGCTTATGATCAAGGGTGAAATTAATTAATCACTGATTATGATTAGTGTCGAAACGTCAAAACGTCACGAGGTCCTAGAGATAAGACGGGAGGCAAGAAGAGATGTCAGCTGACAGAATCCGAAGAGATTCCAGCTCCAATGGACTCAAGTGGAGGAGCAATTTAGAAGAGGGCTGATTACAAGCAGAGATAAAAACAGAAATACAAATATTCTCCGTTTAATTAAGAATATTAAAAGTCGAGAAAAGAACAAATCAATTAAAGAGATTCAGAAGAACTCGATGGTCATAATATACCAGAATATCGAAGCCCAATTTAGTTTACCAACAGGGGACTAATTATTATTAAAGAATTCATTTTCGACGATTTATCTTCTTATTTCTTTATTATTAGATATTATAGTCAAAAAATTGATTAAATTAAATAATATTATATAGAGAAACAAATAGGTTGTTGTCTCTATGAATCAACAACTCTGCTACTCTCGGCAAAAAAAACTTTTCAATTAAATAATATTCATTTTTGGGGAATAGGAAAATTAAATAAAATGCTTATTCACTGTACGAGCAACCATTTTTTGTCATATAATGCACTGTTTTTGAGATATAAGACTGCCTCAAGATAAAACGAGACCGATTACAATACTTTCCCCATGCTTGGAATTTGCATAATCTAATAAAGGAAATAAATATTTATTTTAAAACTTGTCATTCTGCAAATGGGACATGTCTGAGGACTGTTTTTTGAGGTATTTCTAAAGAATTTATAGAATATTGCAATAAGATATAATTTAATGAACGTGATTCTGCTAAGAAGAGGTAATATAGTGTTGTTATTGATATATACAAATAAAGTAAAAGTCGCTAAATAAGCAAAATGTGTTTTAGTGTTAGTAGAGAAAGGATCATATAGGAAATAAAACAAGCTTTTCAATAAGAGACAGAGAAATCAATGTAAATGTTTGAAAAATATATTTCACTTTATTTTACCATATATCCATACAAAACCGAATTCAAAACAAACGAGTTAACTGAATTTATGTAGCTAGGTATCTATGATTTAGAAATAGAATTACCTAGATGAATTTTAAAGCAAGATAGAGTAGAAAAATAAATTTGAAAAATTTGATTTCCGCAATAGAAGGAAAAATTTCTGAAAATAGTGGAGATATAATGATTCCCCTGTAAAATATTATATTAAAAGTATGGGATTATTTAGCAATCAATTTTGTGTCATTAAAGAAACTTGCTAATGCTCTTTTAACGACGTTTGTTTCCACATATTGGTCTGAAAAATTATTTTACTCAATCAATTTTTTTTTTTTTTTTTTTTTTTTTATAAATTTTATTAAACCAATTATTTTACATTAATTAATGTATACCTTGTATTTTAGCTTCGATTTTGGAGATTGCTTCTCCACCATCGAGTGTCCTTATTAATCTTTAGTCCTTGTTTTTAGTAAGAGGAAAAATCTAATTAGATAAAAAAACCTCTTTTCCGATAATTATTTAAATTCCATTATTCCCCAATCAAATCGATTGGTCCTCCTCTCTCTCAACTTTTCATTCGACTCAATCAATTTTGTAAGATCAACCAAAAGAAATAAACTTGGAAATTAATTGACTGCGAGATTTTTAGAGGATTTTAAAAGTGAGAACCAAAAAAAAGGGTCAACTGTCAAGTTTTTCTGTTAACAAATTTTCAGTGTTTCCAAAATATTGTAACCCTTTTTATCCCCCCCCCCCCCCCCCCAGGGGCTAGTATTAAAAAAAATAATATTCAAAATTTGACCCATTTCTCAAAAACGTTCGCCATCACTGTGGTATAGGTATAGGCGCCGGGTCCGGGAGGCTTGGGGGCTTGAGCCCCCCTGACCTTTGAAATAAGAGGCTGAGCCCCCCTACCCATGGACCATATGTCGATTTCTTTTTTTTTTAATGAAGTCTTTTCTTTAAAAGAATGCTCTAAAGCTTCTTTTCTGAAGGCTTTTACTGTAAAACGAAAGGCTGAGGTGCTAGAGACAAAAGTTTGACAAAAAATATAGGAAATTTTATTTTTTTAATACATAAACGAAATCCGTGGGCGAATATCTCAAAAACCATAAGGAATAGAAAAAATTAAATCGAAACAATCTTGTAGTAAATTTTATAAAATTTTATTTTGCTAAGAGTAACTTTTTCCCTTCGACTCACCATTTTTGAGATATAAGCAAAAAACCAAAAAACGGAACATTTCCACCCCTTCCACCCATAAGCCCAGTATCTAAGACTGGGTACTTTTAGTATTTTACCTCCTAGCTACTCCAAACACATTCCGTAAGAAAAAAATTCTCTCCTCTTCAATGTTTTCTATACTCCCTTTTTGAGCGTTCGTTGACTGGTCTATAAAATATAAAATATCAATTTTTTTTATTCACTATTTTAACTGTTAAAATATATTTATTTTTTAATATTTAACTGTATTATTCTATGTATATCTTATATCTATATATACTTATTATAATCGGCTGTGACGTGATTTTTTTTTAATTTTAAAACCCACCAATATTTCATGACAAATAAAATTTATTAAAATTAGGAAATATTTTAAATGGTTTTAAAACTCACTGCGGAGTCCACGGGGCTTAGCCTTCTGGCCAGTAAGATGCCCGCCTAAGGCGGGCTTTGTAGCCGGTTATTATATAAATGTTATGTAAAATAAAATGTAAAAATATATCCATTTTATTAAAGTTTTTCAGTTCTATTTTGTTGTTACATATTTATTTATTTTTTAGTCCCCCCCCCCCCGCCCGGCCTATGACTAGGATATCTAGGAGGACAAGACAATAAATGCTTGGAGAGAAGTTATTTTTAGGTTTTTGTATAAAAAAAATTCAATAGTATTTCTCGTCTGCCTCCCGGGGGTACCAAGTACCTACATAATTTGGTAGATTTGCAATGGCCTGGTGATGTCCAGGTGATCAGATGTGGCTATGGCATTGTTCTATCTTTTCCAGCCAGCCGAGACATACCACAATTGCTTCATAAGTCACCGTTGAATTGCTCGAGGCCTCCGCCCTTCTTCTTGATGCCAATCATATATAACTTTGGACTTTAATGAACTGGGAGAATCATTAGACGATCAAGTTAGTGGCTCGATAAGAGAGAATATGACCATTTCCCTTGACTGTTCTATTCATCCAAAAAGAAATTTAATCTTATTCCTTTCTTTTATTATTATTGCTATTTAACGACCGCTTTTCAGCCTACATGAGTTTTTTTACACTTTGTCTATGGAATGTGTGAATGAAATTTATTTAAAGAGGAAATTATAGCTTAGGGGATCGTGAGTCGATCTTCTATAAACATTTTTTACCATTTTTATTTCTTTATAATATAAAAAACGTACGGCCAATCCAAATGCGACTCACATACTAAGAGCTCACTAGATTTTTTAACAAGTTACTTATTTGTTTCATTTAGCATTAAATTCGCCTTATAAGCATTTTTTTACGAACTTAACCATGTTATATGAGAGTTTTTGTTTTTTACATTATTCAAAATATTTTTCTTCAATGTGCTCATATTACTTAAATAAAAATAATTTTTATAAAAAAAAATAAAACCGACTTCAAAAAACTTAAATGCAACAAATAAAATAATAATAACTTAAAAATAAAATATCCACTAAAAGGTATGAAATAATTATCTTATTTAGTTACAACTAAATGACGAAATATTAACATGAAATTACTTTTTGAAGTCGGTGCCAAACATATACATTTTATGAATGGCAATTGACGGATCTTACTTAGTACGTTTGGCGGGTACGCCCGCTTATAGGTATAGTTTGTTTGGCTCCGACTTTAAAAAGTAATTTCATGATAATATTTCGTCGTTTAGTTGTAACTAAATAAGATAATTATTTCATACCTTTTAGTGGATTTTATTTTATTTTTAAGTTATTATTATTTTATTTGTTACATTTAGGTTTTTTGAAGTCGGTTTATTTTTTTTATAAAAATTATTTTTATTTTTCTCTTTTTATTAATAGTGACTTAATATAATACCTTGCATGCATCTGGTAAGAGAAAGCGTCAGGCGAATGAATCAGAAAATGATAATAAAATTCAATTCATAAATATAGAAATTCTCTCGAAACGTTTGCTGATTTTAAATGAATGTTATAAGATTTTTTTTATAAAAGATTTTATTTATCATAATTTCGATTATTTGCTCAAAGAATTGGAGATTTACGTTAATCATACCACCAGAACTTGACCAAATTAATATGGCACCATCCCTAAGATAGCCCCTTTCCAATAAAAAAAGAATCATCGAAATCGGTTCATAAACAAAGAAGTTAGGCCTGAACAAACCTAACAAAAAAGGTCTAATACCAATGAAAAAAAACGGGACCAATCGGAAGCTAGACTGAACCCAATGTAAAAAAAATTTCAAAATCGGTTCACAATTGGCGGAGATATGAGGTAACATAGACACAAAAAAAAAAAAAAAAAATCAGTCAAATAGAGAACCTCCTTCTTTTTTGAAGTCGGTTAATAAGCTGATGTAACCATCCAAATAACTTTACCACGCACCTGCCCCTTCTCTTATATTTAATATTTAATAAAATAATTTATAATCATTTACGAAAGAACCCCTTCCCTATAAATTTTGGGTCCATTAGCAATTAATTAAATCTCCTTTTAAATTCGGGACTCTTCTAGGGTAAATAACTTTCTAATATTTTTGTTTTAAGATTTTATCATTTTAATTATTTTTGACCCCTTCTCCCTTTGGGTCACTACACTTTCACATGAAGAATCATTCCCGTAAGCTAGATTAGGGCATTAGGGCATATATGCGAAATTTTGTACAAATCGATCAAAGAGTCTAGGATTTATATTGATAATTCTATTTTTTGATAAAATTTTGGTTCCTAAAGGAATCTTTTTCTATTATAGGACCCGTTTATAGTAAATTCCATTTTGGTTGATTGTTTGTTTTTTTAGTTTGAAAATTTTATTAAAAAAAAAACTAATTTAGGGTTCGATTTCAGCCAAAATTTAATCAGCTTTTAATCTCAATACATAAAAATTAAATGTGAAATTTTGTTTTGATATTCTGGTTAGTTTTTGAGCTAGAGCGTCCACAAAATTTGATAAGGTACTAACTAACATACAGTCATTTTATCGGTATAAGGAACCCTATAAAAATTTATTCATTATTATGTTGATATTATAACGATAATTGAGAGCTTGTGATTATAAATGATTTCTACTGTTAATGGAATTCTAAATTAAGTTCTATATTTACAGTGTTTTTTGAATAATTACCGATGACACTGAATGCGTTGCCCTTTTGACAACAATAATTACCATCAAAGTGGATGGCTGGAATCGCCTCAAGTCAATTTGTTCATCTGATATTTCCATCTCGAAAATGCCTTTTTTTTGTTCAAAGTGATCTTCCTCACAAGTTGATAATTACTTTTTTCTGTTCAAACGCATGTACCTATGCCTGTAAGGCATTTTCGAATATTCATATCCGTATTGAATCATTATATATGCACGCTAGGTTAGGCTAGCCTCTTGATACGGAATAAATGAATGTCTGCATGTGTGTATATTTAAATTAATGTTGATAGTGAGAACGAACTTTGTGGCTTATGAGGAAACGCATCTTTTGCAAAATAAATTCTGCGATTTGATCTCTATGGTAAACAAAGTTCAGAGGCCATCCGTTCCTCAAGAGAGCCAGGAAATTCTTCCCGTAAGTTGCAAGAATATTTTACAGATAGGTGGCAAAGATTATTTCTTGAAACAATGTCATAACAATCCTGATTATGATCTAAAAGAGAAACTAATCTTTTCAACTATCTTCGATAAATTATTATTAAATATAAATAAATAAATAAATTATCATATTAATTGGAAAAATCACATCATCTGCTACAGTGGTTCCTTAACCTATGGGTCGTTTGTTGTCTTTAATGGGTCGCGAAAAATTATTACAATATACTTATTAAATCAATGTTGAATCCACTCGAACATTGAGAGAGAAAATTGATAACTTCTTCTAATGGAGCCCAGGAATAATAAAGATTCGTAGATATTGTTTGTGGTTTGTACTTTATCGTTTGGGCCAGATTTATTTTGATGAATTTTGATGTTAGTCAAATTATTACTTTTTTTTTTAATTCTAATTATTGATGTGTTTAAAAATGTTATAAAAAATTTATATATTCTATCGTGTAACTAAATTAAATAAATTATCTAACATAACTAATATTTTAATGTTTTTTTTAAAAGATTTTTATACAGGCGCTTATTTGACTAAAACGGTGGCGTTCGAACCACCTTAAACTCTCTTGGTAAAGTGTACCATGGTCGCCAACTTGAGGGTTTTCCCCTCAAATTTGGGGGAGGAAAGTTGCACGGGATGTTTTTTAAGGAGTATAAAAAATTTTAAGAAAAAAATAAAAACCGACTTCAAAAAATTAAATGCAACAAATATAAAAATACACTAAAAGGTATAAAATAATTATTATCCTTATTTAGTTACAACTAAACGACGAAATATTAACACGAAATTACTTTTTAAAGTCGGTGCCAAACAAACTATACCTATAAGCGAGCGTACCTGCCAAACGTACTAAGTAAGATCCGTCGAGTGCGATTCATAAAAGGTATATGTTTGGCACCAACTTCAAAAAGTAATTTTCGTGTTAATATTTCGTCGTTTAGTTGTAACTAAATAAATAATAATTATTTTATACCTTTTAGTGTATTTTTATATTTGTTGCACTTAATTTTTTGAAGTCGGTTTTTATTTTTTTCTTAAAAATTTTTATTTTTCTCTTTTTAGTGATGTTATTAATAGTGATCATATCGTCAGAACTTGACCAAATTAATATGACACCATCCCTAAGACACCCCCTTTCGGATAAAAAAAGAACCATCGAAATCGGTTCATAAACAAAGAGGTTAGGTCTAAACAAACCTAATAAAAAAGGTCTAATACCTATGAAAAAAAATCGAAAAAAAATGGGACCAATCGGAAGCTAGACTGGACCCAATGCAAAAAAAATTTTCAAAATCGGTTGACAATTGGCGGAGATATGAGGTAACATAGGCACAAAAAAAAAAAAAAAAAAAATTCAATCGAATAGAGAACCTCCTCCTTTTTTGAAGTCGGTTAAAAAAAGGCTTTCCATGCATTTTTAGTTTCGAGACCTTTGCCCTCTTCATCAGTCTATTACAATTCATTAACAGGAATTAATGTATAGTCTATAGTCTCGTTATAGATAAATTAAAAATTTATAATTCCATCAGAAGACACTCTTTTATTGTCTCCTTCAATTTATAAAAATTCTGCTACTCTCGACAAAAAATTTTCAATTTATTCTATTTCCTTCATTCAGTAAGTATTTTTTTTTTTATTCATAGGGTACAATGGCAAATTGGAGAAAATATATTAAGGATTAGCCTATTTCTATCACCTATTCTAAGAAGGGAAAAAACAACAAAAAAATGTCTGTAAATAATTAAAAAAATAAAATTAATAACTACGAATACAATAATTAATGTAATGTAGATTAAATTTAAAAAATATACCTATCTCGGGGTGTTAGGGATAATTCTTGTAAACAAAAAAAATTTTCTTTTGGCTTATAAAAAAAGGACATGTGGGCGTATTGGTAAAAATCATTACTCAATCAAAGAAGGAAAGATCACAGGTTCGAGTTTTTTTTTTACTTTATCCAATGCGAAGCATGGGGAAAGTATTGTAATCGGTCTCGTTTTATCTTGAGGCAGTCTTATAACTCAAAAACAGTGCATTATATGACAAAAAATGGTTGCTCGTACAGTGAATAAGCATTTTATTTAATTTTCCCATTCCCCAAAAATGAATATTATTTAATTGAAAAGTTTTTTTTGCCGAGAGTAGCAGAGTTGTTGATTCATAGAGACAACAACCTATTTGTTTCTCTATATAATATTATTTAATTTAATCAATTTTGTGACTAAAATATCTAATAATAAAGAAATAAGAAGATAAATCGTCGAAAATGAATTCTTTAATAAGAATTAGTCCCCTGTTGGTAAACTAAATTGGGCTTCGATGTTCTGGTATATTATGACCATCGAGTTCTTCTGAATCTCTTTAATTGATTTGTTCTTTTCTCGACTTTTAATCGAGTGTTCATTCATTTTTTTCAAAAATAATTAAATAGTTCTCGATATGTAGAATTAATTTTCAGACTATTAAATAAAACGAGCTTTTCGTGCGTGCCTTTGGCACGCCCTCGAAGCTCGGCCGTCCGGGCTGGTGCCCTGGCGGGTGGCGTCTCGATCCAATAATTTTATTCCTCTTAAAAAACCACACTTCAAATGTATACCTGTAAACTCCCGAAAATACATAGTCTCTTAAAAGTTTCCCCTCATTTTCGTGCTGACACAGCTACAGAAATGAGGCTCTAGATATGAATCTGGAAGTATTTTTTTTTCTATAATCTACAGCATTGTGATATTTTTTGTGTGGAAATAGATTTATTTAAATAAGTGGTATCGTGTGAGGAGGAGAATTATATTATATCATTTTTTTAAAATTTGGGATCGATAATCGATATAAGGCTCCAAATATTTAAAAGAGATCAGGTGTTTTTTTTTTTTTTTTTTTTTTTTTTT
>JALMQS010000053.1:7595216-7941317 GCA_024734495.1 Forficula auricularia | reverse complement strand
TTTTTTTTTTTTTTTTTTTTTTTTTTTTTAATGATATTGATGAGAGAAGGAGATACACCAGAAGGTGGATCCCCTAAAGGCCTGTATGGGCTGGCCCCTCAATCGTGAAAAGAACAGAGCAGAAGGAAAAGAAGCCGGGATCACGAGCCAATCTCAGAAACTTAGATACAATTCAATATCCAATTTACCAAGGTTTTAGGGGCTTCGAGCAGTGGTAAATCCTCCGCGCGATAAATTCGGTTAAATTTATCTCCCACTTAATTTTTATTACCAGACCCTATACTTACAGAAAAAATGTCTGGGTATAGCCGGGAATCGAACCCGAGACCTCCGGGTTGCCAGTCAGTTGTTCTGACCATTACACCACCGAGGCGGACGGTGTTGTTTGTATGACAGGCTGCTCCAGTATTGCAATGAGAAACTCATATGGGCATGCGTGTCTTAAGTCGATTAATTTTGTAAAAATCAAAAAATAAGAATAACAAAATTTAGATTTTTAAAAAATTATAAAAAAGTGGCAAATTATTAAAAAATAAACAAATAATATATAAATCAAATAAGATGTGATTGATTTCTTTTTCTGTGCGCAAAGAAAGGCGAATTGAATATTTAATTTTTGAGTGGTGAAGGGGGGGGGGGTAATAATTATCAATATATTTAATGTTTCTTAATTTAAAATCAATTGGGGTCTTTCATTTCGAAATTTGAGTCCAAATTTCGATTATATTTCAAATTTGCCGCAAATATACCGATGGCGCTCTCTCTCGGCAGCATTACATCAGCGTTGCGGCAAATTAATCTAGACAAATATATATAGTATTATTGAAAATTTCTCTGTTCATTTGAATTAAATATCGTCGCCTTAGAATGTAAACCTGCTAACTCACAACAAGGAAATTTTACAGGGCAGAGAAAAAACAAACAAAATTTATTTAGGGAAAAATCCTCCGAAACGTCGGTTTGAAAGGAAAGGAGGAAGGATTCCAATAAATTACACCTTATTTGATATGTGTTAATTTTATTTTTCCTCACTACCTCTGGGCTGCCTTCCATTACATTCAATTTAATATTGTTGTTATGGAAAAAAACTATTTTTCACATTTTTTTTCTAAAACTTACGATCGTAATTTTAAGTAGCAGTTTTACTTGGACGATTCTCTTTTTTTCTTTCAAAATATATTAATATGGTATATATGATAAAAAATGGATTTAGCAGGTTTACACTCTAAAGCGAGGATATATTAAATTTTATTTCTTCTTTATGACATAAATTGGAGCATTATAAATAATTTTTCTAATGAGCACATTCTTCTATGTTTCAGATTTCATAATGGCTTTACCTGTTCAAACAAACAGTTCGGAGGATATAGTAGAACTGGATAACCTGTTCAAAATTCTGCTGAACGGATTGGGAAAGAATGATAAATTGGATGAGAAGATAACACTTGTAAATTCTATTCTCCCTGTGGATAAATACACATTGCTCCAAAAGTTCCTCTCAGAAGAAGAAAATCTTAGCGAAGTCATTCGCTTATATTGTCTTTCTATCTTCCTTGACTAGAATACACAATTTTTCAGCTTTGTACGAGATTTATATAATCAACGAAATATCAAATTTATTTTGGAAATAATCCCTAGAAACTGTCTGAACATCAAAATGGTCGATTTTAGAAGTTTAAAGATGACAACTGAGAACAAAGAGAGCTTCAAAAGTTTCCTGAAAGAAACACCAAGCTTGAAATATCTGCGAGTTCACTGTTGTTCCAGAAATCGCCCTTGCGTAATACGTCAACTTTTGCTCGAAGAGGATTTTGAACAGCATGATCAGGATGTTCAAATTGGACTCCTAAAAATCGAATATATCGATGAGTTATTATTAAGTTCATCAGACTGTGTCCAACTTTTAAAATGTCTACCCAATTTGAAAAGTTTAGGCATGTGTCAACCATTAGATCTAGAGTTATCTAATAATAATGTTGATGATGATCTTCTAACAAAATTGTGTAAATTAACCGAATTTTTCGATCACGATACTAGCCTAACATCTTTAGAATGTTTTACGAAATGTTTTCCCAAACTTGAAAAGATATATTTATTTGAACCAGAAAAAATGTTGTCGAAAATCTATGGAGATTTCCATTTCTTACGGAATTAATATTAAATTCTGAAGATCCTGATTTGATTAGTGAACTCATTCAATTATTTAAAAAAATGGGGATACAAATTAAAATTTTGATTTTAAATTTCCCTGACGAGGTGGAACTTGACCCAAAAATTTTCTATGAGTTGTGCCCCGAATTAAATAATTTTCAAATTAATCATGAAATTATTAAATTCCAACAGTGAGTGAAATATTAAATGCATCAATTTATGTTTAATCATTAGGATAGCTTTAAAATCTCTCCTATCCAAATGCTTATTTACTTCAGATGAATGAGAGGGGCATTTTAATAAATCATCTATTTCTATTATCTTTAATATTATTTTTTTTTTTTAATTTATGATAAAATAAAATATTAACTTAAATAATTTTATTTACTTTAATTTTTTTGTTCCTTTGGATTTTAGAGATTATTCAAGGGTTGAATCTATTTCTTTTCAATATACTATATAGTATAAGTAAAAAATATCAATTTTAAACCTATTATTATTATCATTTCCGTCCATAATTTGTATTAATTTGAACGTTTATAATAGGAAAGAAAATAAGGACAAGTTTTAATGGGTGACTTTTTTATTTATCAGCCAACGTTTCGTTGACTTTGCCGACTTCTTCAGGGCTTCAAATAGTCATGCCACATTCGTCTAAATTTTCTTGTTATCTTCGTTACCATTGAAGACCATCAGAAACAAAAATTTCTTAAAATATTTGGCACATTCACATAAACAATTTTTCTGCGCTGTGTTTGAAGAAAAGAAAGAAAAATTGTTTATGTGAATGTCACAACTATTTTTTGAAATTTGTTTTTCTGATGGTCTTCAATGGTAACAAAGATAACAAGAAAATTTAGACGAATGTGTGGCATGTGGCATGACTATTTGAAGCCCTGAAGAAGTCGACAAAGTCGACGAAACGTTGGCTGATAAATAAAAAAGTCACACATTAAAACTTTTCCTATTATAAACTTTCAAATTTAAACCTATTGAAGAATAAGAAAAGAAAAAATTGTGACGGGTACCGTGAGTGTATATATTTGTAAATTTTAATTGAACTTTGAATTAAAAGGGCGTTTTTAATTTATTTTTTGAATGGTTTTTCAAAATATCCCAAAATAATGTAAATATTTATATTTTCTTGTCTCTGAGTCGGTATATGGAAGTAACATCGATGACATTAATTCTGAACATCACTTTTGGGAAACAAGCTAACGTCTTGTTTCACTTTGTGGTTGAAGTTATCCGTTTCGGTGCATACATAGTTAAAGACAGAAATTTATTCTGGAAGGGGGGCTGCCTTATTCCAATTTATATGTAAGTATCCTATATATAATTAAATTAATTTTTTTTATAAAAACGAACTTCACACCTTTTACTAGAATAGATTCGTTTCGGAAGAATTTCTCATTTTACCTATCAATGAAATTTTAAAAAAGAAAAATTTATTTATGAAATGAATTTAAAGCAATACTAAACAAATAAAAATTTTGAATCTAGACAATGATAGAATTTGTTTTAGGGATGAAAATACCTTAAATAAAAATTAATTAACTAATTTTTTATAAAAGATTCGTATTTATTTATTCGTATACTTAAAATCTATATATAATTATTTTTCCATATATGTATGTATTAATTATAATCATTTATGTAAACTATAATATCAAAAATTATAGGGCTTTTAAACAAATTATAAGAAAAAAGTTAATAATAAAGTATTTAAGGGTGTTCTGGTGGTGGTTACAAACAGTAGACCAGAGGTAGCCAATCTCTGGCGCATGCGCCAAACGTGGCGTATTAGAAGTTTACAGTAAACAAATTTCATCAGTTATTTTTTTTACTACTCTATGCAAGGCAGGTCCTAACCTTGTCTCTATTTACCTGTAAGAAGGTAGAAAATATTTTGAGTTATATCACGCATATGAACTCTTATGGGAAAAAATTGCCGCATGGTATTATATGTAAAAGGTTGATTGGTTGATATGGGTAAAAATACAATTTTTTAAATATAAAATATTCGCCTAATCGAAAAAATTCAAAGGAACGTTTTATTCCGTTGTTGAAGTAGGTATAATCACATTCATGGCCCCACATGAAATTTTGGGCCCGGGGCCAAAAATCTGAAGCGGGTCCCTTATTATGGAATAAGTAGGTATGTGTTTTTTTATGAAGTGGAAAAAGTTGGTGAACCTAGGCCTAGATTGGGTTTTATTTTTGGTTATTTGGCCAATCGGCGTTGTTATTTTAATGAAAAAAAAATATAGTGTACCTACGGGACAAGGTCCTAAAAATAAAAAATAAACTAACATAAAAAACAATCACGCCCATTTTTACTTTCCATTGATACTAAGGCTAATTGCGTTAACTTATAAATGAAAGGGAAAATAATTTTTCAATCAAACTTTATTTAAATTGAAAGTTTTTTTTGCCGAGAGTAGCAGAATTTATATATATTGAAGGAGACAATAAAAGTGTGTTTCTTCTGCTGGAATTATAAATTTAATTTATTTATAACGAGACTATGGTTTCGAGGGCTTTGCTCTCTTCATCACTATATTACAATGGATTCACAGGAATTAATTTATGAATCTTTTTTTTTTTTTTTTTTTTTTAATGCAATCGAATGCAAGAAGGGGTGCACCAGTAAAGGTGTAGCCCCTATGGATCTCGAAAGACCCTTGCATTACCGAAGAGAAGGGAAAGTTGATTAAGTGAGAGGGTGTAGACGTAGGTGTCTATGCACCCTGGTTTTGAAGGTTTGAAGATCATAGGTGCTGGGAAAGATAGAGGCTGGGAGAGAGTTCCAGTTCCTTGAAGTCATGGGGATATATGTATTCGCGAATGAAGTGGTCCGGCACTTTTCCAATTTGACCGCAAAAGAGTGTTGGGAGTCGGCAAAACGTGTGCTGCGTGCAAAGTATGCTTTGGGGGGAATTATTGACTTTATCTCTCTCGAAAGCCCTCGAAACTATAGTCTCGTTATAAATAAATAAAATTTATAATTCCAGCAGAAGACATACTCTTTTATTATCTCCTTCAAACTTTATTTAGTTATTAACATATTATGTATATAAAGTTTAAATTTCTACTTGTATCCATTTAGAGGAGGCTAAAACATTGGAAATGTTGTTCGGCCACAGGAAGTAAGTAAGTAAGTACTTGTATCCATTAGTATTATTATAGCCACATGGTCATGTAGATCTAAAAAAAGTTACTGAATTATATTAAAAAAAACCTGCATTAAACTGTAAAATTTTACCAAGTTTTTATTAATTCGCTTTCACAAGAGTCTGTCTGTTGGGTACAAATTTTGCACTCGATTTTAAACTAACTTCCCGATGAGTTAGAGACCTCGAACTTTAAATATAGCTCAGAAGTGGAAGATAATGCAATATAAACTCCTTTTTTTTATGTATTTGTTTGTTTGTCTGTCTGGTACAAATTTTGCAATCGATTCAACGCAGCTTCATGTCAACTCCCTTTAGATAGCTTACAAATCAATCCTAAAAGCATAGCACTTGCATACCCTACAGGCGTTGCCACATTTTAAATAATTATTATTTTCGCGCGAGTTTTCGAAATTTTAATATATACTTATATATGGTATATATATATAAGAAAAATTGTTTTCACTCAAATTTTTATTTATCTGTCGTAATTTGAAATGTATGAATCATGGAGTAAAGTTAGCACGATTTTATTAACGTACTTTCTTGTCTGTCTGTCTGTCCAGGACAAATTTTTCTATCGATTTTAAACTAACTTCCATTTGATAGTTGGGGTTGGTTGGTTTTATCGTCTGTTAAACAATAAATTTTTACAGTTAACCAATATTTGTTTCTAGCATATCCCCTTTAAAAAATTGTCCCTCCCTGGATCCGTGTGTTCAGTTAGACGCCCTTCGTTGCGGGGGCCATGATCCCATTAATGTCCATATGAGGGAATTTTGAAATACATTGTAGCAAAGTTAAGGTAACTCCTGGATTAAAAAATATCCCAAACTTATGTACCTGTATATGTTTTCTGCGGCCCGCCAACAGCACTCTCAATAACGACTACAAAAATAATTTTTAAATTTTTTTTTATAACATTAAATTTTAAAATTGAAGAAAATAAAGTTCTATGTGGGGGGGGGCGTTTGACCCCCCCCGCTTGGACAATTCGATCGCGACACACTTCCGAGACCAAAAAGTAGATCTTATATACCGGCGACCCCCCCAAATCAGAGGTCTGGATCCGCGCCTGGGTCCGGCCCGCTGTCTGAAAAAAAAATTTGGCCCTTGATTTGTAAACGTTGAAGACCCCTGCATTAGAAAGTGGTCCTTATTTTACGGATGTTTTCGAATTTTTAGGCTCACAAGGCCTCATATGATTCGAAATAGATAAAAAATATATCCCCCAAGTTTCAAGTCTCTATCTCAATTATAACCTTTGCCCCCAGCGATTAAAGTTTCTCATCTAAATAACATAACCCCATGGGGTTTTTGGCATTAAAATATCAATTTTTAATTCCGGTCAAATTAATGGTTGAAAAAATTTGAAACTCTGTAGACTTTATCCTTAAAATACTAGCTATCCATAAGAATTATTACAGATTTTTATCTATTATAATTTTGGAGATACATCTAAATAAATTTATGCTATATCTTAGTGTTACTAAGTTATAGACTCATAAAATTGTAATAGTTAAAAATCTGTAAAAATTCTGGGGGATATCTACTATTATAAGGATAAAGTGTACAGAGTTACAAATTTTTTGAACTATTACTTTGCCCGGAATAAAAAATTGATCTTTCAATGGCAAAAACCCCATGTTATTTAGATGAGAAACGTCGCTTGAAATTTAGGAGATATTTGTTTTTTATTTATTTCGAACCATATGAGCCCTTGTCCGAGTAAAAATTCAAAAATACCCAAAATAAGGACCACCATAATACACATCATTATAGAAAACAGCTTTTGACAAAATGTCAATTAGTTTGATTAATTCGATAGGCCACCATGTAGTGTTTGTCTCAAATTGACGGTCCGCGCCTGAAAGTATTAAATATCATCTTTATTCCATCTGAAAAATAAAAATCACTTTAAAATTTTCATTTTATTTTTTGCTAATTCGTATTTAGAACTGCTTTCTTATAATTAATTTAAATTCTAACATCTAATAAAGGCCACTATAATCTAAAAACATTTCCGCCTCCAACATCTGATACCAGTAAAAAATATCAAACGCACATTTTGAGTGCTTAATGTAGTCCCCGCGTTGTTCATCGAGTAGTTATTTAAATAGATGTTTATTTAAAACTAAATCTTGTCTTTTATAATAACCAGTTCAAACACTAATTCCACTCCTTTAACTTTTTTTACTTTATTTTTTAATATTTTTATTTTCATAAACTAACAGTGTTTATTTATCTTTACATAATTTATGAAGATATTATTTAGTTAATTCTTTTGAAACGTTTTCATTTGAATAGAAACCATTTCATTCAATTAACTCGAACTACGAGAATTATTTTTATTGCGAATATATAATTTTCCGATTCTAAATTGCTATTTAGTAGTGAGAAGAAGCTTAAGAGAAAAGATAAAGATAGAGATAGAGTTTGCCTGGAGCCAAGTTCTTGTGTCAGGATTATCATCCAGCATTTTGGCATTCTCGTCTAGACTAGTTCAGTTCAAGTGCCAGGCGCCGCTCGGCATTTATATATGCAACTAAACCACTTGACTTGAGAGATCTATCTATCATTTCCTCATTTACTGTTACTCCCACGAGTTGTTTGCATTTAATAAATTCAACAAATCTTGCTTTGGAAATTTTTTTACAAAGCTTTTATTAACTCAGACTATTCATATGTATGTATCTATAATGGAAAAAATCTTTATGGTTATTATATTATTATTAGCTCCGATCAATATTAAAGTAACTACGAAGGATTGTATTTTTAATATTTTCTGTAAAACCTAAACATTATTTTATAAAAATAAAAGCTGGTTTAGATAAAGGGGACCCCTTAGTATATGAAGGTGGAAATTTTTATTGAAATTCGAGTCATCAACCAAATACCAAATTTTTTGAATCAAAAATTATCTTACCAATTCATTAGGCATAAATTTTTATATTGAAAAATATTTAGCATAATTAATAATATAAAAATAGGGGGGTCGGTAGCGCAATCGGTTAAATCACCAACTTTTCTAATCCCATTAGGAGAACATCAACCTACTAGACTTCATCAGTTCGATCCCAACAAGAAGCAAAGTGAATTTATTTGAAAATAATAAAAAACCAGCCCCTCGGCTCGAGAAACTGACAATCTCTGGTTCTACAAAACCTCGCGCATGCGCAGGACAAAATTTCGTAACAAGCAACCATGAATTGTGAGAGGCAAACAAGATTACCCCAGGTGGTAACAAATCCACCCACCCTCGAATGGCAACCGGGCATTCGATTCTGGGGGACCCGGACCATCACGAAATCAAGGAAGAAACAATGGAAGAATAACGCCAAAAATCCATACATACCTGGGCACCTTTAACATCAACACACTCATCAGGCCAGGAAAATTACGTAGCCTGACCATGGAACTCGATAACACGTTCCGGAAAAAGATAAAGGCGTGGAAGGTCCAAGCTTTGCGTAAACTCAAGGGTCCAAACGCAAAAAAAATAATATAAAAATAGCTTTCAGTCTTGGACTGACCAAGCTCAGGGTCTCGGGGATGTTCGTATATAATACATATAATTGTATATTTAAATTATTTTATTTATTTATTCATTTTATTAAATAATTGAACATTTAAATATATTACAAGATATATCAATAGGGTAGTCTAAAGGACTTGGTAAAATGACGTGATGCATGCCTAGTGGCTTGGATCTATCTATATATCTGGAGGTTCACAGTACCTACCTAATATATTTTAATAGCATTTGAATTAAGAATTTTCCGATTTGATTGAAATTTAATCAACTAATTACTAGAAAAATTTCGTCTTTAAAAATAATTTTTGAAAAAAAGTTTAAAAGTTCATATTAAACGACGAATTAGGTATGCGCCAAGTAGTGTGTTAGCTTAGGGCCCCACAAATTCACGATCCGCCCCTGATTATAATGGCCTTTATTAAACTACATTAAATTTCTAACAAAAAATTTTATATATATGAAATCTTTGAAATCAATGGTTTTCGAGTTATAAGAATTTAAACATTTTTTAATACTTGTATAAAAATTGAAGCTCAATGAATTGTCCAAATAATTTTTTGAATAACAAAATAATGTATTTGGCTGGATTTTCAAATTCATAGTGGACAGTCTCCTTTATATTAAACCGATTATAATTTCATAAAATGTTTAGTTTTACCAGACAAAATTATTAAATATTAAAATTAAAATTCTTTTTATCTAAAATATTGATCTGAGCTAATTATATATAATGTCCATTATTTTAGAATATTAAATTATCAAAATAATACTTCCTGAGAATTTTTTATAGGTTGATATCTAGCGCGATAGAGAAGTGTCCTTTCCACATAAATTTCACCATTACTGCCTAACCTTTTGAGTTACACAAATCATTTTTAAAAATATAAAATTAATAGATATTATAAAACAATCAAGTTTCAATAATTATATTCAATTTTGAACGAAATTGATTGATTAGTTTTTAAGAAAATGTTAAAAAGATAGAAAACCGTAACAAATGACTCGCTAATGTCGGGTGACTTGCGAGCTTGCGAACCAGCCTCTTTATAAAACAAATGAGAAAGAAAACGATCTTATTTTATCGATTCCATCTTTCTGAAGGGTCACAGTATGTCTATTATATAAGAAAATATCATTTTGATTAAGAATTTTGTAGTTTAAAAGAAATTGTATGAAAAGATTCAATTTCTTCTCTACAGGAACGATTTCAACTAGAAATGGCCAGAAGTTTTATTTTTTTTCTCATTTGATATTTATTCAAACCTATTGAAATTTCATATATTTGTGTTATTTTCATTTATATATTATATCAAATAATTATTATTAGGAAATTTGCATTTTAAAGGGTAGTTTATTTGAAGTCCAAATTTAAAAAACGCTAATAACTCAGTTGAAATTTTTTTTTTTAAATTATAAAATTGATACATACTATAAAACAATTGGTTATAAATAAAGTAATTCAATTTTGAACGAAATTGAATAAGTACTTTTTGAGAAAATGGTCAAAAACCATCTGAATCGTCCAAAAACGATGTTTTTTGAAAGCATGAAATGCCTTTGAAAAAAAGCTTATAAAGTCATATGAAACGAAACGCTGACTTGTGACATGGAGGTTAATTTTAAAATGTTTCTAAAACGGCCTTTCATAGACGGTTTTTGGGGTTTTTGACGATTTTCTCAAAAAGGACTGAACCGATTTCGTTCAAAATTGAATTAAATTATTAATAATTAATTGTTTTATAATATCTATTTATTTCATATTTTTAAAAAAAATTTCAACAAAGTTATTAGCGTTTTTTCAAATTGGACTTCAAATAAACTACCCTTTAAAATAAAAATATTTTAATAAAAAATATTTTCTCTAAAAGATAAAAGAAAATAACACACAGATATTAACTTTCAAAAGATTTCATTAGATACGTAATGAGAAACAAATAAAACCTTTTGGCATTTCTAGTTGATTCATTCCCGGCAGAGAAGAAATTGGATCTTTTCATAAAATTTCTTTTAAACTAGAAAATTCTTAATCAAAATTCTATTTTCTTGTATTTAAAAGGTACTGTGAACCTCCAGATAGATAAAATAGATAAAATAATATCCATTTTTGCTCATTTATAATTTTTTCTTTTTTAATATCGAGAGGATTTGTTGCCATTGCCAGAGACATTTGTTATTGTATCAAGTCCATCACTCTACATACAATATTGGAATTTCTTTTAACTAGTAAACTGTTGATTTTAGACTTTTTTCTCATATGAACTTTTCTGTTGGAAATTAAATATTGTTTATTAAAAGCTATTATATAAATTTGTGTAACTTAAAGGGTTAGACAGTAATGGTGAAATTTATGTGAAAAGTTAAATAAACACTGCTCTATCTCTCTAGATTTTCAACCTATTAAAAAACTCTAAAGAAGGATCATTTTGATAATTTAATACCCTAAAATAATGGACATTATATATAATTAGCTCAGATAAATATTTTAGTAGCTAGAAAGGATTTTAATTTCAATGCATTTTTAAGAATTTTTTCTGGTAAAACTAAACATTTTATGAAACTATAATCGGTTTAATAAGGGGACCGTCCACTATGAATGTAAATTTTTTATCGAAATCCGAGCTATCAGCCAAATAATTTGTTATTCAAAAAATTCTTTGGACTTCAATTCTTATACAAGTATTGGAAAATGTTTAAATTCTTATAACTCGAAAACCATTGATTTTAGAGATTTCATACATATACATTTTTTTGTTATTGTGAGCCAGCAGATAGATAAAATTGATAAAACAAGATCAATTTCTTTCTCATTTGTAATTCTTTTTATCTGTTATATCGAGAGGATTACACCCTACATTTTCGATATACATAAAGAAAAATTTTGATTTTTTAATATCCTAAAAGAATATTCATCTTTTATAATTAGCTCCGCTTTTAAACCCGTGTGTAATATTTATAAACGTGAATATTGAATTTTTTATATATTAATGAACCAAATCGTATTTGTTCGAATTACTCAATTCTTACAAGGGGCGCAATGTATAATTCGCCCAAAGCCGCTAGAGAATCTAAGACAGGGGTTCTCAAACTTATCTAGTCCGAGGACCCTCTCTTTCTTTGCGGGCCCCATCCCAACCCTAGGCATTTTACACGTCGTTCTTGAGACTTAATTTCTGCCTCAATAATCTCATGGACTTCGCGCTTCTTGTTTTTTCATCGCCTTCTTGACGATTTGCAACCATTTTTTATAATTTCGTGGTAATCCCGGTAATGGCTATGCGAATCTCCACGGACCCGGGGACCATAGTTTAAGAATCGCTGGTCTAAGACAATACACCTTTACCTTTGTCTTTTTTAGTTTCTGGCAAACTATTCTGAAAGGGATGGTGGCTAATTTCAAAGAAGGCAGTTTGTAAGCGAAAGTCATAGTCAGGGCCGTTCCTGACCCATTGTGCGCCCTGGTGCAAGTTAAGATTTTCCTCCCTTTCTAAAAAATACTAGAAAATAAAGTAACCGGAATGGGATCTGCCTACTAAAAAATGTAGGATATTTCGAAAATGTTTTTTTTTTTTTTTATTAAAATATAGATAAATTAAGTAATATAGGTAATTGGAATGAAAATGATACAAAAAGTAGCAGACATCCGAAAACTTATTTATTGTAAATTAAAAAAAATTAAATATTTATAGAGTTAAGTTTCGAAATATATGCATGGACAGCCTTTTTTATCCAAAGGTATTTGGACCTGGCTTTGGGGACAATAGAGTTCGCCGTCTTTTCCCAACATAAAACAATGGAACAATTTCTCCCATCATAATTCCAGACGAACTTAATATTCTCTTATTTTAAATTCGTGATTTTAAAACTAAATTTAATTTTCTGTTCGGGACGTTACAATTCCGCCCCTCGAGCTTGAATGTTTTGCACCACCTGCACCACCCTATAGACACGGCCCTGCATATAGTGCACACGCCAGTTTATTTTTCCCTTGATACTTTGCTGGAAGGAGTACCCTGGGAATAATTAATGCTGGCTGACCTCTCCTCTCATCCCCCGCTTTCTTTTGATGAAGATGTCTGAGGCAGTGAGACAGCAGGCAGTGTGGCGGATTTTTACCAGGGCTATTTCCAATAGCAAAGTAGAGCAATTGATAAAATTGCGTGCATGTTGAGACGGAAGATACGCTTTGTCGGCACTCTTTGATCTAAAGCCGCGCAACGAGTGCCGTGTAATATATTTATTTATTAATAAGATTCATTTGGGGAGGCCCCAAGGGCTTCGCTCATAATTTTCGAGCATTTCATCAACAGATCAATCAAGCAACTCAACAACAACAACAACATTAACTTAAACTACACAACGCACAGAGAGAGCTATTCTTTATATATTTTAAATGCTTTTAAAATATAATATGACATCCGAATAGAGTTAGCTTCGAGTTCTGATGAATGGAAATTGTTTTAAACGTGGGATCGCGGTTCAGTTCTACTAATAATCTCCTTAACGAGCACATCGAAGGGATTTTCATTTGGGAAAAAAGAAATAAAGTCAGAATAAAATACAATTCAATTTATAAACATTGCTCTTGTTGGATTAAGGACTGAAGTAAAATACATGTACTGAATTTTTAATCAACCTACAATGCTTATAAAGGGGAATCAATAAGATTGACCCCTAAATAATAGATCGGCCGCTCTGGACTGGGAGATTGAATATATAACATCTTAGATTTCAAATTCATTTGGTGATCCACCCGAGTGCCATGCGGGCTATACGCAAAATGATTGTGCCTAAATGGATCATATCTTTTTCTCTCTTGGTCCAGACTTAAGACTCCGCAGACTTCAATAGCTTCAACCGCAGTAGTCTCGCGATATATATCTTTTTAAAAAAAAGCGCGATCAAAACATTGGAATGGATAGATGACACCATCTTATGATTTTCTAAGAAAATTTGATTCTAATACCATCGGAAAATTGAAATCTTTCATATTCAACTATATATGAATAAATATTTCTATTCTTTATATATACGAGTATGTATATGTTTATTTGCATCAAGCAGAGGACAACTTCATTGATTTCTCTTTATGAATCGGCAAAACAAAATCTTTTCAATGTAATGCTTATATTTTAATCAAGGGTCGCTAAAGGTTATGGATTCGCAAACCAATCAAATAAATTAATACACAGAAATAATTTTTGTGTAGTCGAATGGTTCTAGCAAAAAAGCTGAAACTTAAAAATGTAGCTTATTAATTCAAACTTGTGTGCTAAATTTCAGTGGGAAAAATACTTAAAAAATTTATTTTTGATAGAAAATACACAAGAAAAATTCTCTTTCATGGAAAATAGTATTTATTTATAGTTACAAATTTTGAAAGTGAGGTAACAGACACCTTTTTTTTCAATTAATCTAAACTCTAAATTTTTTAATAAGCTACCGGCTCTAGATTTTTAGTTGCATACCACGGTACACTTCATTCAGCTTACCCGTTGTTTCTTACAGACTTGCAGACACGAGACTCCACTGAGAAGAGGGTCAGATGGAACGGAGAGGGGTGAGGGGGGGGGGGGGTGCGATTAGCATGTAGCCGAGATAAAGCGGCTTTGATAACTCCACATTTCAAACTTGTATTGTGTTTTTTAGTTCATAATTTAAATGTCAGGAGACCAATCCTGTTTTATGACATCGCCGACAGGCAATTGAAATGTCTTTCATG
Source organism: Forficula auricularia (assembly GCA_024734495.1). NCBI lineage: Eukaryota > Metazoa > Arthropoda > Insecta > Dermaptera > Forficulidae > Forficula > Forficula auricularia. The sequence continues at coordinate 7,926,739 of JALMQS010000053.1, read as the reverse complement.
AGATATTTCAATGTTCGAATTGATTAGGAAAAAATTAATAGAAAGAGTCAATAATTTGAAAGCAAAGCAAATATTTCAGGTCACTATTTAACAAAGATAATAAATGACGGGCAATAATCAATTGAAAATTTATTTATTTATTATTTACAAGCAAGAACACCCGTCCGCCTCAGGCATCACGATCAATCCTAAGATTCAGACACTTAGATATTGATGGACGAACCAGTTTAGGGTCTATTCCTTTGGCCACCCTTAATAATTGAAAAGCTAAGTGGATGAAAATATCAAGTTAATTAAAAAAAAAACCTTTCTGGTCCCCTCGGTCAAGGTACCCTGTCCTCTGCAATTTTTGTATCTTTATTTATAAGCATACAAGTTTGTACAGGCGCAAAATGTGCAAGAATGAACAGGGATAAAATCGTTTATCTCTAAATTAATCGATACCCATTCAGGAACAAATATTAATATATTTTGTAAGATTCCCGTTGAAATTCTAAAAAATTGTAATGTTTACTTCGAAATTGAGAAACTAATGAAATCAATATTATACAATGTTTATTTTATCTTTGATTTATACAGGATAGACAGGGTACTTTCAAAAGTAGTTCTGAAATAGAGATCTCTGGTGAAAATAAATTGTCTTCAATAGAGGCAATAAACTATAATGAAATTTTCCGGAAGTTGCACCATGAGAGTGAGCGCAATAGGTACTTATATTTCTTTGAAATCTACCTAGAAAAGATATGATTATAAAATGGACCGATGAAATAAATTCATTTGATAAACAGAAATTTATTCATAAAGAGAAACAAAGAGGTTGTCATCTGCTTGATATATATAAGGAATACAAATCTGAATATATATAATATATTTGTTAGAGACAATTGTTTCGAAAGTTCTTCTGTTATTTGATTGAGATACCAAATGAAATAACAGAATATTATTCAAAAAATCTAAACTAAAACTATCCAAAGAAGAGAGGGGGGGGGGGAGGATTGAAAATCAAAATTTAATCCGTTTTTTCAATTCCGACTAAATTTAGCATATTTCCTTTAAAACAAAGTATGAAACTATTAAGGCGAAAATCAACTACTCAAAATGAGTAATAACAGGGGAGGGGTAAAAAATACAAATTCAAAGACATTTCTATAATTTGAATCAAATTGTCCAGAGTTACTCTTTAGGACCCTGTGAAACTACTAGTAGGTAAAAAGTTAATTATTCAAAATTGATGGGTTGGGGGTGAATAATCAAAATCCCATGAAAGTAAATAGAACCAAAGACTATAGGCTTTGGGTACTTGAAAAATTTGATTATACATTTGTAATCTTCCAATGTGTCACGTTTGGCCCATGCGCCGTGAATTAGCCACCCCTGCTTTAAGTTATTAAAAAACTATTGGAGAAAAAAAAACTATCCAAAATTGACGGGAAGGGGGGGGGGGATCAAGGGCTAGCAGGTTTATGGTAAAGTTAAAAGATAGCCACATAACATAACCATTTTAAATTAAATTTTTATTTAACTTAATCCTATGCAATTTATCAATAATACCTAAATATATACGGGAGATAAAAGGGATTATCTAAAAAAAAACTCTCATTAAGGTGGATATAAAGTTTAGCCAAAGCCATTGCCTAGACCGGGGCGTGTGCCAATCACATGACAAGTTGTATTCTTTATTAGCAATATTAATATTTAAATTTGTGTTTATGTTTGGCATAAACTTGCTTCTAGTTGATTCTTATGGTATTGTAGTGTTCATAGTATGAAGAACCACACCTAAAGCACAATCTCCGCTACTTTATAACATTTCATAAATATACGCGTTATATTTATAGGCTCTGAGTTACAGATCGGCGCTCGAGGGCGGAGTAATGTCTTCTCTTGTTGTTGTGGTTCCGCCCAACATCCAGTAAATTGCTTGTTTGCACCAGGATGGCTTAATAACCTGTTTAAATGCGACACAATTAACCAAATTTATATGCCTAGTTATGGAAATATCATAAACATCATAGAATTTGTGATTTAGTTTAGCATTAAGGAAAGCCATTTTGAGGGAAGCAAGCATTCAAGTCTCCGAAAGGCTCGTAATTATTTATTCCCTCTTCCATTACTATTATTATCTACAATAAAAATTTATCAAAGCCGTGTAAACTTTGAATCACAAACGTGAGTTCATTTCCTTTCACTTATATAGAATAATGTATTGGATTTATTAGATTGGCATCCCCGAAAATGGACTTTTCGAAGTTTCTTAATTCAAAAAATACCTACTTCAGGATTGGATGAAGGCATCCAGAAATAAATAAGAGACTACTTCCAACAAATAATATTTATTAGAAATTATTTCCCCTTATAATATTATTTTGAAACTGACGTTTCGAAGGATCTTCTCTCCATCTTCAGGGTTCAAAAAGGTCAACGAATGGTGCATATAGTACTCTTCCTCCGAAACGCCGGTTATAAAATAATATTATAAAAGAAAAACATTTCCAATAAATATTAATTGTTGGAAGTAGCCTCTTATTTATTTCTAGACTGCCTTCATCCAATCCTGAGATAAAGTAAAGAAAATTTTAGAAACTTTTTAAAATTTAAAATTATTAAATACTGGGTAGGTTTCACATAAATATTTATGTGAAACCTACCTAGTATTTTATAATTTATAATTTTAAAGTTCCTAAAAAAAAAAATTCAAGATTTTCTTTACTTTATTTAAAATGTTTCACCAAGAACCTACACCATTCGCCCTTAACAAAAAAAAAAAAAAAAAAAAAACAATCCTGAGATATTGATATACCACTTCGTCTCCAAAGAAAAACTTCTAACGTTAACATATAAAGTAAGTGACCCAAAAGTGGACACCTTAAAACATTTGTGTTTAAAATAAAGGCAAATAGGCCACAAATTCTGTCTGCTGCAATTCCATCGCATTTAATTTATTTCTTGAATGTGACAAATAAAATCCTTAAAGTTGGGAACTATAAATGTACCTAAACGAGCGGAATTTGTGATTTAGTTTACTATTAGGAAAGACATTTTGAGCGAAGCCGGCATTCAACTCTCCGGGAGGTTTATAATTATTTTTTATTCCCTCTTACATTACTATTATTATCAGCAATAAAAATTTATAAAAGCTTGCGAATATTCTCATATGCTTTAACATTCAATCCCAAGTGTTGCTTCATTTTGAATGAGGGTCATTGTGTCCTCGCAAGTACGTGGGCGCAAAACACTTAATGGTCAAAACTGAGCATTTTTTTTTTCTTATCTTCATTTGTGCCACGACAATTTGTATCGGACTCCAAGTCTCCCACCTGTGCCAGAGTGTCCGGTTTTATCGCGGGCCGTAATCCGAGCCGAACTGGGCGTGGGGTCATAAAAGGACCAGGGTCACAGCAGGTAACCAATGACCGAGAATAAGACATTGTCCTTTCTTTATCTCCCGACCTCTATTGTTTAACATATTATTTTATTATATTTGTTTATTATTAGATTTCTAGGCCCGGGCGCATTTCATTTGCATCCAAGATATATCAAAGAGAAAGAAAGGGAGATATTATATGACTGTCATATAGACTAAAAGATAATTTTCAGATATAATAAAATTACAAATGACTTCAGGCAGCCTAAGGAAATAATAAAGAGGCGGTATTTTGATTTAGAATGCAAGAAATATTAGAGTTTAAATTGAATTATGAAGACATGTTCAAAATTGCAGGAATAAATGAAAACTTTTAGTTGGAAACTTGAATGATTTTTCAAATTGTTTCTTTTGGAAGTTTTTTGTTTATTACTCTGTACGCCCAGCAGGCAGGCTTTGTCTGCAGGTGAGCTTATAAATAATATTGAATTAACGCAAAAAAAATTGCTCAAGGTGTTGAAAAATAATTTTCAACGATGATTTTTTTCTGAATTTGTGTCTATTTGTGTGTCTTGGTCCAGACACTATTCCCATGACGATTTAAGAATGAAAATCCGTAGAACGTTCGTTCTTATGCTAAAATATTTGTATTTCCAATGCGGAGAACTGAGTAGATTTTGGGGTTTCTAGCTTTAGAAAATCTGATTAAAAAAAATTTTGGTCTAAAATAAATGAATAAATAAATAAATATATTATAAAATGAATGCAATTAAACAAATTATTCATTTTTTCTAATAATACGATAATTATAAGAGGCTCATGAAAAATGTCTCCGGCCCAGAATTTGTATATCAGGCGCTGGAGTCGAAGGAATGCTCCCAAGGCCTTGCTCAGTGCTCAATTAAATGATAGTATTTATCAATCAGAACTGATTAGATTTTGGGTTTTCTAACTTTAGAACATCTGATGAAAAAAAATTTTGATCTAAAATAAATGAATAAATAAAAAATGAATGCAAATAAACAAATCATTCATTTTTTCTAATAATACGATAATTGTAAGAGCCTCGTGAAAGATGTCTCAGGCCCAGAATTTGTAAATCAGGCCCTGGGGGTCGAAGGAATGCTTCGAAGGGATCAGTGCTCAATTAAATGATAGTATTTATCAATTTGATTTAAATGTACATTATAAAAAGTGCACCAGGTTTATAATACTTGTCAACCTAAGATCGAATTTATTTGGTTGCTTGCTTGCTAATAATATTTATACTATTATTTTTCCTTCTAATTAAAATAACTATTCATTTCGTATTTAGTAATAATAATGTCTTAATTTCCCTTCTAAAGTATCTACATATACATATTTACATGTAATATCGAGTTTTTGTTCTTTTGAAATGAAATTATATACTCTACAGGGTATGGTCAAGTATTGCAATCGTGCATGAAAAAAGTTTTTTTTTGCTTCTTTTTAAGGCGCATTGTAAGGATGCCAAATAGAAGTACAGACTTGTTTCAGACTAATAAAGATTAATTTCTTAGCTTATATTATTCTAGGTAAGGAATTTTGACTCTAAGTAAGAAAAAATTAAATCGAAATGAATATCAACTTTATTATTTAAATTATTTATTAATTTACCTAAACTGCAAACAGCCTATGGAGTATTGAAAAAGTTTCACTTTTTCCTCCAATTTCCATTGATAAAGGGAGAATTTCTGTCGAAATGTTTCCATATTTATTAAAATTGTAAAAGAGCTGTATTATTCTTCAATATTTATGAGTATAGATAATTAATTTGATTTTAGCTGTAAGCTGTTGTAAGCCAAAGGGAATTGCACTTGCTAATTAAGAAGTATTTAAATGCGAATGGCATGAAATAGTTTTTTTTTTTTTATTTGGAACTTTCTTGACATATGCAATAGAATATTTAAATGTCTGCGTGTCTTTATAGAAATGTTCTTGATGCTATGTTCTGACAGATTAACAACATAAGTAAAAGTTCAACCCGTCGGTCTTTCATCTGCGAGTGGCGCACCTCACGTTTAATTCAAGTCCGTGGTCCATTTACATAATGGGATCTGTTCTCTTAAGGGGCCTCGCCGGTGCTACAATGACAAAAACCAAGTCAAGGTAGAGGGGACCGAAGAGGTGCGTTGAGACAGAGCACACAAAGTCGAAAGTTTTTTGTGAATTCTTAAATTTTATGGTTTTCAGATTTTTTAAATCAATATATTCGTATATGCAATTTTATTTCAATTTTTAAGGGTTCGGTACAAAAGTATAATGGAAGCCTAAGGTTTACCTATAATGTCAGTCCGTTTGCCTGACTATCAGGGGTGTGGTGTATCCCTGCATGGCCGTATCCAGCTAGGGGGTTAGGTTGTCAATCCCCACCCTGAAATGTTGAGGTAAACATCAAAATTTTATAGAATATGAATAAAATGTTTAATGAAAAAAGCTATCTGAGCATCAGGGAGGTTATGTCTCCTACTTTTAGGAGTATATTCATACCCCTTAACACCTCGGTGGGTAGATAACTTCTTCCCCCCCAGAAATTTTTTTCGGTTACCTGTAAACCTCTCATTAAGTAGTATTAAAATATATTATAAGTGTTTCCAACTGTCGAAAGTAATAGACTTAAATTTTCAAAGGAAATCACGAGTTAGTTGCATCTACTCAGGGATGCCCACAAGGGTAGGTTAAGACGGAAAGTGCGTCATTTAAATGTCTGGAAGGGGGGTGAAAATGTTTGCATTTTAGTATTATATGCTAAAAATAAAATCGGTTGAGTATTAAACTTTGATAAAATGCAATAAAAAGATCTTCTAATTCTTTAGAACTTAATAAAATGGGGGTACTTTTCATGAAAGTGGGAGGTCATGAATAGGGGGGGCGCCCCTGCATCTTCTAGATCTTAGATGGATGAATAATTTTAAATATGTCAGAAGGGTTGTGTTCACACCCTAGAGCAAGAATGGGAACCTTCTCAAATGACTTTTTGATACCTCAATTTAGAAAATCTGGTGTGAAACACTTTCGGCTATCATTTAGGTATATAATATGATTTCATTACTAACCATTTTGATACTGATTTATGTTTATTTATTTTATTCCATTAGACAAGGGCGGCATTGTGAGAAATCACCATTTACGTCCCGTTAACCATCTTTCGCGGGGAAAAAAACTACATATTAAAGACCAACTATTTTTACATAAATTCAGGGAGTTTAATCAAAATCGTTAGAGCGCAATTTTTGAGAATCTTAAAAAAGTGTAGACTATAATTCCTCTGAAGTAAAATTCCACTTTTGGTAAGTCGATTTTATTGAGCCCCCCCCCCCCCTTGTATTGTGACGTCACCCTATCAATTTTTTATTTATTATTTATATTTGAAAATTTTTTAAAAATTGTAATTAGACTGTATCATTACAATTTTTATGATCCCCGGACCCCCTGTCACATTTTGACACAACTCTGAGATGGCCTCCCTCACTTAGGGCCGGTTGTATGTCGCAAAGTAAATGCTTTTTACCACTAACAAACGGTAAATGGTAAATAGAGGGGCTGGGATGGCCAATCAGATGACAGGCACTTTCACCCTTTGCCAACGGTTAAAAAGAGTTTACCAACCGACATACAACCGGCCCTAAGAGTCTCATGTAAAATGTCTCAAGCCCAGAATTTGTAAATCAGCCCCTGGGGTCGAAGGAATGCTCCCAAGGCCCTGCTCAGTGCTCAATTAAATGATAGTATTTATCAATTTGATTTAAATGTACATTATAAAAAGTGCACCAGGTTTATGATACTTTGTCAAGCTAAGGCCTAATTTATTTGCTTGCTAATGATATTTATACTATTATTTTTCCTTCTAATTAGAATAATTATTCATTTCGTATTTAGTAAAAATAAATGTCTTAATTTCCCTTAAATACCTATACATCTACAAATGTACATGTATTATCGAGTTTTTGTTCTTCTGAAATGAAATTATATATACGAAATCAATTTCATATTTTTTTTTTTTGTTTTTAACTGATACTAAATACTTTGTTGTTTCCATGAAATAAGATCTATAATGATCTTTTTATTGCTAAAATGCAACTAATTTTTTAATAAAAAGCATTTCTGCGGGACTGAGAAACGCCCTACAATATAATTAATGGAAATAAAACAACAAATTAAAAAATTCCCGATCATTAGAATATGATAACTCATTTAAAAGTGTATAATGTCGATTTCTTTCTGTGTACGGTCAGCAGGCAAATCAACGATAAATTCGATTATTTAATTAATTAAATATAATAATGTACAATAATTTAATAATTAAACATCGTAGGGAGTTACTTACCAAAATGTTTGTAATTAGAAAACGAACAAAGTGATTAGATTTTTGGCTTTATATTTTCAGAATTTCCTGTTGAAAAATAAATGATGAATTGTTTAGTGATAAGTAGCTATCGAAGAGATTTAGTTTGCCGAGATTACCAGATGTGTTGAATCTTAAGGAAAAATCAGTGTTTAATTAGATCTATTTAACATTTTCTTACCTAGAGTCAAAAACCTATAAAAATAATAGAAATTAAGAAATTATCTAATAATCTGAAATAGGTTTAGACATGTTTTTGGCATCCTTACAATGACTTAGCTCTAAAGGAATTGAGATCATTCTCCATCAATTTTACTCTTTTTCTTCAATCAGATTCTAATTAAACAATCGCTAATTCGCGCATTTATTAAATAATAAAAAGTCGAAAATCTAATTAGCTCCCTGTATTGGGAACACAAATATTTTAGAATAAGAACGAACTTTCTACGACTTTTCGTTCTTAAATTATCGTGAGAATCTGAATCCAAACAGAGAGACAAAATGATTTTTCTCCTGTTTTAATACAGTGATCAAAAAAGAAAAAAATGAAAAATTTTCCTTGAATCTAATACTAGGTTAATAGAAGTAAAAATGGGTTTTCCTAAAGCAGCGCTTCTTAAACTTTTTTCATTCGCGATCCAATTTTGATTGAGAACATTTTTCTTAGCCCAAATTATGTATATATTACTTAGTTATATAGAATAAACTAACATTTTTATTATTAATTCATAAAAAAATATATTTATTATACTTGGGAGCCCACTAACCCCTAGCTTCATGACACCCCCCTCCCTCTGTTTTATCAAAATCAACCCCCTTCCCCCACTTTGATTAAAATTACCCCCCTCCCTTCATGTCATTCACTTCTAAAGAATTTTAAGTTTTTTTTTATTAAAGAAGTCTTTTTGCTTTGTTTTTTCGAAATATCTCAAAACCTGCTCAAACTATTTTGATAAAATAAATTGAGCGAAACCATTGCGTTATTATCTACAAAAAAGCTTTAATGAGTGAATGTCAAAAAATTATATTTTTCGAGATATTAATTGTTTTGTCTGTTAATAAGTACGTATGTTACCAAATTTTGTGTACCTACACTCTAGCTCAAAAACTAGTGTGAATATCAAAACTAAATTTCACATGTTGTGTATATTGAGATTAAGAACTGATTAGATTTTGGTTGAAATCGAACCAAAAATTAAGAGCGGGGAGTGGGGGGGGGGGTTAAAAATTTAAATTATAAAATTTTTAAAATAAAAACATAAAAATGAAAATTAGAAATTACTACTAAACAACCTAAAAAATGAGAGTAATTATTTTTTTCGGAGACTAAAATTGGGGGGGGGGGGGGGGGGGGCTCAAAAAGTAGAACTATCAATATAAGTCACCAATAGACCATCTGATTGATATGTACGTAATTTCGCCTATGCACCCTATATGACCTTATGAAAATGTCTCATTATGTGAAATTGATAGTGGCTCAGAAGAGAGGGGCCAGGTGTATGGTAAAGTCATGTGGGCACATCAGCTTATTTTGAATTTATTTTTGATCGCTGCCCGATATAATTTTTTCATTTTCATTTTATTTTTTTCAACCCCAAAATTTAGTTACGTGACTCAAAATGGGATGGTCGCGATCATTGTCGTAGTTAGGGAGTTTTCCTAGGGGAGTCAGCCGGCCAGCTGATTAGCCACCAGAAGGTTTCAATTTCGGTAATACGTTTAGAAATCAACTAACTTTTTAGTAGAATTGACAAATTTTGTAAGTAACGAAATAATTTAATGAGAAATACATAAGTAATACCTCGTAATAATGGAGTTTCGATTTTTCTAGGGGGGAACAATGAGTTTTCTAGAGAGTATTTATCCCAAATTGCACTTAAATTTCACCATTACAGCCTAACAATTTGAGGTAAACAAATTCACATAAGGCTTTTATTAAATACACTTAATTTCCATGAGAAAAGTTTATATGAGAGAAATGACTAAAATCAATAGTTTAGGAGTTATTAAATCTAAATATTTTTTAATATAAAAATTAAAGCCTAATGATTTGGCTAGGAAATTTTTGGATTTATAAAATTTCGAATTTGGTTGATGGTTCGGATTTCAATAAAAAGGTACTAGGAGCCACACTTTATCTAAAATCGTTTTTTTAAATAATGTTTACTTTTCTCAGAAAAGATTATTAAGTAATTTTTGAAATTTTAATCCTCTCTAGCTATTTAAATAATCAGGCTCCAAATTATTGATAATGAACTTTCTTTTACTAAATTAATCAAAATCTTTCTTCATTAGAGTTTTTGAATATGTAGAATATTCTAGAGCAGGATTTATCTCGCTTTCCACATAAATTTCACCATAACTGCCTAACCCTTTAAGATACACAAATTTATGTAATGGCCTTTATTAAAAACATTTAATTTAAAATAGAAAAGTTAATATGACTGAAATGTCTAAAATCAATAGTTTACGCATTAAAAAATATTCCAATAGTGTAGAGTGAATGGACTTGAATCAATAAGAAATAAGATGTCTGATGGCGAGACATCCTCTGGATATAACAGACCAAAAGAATAAGAATTCGATTTTATTTTATTGATTTAATCTATCTTGAGGTTCATAGTAACTTTTTAATATAATAAAATAGCATTTTGATTAAAAATTTTGTAGTTTAAAAGAAATTGTATGAAAAGATTCAATTTCTTCTCCCCGAGAGCGAATCAACTAGAAATGGCAAAAAGTTTTATTTTTTTTTCTCATTAGATATTAATTCAAATCTTTTGAAATTTCATATCACAGGGTTATTTTCATTTATATTTTATATCAAATTATTATTATTAGGACATTTGCATTTTAAAGGGTAGTTTATTTGAAATCCAAATTGAAAAAACGCTAATAACTCCGTTGAAATTTTTTTTAAAAATATGAAATTAATAGATATTATCAAACAACTAATTATTAATAATTTAATTTAATTTTGAACGAAATCGATTCAGTACTTTGTGAGAAAATCGTCAAAAACCCCGAAAACCGTCTATGAAAGGCCGTTTTAGAAACATTTTAAAATTCACCTCCATGTCATAAGTCAATGTTTCGTTTCATATAACTTTTTAAACTTTTTTTCGAAGGCATCTGGTGCTTTCAAAAAACATCGTTTTTTGAGGGTTCAGATGGTTTTTTACGATTTTCTCAAAAAGTAATTAATCAATTTTGTTCAAAATTAAATTAAAATATTAATAATTAATTGTTTTATAATATCTATCAATTTTATATTTTTTTAAAAATTTTCAACGGGGTTATTAGCGTTTTTTCAATTTGGACTTCAAATAAACTACCCCTTTGTCTTCTAAGAGGCGGGGGCACGCTCCTCGGAGGCCCAATAAATAAAATATAAAAAAATATAAAAAATACAATACCAATACTAATTATTTTATATGAAAGATAAATGAAAATAACACAGAGTTATGAAATTTCAAAAGATTTGAATAAACACCTAATGAGAAAAAAAATGAAAATTTTGACCATTTCTAGTTGAATCGCTCCAGAAGAGAATAAATTGAATCTTTTCATACAATTTCTTTTAAACTACGAAACTCTTAATCAAAATGCTATTTTCTTATATAATAGACATACTATGAACCTTCAGATAGATGAAATCAATAAAATAAAACACTTTTCTTTCTAATTTATAATTCTTTAGCGTTTTATTCAGAGGCTGGGTCGCAACTCAGCGAGTCATTTGTTAGGGTTTTCTAGCTTTTACCATTTTCTTAGAAACTAATCAATCAATTTCATTTAAAATTAAATATAATTATTAATAATCGATTGTTTTATAATATTTTTATTTTTAAACATTATTTGTGCAACTCAAAAGGTTAGGGAGTAATGGTGAAATTTATTTTGAAAATTAATAAACACTGCTAGATATTCAACCTATAAAAAAACTCTCAGGAAGTATGATTTTGATAATTTAATATCCTAAAATATTATATATAATTAGCTCAGATCAATATTTTAATAGCTAGATAGGATTTTAATTTCAATTTGGTATTTAAGAATTTTTCTGGTAAAACTAAACGACATTTTATGAAATTATAATCGGTTTAAAATATAGGGTACTGTCCACTATGAATGTGAAATTTTTATCGATATTCGAGTCATCAGCCAAATACATTATTTCGTTATTCAAAAAATTATTTCCATTATTGATTAGGCTTCATTTCTTATACACGTATTTAAAAATATTTAAATTCTTATAACTCGAAAACCATTGATTTTAGAGATTTCATACATATAAGATGTCATTATAATCAGGGGTGGACCGAGTATTTGTGGGGCCCTAGGCTAACACTACTTGAGGGCAGCGCCGTAACTAGGCAGGTGCAACAGGTGCACCCGCACAGGGCCCAGAGATCTAGGGGGTCCTATAACGAAATTATTAATTGAATTTTCTTTACAAATTTATAATATAAATAATGTAATATATTTTTGTGTACAATAAATTTTTTATATGATATCTATTTGAACTATAATTACTTTTTCCCAAAAAATATAGGGGCCCTAAAAAAGCTAGTTAGGGCGCTGCTTGGGGGCCTTCCTAATTAATCAAACTAATCCCGATTTTGTCAAAAAACTGTTCTATAATGATGTGTACGGAATAAGAAAGAAATTACGACAATAATATATTTTATTTATTTAATATGACTTAGATACACAAATATTTCTTCAAAGAGGATGCCCCCCGCTTTCTTAGTCTAAAATTACTGCGAAATCAGTTCGTATTTTTTGATCAGACAGATCAAATGAAGGCCGTTAACCTAAAGAAGTTCTCAAATAGACATCTCTGCTGAAAACAAATTGTCTTCACATGGGCCCTTGGGCTGCAGCCCAAAAATCCCATATTTAGATTTGCCCCTGCTGTTCCCATTTCTGAACATCTATCGGCCCAAGCGCCCCAAGATATTAGAAACAAATAAACAATCATCCAAACAGCCATATATTTCACAGGCTTGTTTTTTTTTTTTTTTTAGAGACAGAAGAAATGCAGCATAAAAGTTATTAATTTTTTTATTTTTAAAAGTTTACTGGTAATCAGTTTTTTATGTTTATGTCTTATCTCTGGTTAATTAGTTATTATTTATTCACATTTTAGTAATTAAAAGCAAAGTTCGTATGATGTTTTTCTGGTTGCAAAAAGTCTAGAAAACTTGAAATTTAAAAACCAACCACCCCAAAATGTTTTCACTTTTTCTTTTCTTTAATTAATACATTTAAAAAAAATATTTAAACAAATTAAAAGATAAAGATTTTTTTAATTTCATAATTTTTTGTCGGTAAACTTTAAAGGAGAAAATAAATGTCAAAGATGAAGAAAAAACTAGAGGAAGTAATAAACCCAATATCAAGGGAGGCAAGCGATTTCTAGAAGCAACCTTTTTCTTTGTCCATTCTCCACAGTTTCAGTGCATCCTCCATGCCTATACCATCGTCCTGATTCAATGCCAAAATGTCCCAATGGATTAGTATTTTAAAGTGATGAAAAAGGGGTAATTTCCGACCCCTGTGAAAAGGAGGTGGCTTGCGAGCTAAAGAAACAAATGCATGTACACATTTTTCATATTAATGCATGGACGCCGGCAGGATTATTTTCAGGGCGGTGCATCTGCATCTACACACTATACTATTAACTAATAAAATATAATTTATAATATTTATAATGCATTGACAAGGTGATGAACAAATTTGGACAGCAATCTAGACGCCTTAAGTTTTTATTCAACTAGGGACTTAAAAAAAATTATTTCTTAATCTTTTTCTATGTATTTTCTTTCATGATAGGCGGGCCCAAGTGCACCCCCTTGAATTACTCTGCCGGCGCCCATGTGTTAATGTAAATAATTGTAATGTTCAAGTGATTTTAAAATGGAACATTTTTATTAATATTTCGATCTAAATTTAAATGTCCCTGTTGTCTTCTCTTCAACTGTGAAACTTTTTTTTTTGTGAAAATTGAGTTGAATTCAACATTCCTACAGTCGAATTACTAATTTTTTACAGCATTTTTTGGGTTTTTTTCTACATAAATATCCTGTTTTTAATTATAATATTATAGATATATATTAGAGGTAAATACAAATCTTTTATAAAGAACAATCTTGCAACATCTATTTAAAATCTAAAAGTTTCAGAAAAATTTCTCCCTTTTATCAATCGAATTTTAAGAAATTCGATGGATTATCGTTTAAATAGATGTTGTAAGATTGTTCTTTATATTTATAAAGCAAAAAAATGCATTCGATATATGTATATTAGAGGTATGAAACTCTCAAAATGCGACCCCGATTCTCCTCTGGCTTTACTTTATTGACCAGCTTCCGCTTAAAATGACATTGTCATATAGAAAGGCCCGAGGGGTGAACCGCGATTGGAATTAGGTGTACACGGTCTTTGGAATTATTTGGAATTCATTAGATAATCTATTGTCTTCTACTTGGAAATGAAAGTGGAAGTGGAAGTAGGTGTACAAGATTTTAGGCTAGTTCACCACTCGACAAGACCGTAGCCAGAAACTAATTTCGGATTGGGGTTAGTTAATTTTCGGGGGGTGAGGAGGGGCTACCCATCGAGGGTTTTTGGAGTATGTATAAACTCCTAGGTGTAGGAGATATGCTTTCCTTGATGCCCAGCTTGTTTTTTTTATCAGATATTATTTTTATTCAATTTTTATTGAACGTTTTATTTATCCTGTAAAATTTCGATGTTTTCTCAACATTTCGAGAAGGGGGGGATTGACACCATGGGGGGCTACAGCCATGTCATATAGTCATTTAAACTTTTCTATTGGAAAAAATCTGTTCCTGTTTGAATGCATTAGTAATAAATTATAATTGGTTCCAGGAAGGAGTGGTTGAATGTTAGACTTGATGGTCACCCTGTGGCCGCCCAGCTTCCAAACCCATCTCTTGGGCTTCCATCAACTTTGGAGGTCTGTCAAGGCTCTGCTGAAATGAACCGAACGCGAACTCAGCCAGCACTACGGCTGCTCTTCTTTCCTTAAACTCCGCTTATTAATTCAGTCTCGCCAAGGCCATCATGTGGTCTACAAACTGTATCTTAAGCGATTTTTAATAGGAATTAGATCGTCATATTATAGCAAACAGATAATCATGAAAAGGAAATATTTTTAATCGTAAGTAGAATGAATTAAATTGCAGATCATTGATTGCATTTTTTGAATATGATTCATGAATTTATTTATTAACAAATTTATATTAAATAAAACTGATGATTGAATGGAAGGCAGTCCAATGAGAAGTAAAAAAGATGATCCCAATAAAATAAATTTTATTGGAAACTTTTCTTTTTACACTTTTGGACGGACGATTAAAGGATCTTCCCTTTTATTGATGATGGCAATATAAAAAATATCATAGCACATGGTGAGCTGATGTTATCCACTGAGGAAGAGGTGCTACAAACCCTCGATAAACTTGATTTTATTAACCACTTAATTAAAATAAAATTACTGGAAACAAGCAAATTTTTAATTACGGTCTTCATTGTAATAAAAAATATCTTTTCAACACCAACAAGCACTGATAAAGAAGAGAAGAAGGAAAGTTGTTAAATACTTCCTTCATTGTTCATTTGAACCCTGAAGAAGGAGGGAAGACCCTCCGAAACATCAAAAGTGTAAAAAAATAAGTTTCTAATAAATTTTTTATTGAGAATCAACTCTTTATTTCCCCATGGACTTCCTTCCAATTAACTCTAAGATTTATATCTATCAGTCCGTCAGAAAAAACATAATAAAATACTTAAATAATAATTAATAATAAATAATAATTAAATACTTTTTAAGCAGTTACCATATTATTCACGGATGCATCCAATTTTTTTTCTCAGGGAAAAACTTTTTTTATAAGACCCATAGGAGGCGGAGTTAGTGGGTCTCAGAGAAAAACAAGTTTTTGAGCTAGCTCTTCCACAAAAATTTGGTAACGCACAGACTAACTAACTAACTAACAGACATTTTGACAAAACAATTATTATTTCGAAAAATATAATGTTTTCGATGTTCACTTATTAGGGTTTTTTGTAGGTTTCGCTTAATTTTTTTAATCAAAATAGTTTCAGCCGTTTTTTAGATATTTCGAAAAAAAGAAGGAAAAAAAACACTTTTTTCATGAAAGATTACAATATTTGACCATACCCTGTATGGTAAAGTAAAAAAAGGATGGACGATATGTTTCATATTTTTTTATTGAAATGTTACCATAAAGTATTTAGAAGTGAAAAAATTGAATAAAAGCGAATATATTTTTAAAATTTTATTTTAGATAATAATATAGAATAATACATTTACTTAAATATTAAAAAAAAAAAAAAAATGTTTTTATTCGTTTTATATTAAAGTTTTTGAGTATGCAGTTTTTTTATGTTGATTGTACAAATAAGGGGCTAGGCTAGTTATTACTAAGTTTGATTTACCTTAGTAATGACTACCCCAAGACCTCTTTGTACACTCAACATCAAAAAAACTGGATACTCGAAAATTTTAAAATAAAACAAATAAAAACAATTTTTTTAAAGAAATATTTTTTGATACATTTTAATGAGAACATAATAAATAATATTATAATTAAGTAGACAAATTCATAGAAGCCGGAGTTTGAATTTTTAAAGGGGGGATGGGGCACTTTCTCAGATAAACAAAAAAAAAAAACCCTGAAATTCCACCTCCTATCGCTAGACTAAATTTCTCAAAATGTTTAAATAAATAAATTACTAATATGACATATCGGCGAATGGCCTTTGGCTTTGCAGGGCAATCCACTATTATTTTCATACGAATCAGTAACTTAGAAATCCCAAGTGTCTTTGGATCACACTGTAGGTATATGAATCATTATAAGTACTCAATAAAAAAACATTTTCAAAAAAAAAAAGTTATTTTGAGAAATTAAAAAATATAATTTTTTCGATGTTCACTTTCTAAGTTCAAAATATTTTGATAAAAAAAAATTGGTCAAAACGCCATGGTTTCGCTCAATTTTTTTATCAAAATATTTTGAGCCGTTTTTGAGAAATCAAGCAAAAAAAATACTTTTCATTTACAATAACAATACTTTTGATACCCTGTATGGTAAAGTAAAAATTCAAATCAAGCGGGTAAAGAGAATGTCTATTTTTTATGTATAGCTATGAAAGAATATGAAATACAAATTCTAACCATATTATCTTCTCAAAACATATGATTTTATATTAAAGTATTAATTAAATTAAATAATGTCAAATGTTCTATATGAAATGGAAAACAGCTTTGAAATTAATTTGGATATGAAGATTAAAAGACATGTAAATATTAACCAAGTACAAAAGATTTGTAGAAATATGATGTTAAGGTTAGGTATAATTGTAAGTAATTAAAAATATTCTAAACTATCTTTTTGAACTATGCAGGGCCGGCGAACAAACTAGGCATTTTCCAAGGGCAGCTAATACTTAATGCAGGCAGAATAATTTTCAAAATTTATATTAATTTAAAATTTCAAGAAAATTCTCCAAGAATTTGCAGCCCAGGAATATGGTAAAGTATAGGTATTTTTAACTTAACGGCCCTTTTAAGAATTCCATTCAAACGTAAAACAACTTGAAATTTACAAGTTATATGTAGTGATATTTCCCAATATCAAAAATGGTTTTAAAATTATATTTGAATTATAACTTTGGGCAGGGTCGAATTTTTTATGGGGTCAAAAATAAAAAATAAAATTTTATAATGAGTTTTGAGGTATCCCTGTAAAGATCTCATGAAGGAGAATTAGTTTTAATATAAAACTAAAGATTTGAGCATCTTTGTCTTGAATTAAACCATTATTTATTCACTATACTATTTAAGAACGGTCTCAGAACTAGTTATTCTATATCTATGTTAATTTATTAAAAACAAATATATTTAATAGTGCATAAAATGGTTTTTATTAAAGTTTTAATAAACCTATTAGTATATAATTAAGTAACTCGTTAGATCGAAAAACTACTTGAACAATTGATATCTCAGTTTCACTAGGATTTGGTCATTTTATTTATGTATTTCTTCATTTTTTATTAAAATTTTTTAATAAATTAATTCGAAACTTTGAGTGTTTTAAAATTTATATTTTATATGAAAAATAAATGAAATTTTTTAAAACTCACGAAAACGCCTTATCGCCACAATATTTTAATTTAAATAAAAACGTAAAAGAACGGGTCAATTTAAATCTTAGATTTTGGTATGGTATATATCTGTCTTTAAATTATATGTCAGAAGGTTGCATCCCCTCAGGACTTCATATTATATGTCAGAAGAAATTTTATCTCTAGGATTAGGCCAACAGACCAGAAAGCAGGCTTGGAGCTGACGAACCCTTCTGACATAATATAAATATAGTAATATAGATATCTACCAAGATCTAAGATTTAAATTGACCTTCTCTTTTTCGCATTTATTTAAATTTTATAATTATGTAGTCAAAATAAAAAAAGCAAATGTGAGTGAAGTTCACTAGTTTTTTTTTTTTTTTATTCAACTTCTAACTTAGAACAAAATAATTGTTTTATAGAAATTAAAATAAATTACTCACATTAATCTACTTTAATTAATTTTTCCAGACTTTAGAATTCCAAGGATGCGTTTACGTTGGGGCTACGATAAATAATAAGAGCTGCAATAAAAACAAAGACAAAAGCAAAAGGAATTACTCTCTTTTGAGCTGTCTACGTTGGAGGTTGGATCTGTGATAAACTTTAAGTGACTTATCAGTCAGAGAAATATAAAAGGTATAAAATATGCTTCATTATTATAAATTTTATTATTTACTCTATTTCTAAAATATTTCCAATCTAAGACTTTTTCAATGAGAACAATAATTTTTCATTTTTCATATTAATTAAAAATTATTAACCATAGTTTTTTCAAGGTGGCCGAATTTTTGTGTCCGCCAATATACCAAGTGTATAAGTTTAAAACCGTGCTTTTTTAATAAAAAAAACACATGTTTTTTTCATAGAAAACAAAATCAAATTTAACCACAGAACTGGCCTTCACTAGCTACACATTTTTGCCATTTCTCGGGCAATTTGTAGATACCACACCAAAAAAATTCCTTCTCTTTCGAGGCAAACCACTCATCAAGCCAAGCCATTTTCGGACATCTTCGTAAGAATCCAAATGCTGCTCAGCGAGCGCGTGGCCCATCGATGAAAAAAGGTGGTAGTCAGAAGGGGCCAGGTTTGGTGAATAAGCGGCATGGGGTACCACCTCCCAGTTGAGTCTCTCCAAGTGATTTCAGACTATTCTTCACGTGTGCGATGGCGCGTTGTCGTGGAGAAAAATCAGATTGTCATGTCTTTGTTGATAATCCGGTCTTTTTTCACGCAGAGCACGGTGCAATTTGATCAGCTGTTGGTGCTAGCGGGTAGCATTGAGAGTTTCACCAGGTTTCAACAACTCATACCCTGCTGATCCCACCAAACTCACGGCATCGTCTTCCGTCCGAAGCGATTTGGTTTTGGCGAAGATGTTGATGGTTGGCCGGGATCAACCCACGATTTCTCGCGTTTAGGATTCTCAAAATATATCCACTTTTCATCCCCAGTCACAAAATCCTATGCAGGAAAGACTTTTTTTGTGTGCCGAGCAAGATTTCATATGAGGTTTGCGTCGCTCCATCTGCCTATCGTTCACTTCATGCGGCACCCATTTTCCGATCTTTTGAATCTTTCCCATGGCACATAGGCGCATGGAAATGGTTAGTTGAGTAGCACCCGATTGCTCGGCAATCATTTTTTGCTATTGGGCCCAAAAGGGGACTGTAATTGATGATCCTCAACGTTCCTGGGTCGATTTTCACGCTTCTTGTCGCCCAGGTCAAATTGTCGTGTTTGAACCGATGAAAACAATCTCTGCACGTTGTTTCCGATAAAGCACTGTCGTCCTAAGCCTCCACAAGCATTCAATGGGATACGACAACAGATTTTTTCAAATTAAATCAGAAAAGCAGAGCTTCCCGAATTTGCTTTTTTTCTGACAAGAAACTAGACATGATTACCAAAGGAAAAATGTATCTTGTTGTATGAAATTGTTCGTGATTTGCACTGATTAATGTTTACAAACGTCAAACTCATAAAAAGAGGTTCTATGTCGCTAAAGTAGCTTAAAACGCTCACTAACTCATACTATGAGCGATGCTTTTAAACTTATTTATACACCTGGTACATACTATCTCAGAATCAGAAACAGAAACGTTATAAAAAATTATCATAATAATAATTCTATGGGTGGATAAAAATGAATTCACCTGCAAATGATTTAACTTAATTGTAGAATTTTACACAGATTATTAATAGTATGGTTCATTGAAAAAGATTGATTGATTACTTATTTCATGTTGTGAGGATAATTTCGGGGCACAAGTCATTGGTCCGGAGTGTTTTTTTGCACTCGAGTTAAGAAAGTTCTTTCGCGACAATCCACACAAAAAGTTTTAGCCTCGTAACCACTCTATAAATATGAACGGAACTAAAATTTTAGGTTATGTTTTTTTAACGTGACTGTCCACTCACACTACGAAATCTCTATATGGCACACACATACTTGCCGGATCGTTTCCAAGCCATTGTGCTTATATCCCCTCCACTAAAAAAATCGCCCAAATATATATATTTTTTTTTTTTTTTTATCAAAACTAAGAGGTAAATAATTTCAATTTTTTTTTAAGTTACTCCGAATATATTATTTTAACAAATATTAGTTTTTCATCAAGATGGTGAAAGTCCTTCAATGAAAAAAATAAATAATGATCATATCCCCACCCTTTCCCTATCTACCCTATGTAAAAAATGTCATTTTTAATTGCAATTATTTCATGTTTGGTGTGGTATATCGTCTTAATTTTAACAGTATGTGTATTATGCTTTTAATGTCTTATATTCCAAGTTTCAAAGACTTCTTGAATTTTTGCATTTGTGAAAGAACTACCTTAAGTCCCCAAGGGGTGAATATATCCATTTTGAGAAATAAATAACAATTTCATAATAATATAAATAATTCACTCCTTGTGAAACACCACCAACTCCAACCTAATTTAATTTCATAAGTTAGAATTCCATCAACTCAAATTTTTTTATTAATTAATTTATTTGAAAAATTTGCTCCTCTCCTTGTATGGTTTGAGCTCTAGATCATATGATTGACATTTTAATTAAGCATTTATTTATTCATTTACCCGTCCAAAAACATTCATTATCCAATTAATATTTTTTCTTAGTCTACAATTTTTTTATTTTCTATATAATATATATATATATATTTATATATTTATATACTTATATATTTTTTGCAACTAATGCATTTTCAAAAGTAATTTGGTTATACTAGGTCAACGATCTAAAAGAATCGTCATCAATTATATAATAATAATTTCACTATGGGTGGTCTAATATGAAATTACCTTGCAAATGATTTGACTTAAATGTAGAATTTTACACAGATTATTTCTAAAATAAATATTGCAAAAAATTATGTACAATTACACAATTATTGTAACTCGAACTATTTAAACTTTCGTTTTGTTTTGATTTTTTTTTAGTCATTTCCTGTTATTCATTAGAAGAGTTATGTATGATAATTTTTCACTTGAAAATTGTTTCTCAGCAATGTCCAGAAAAAACTGTGGATGGTGTAGAATTTTCTATTATTTGCTCCATTCAACTTAGAACAAAGTAAATAAAGAGAAATCAATAAGGTTGACTTCTGCTTGATGGAAATAAACATATACTTACTATACCTAAATAACCAATATAAATAAATATTGAAAGTAATGGAAGGCAGCCCAAGGCTAGCGAGGAAAGAAAAAATTAACACATATCAAATAAGGTGTAATTTATTGGAATCCTTCCTCCTTTCCTTTCAAACCGACGTTTCGGAGGATTTTTTCCCTCCTTCTTCGGGGTTTTAAAGGGTCAATGAAGGAAACAAATAAAATGCTTCCTTCCTCTCTCCACACCATTGTTTAAAACTTTTTTCTTCCTTAGCAGAAGCATAGAAAAACAATCCTGTGGCGAGAGGAAGGAAGCATTTTATTTGATTCCTTCATTGACCCTTTAAAACCCTGAAGAAGGAGGGAAAATCCTCCGAAACGTCGGTTTGAAAGGAAAGGAGGAAGGATTCCAATAAATTACACCGTATTTGATATGTGTTAATTTTTTCTTTCCTCACTACTCTTGGGCTGCCTTCCATTACTTTGAATTAAAAGATCTACCAGTCCGTCTCTCTCCAGAGTAACTGGCGTTGCAAATAAATAAATATATATAGCCGTAAAAACAGAAATCACATATTCATGCCAGCGAGACTCTCATACTTAACAGGAAAAACGACCCGGAAAACATTTTAAAGATTGAATGTAAAATAATTAGGAAGATTCTCGGCTCTATGAAAACAGAAGAAGGGTATAGATTAAGACCTCAGAAAGAAACAGAAGAACTTTCGAACATAGCGGCGGACATCCGAAAGAAAAGACTGAGATTTTATGGGCATATCAGCAGGCTCTCAGCAAATAGATTAATCCACAAGGTTCTCACTTATATAAAGCACTGAAGAACATCCAGTGGATTCAAGAAGTAAATATAGATCTAGAGAGGGCCGGAATCTTTCCTTCCGAAATATTTGATAGAAACCTCTATAGAAGTATGATAAATAGATGGGAGGTTCAACCGGATAGAGAGATCAAGAACAGGAATTAAGTGCACAGAAGAACGAAAGAGGATCCTCGGAGAAAAAATGAAAGCTGTTTGGCAGATCAGCAATCAGAATCAGGTGCTTTGCGTGATCCTAAGGGTCTATACGCAACTAATAATATTATTATTTGCATTTGGACCCTGAGGATCACACGCAAAGCTTCCATTATTTATCTGATTCTGACTCTTCTTGTTTTGCCAGAATATTTTCATTTTTTCCCTTGGGCCCTTTTCCGTCCCTCAGACCATTTTGTTCCAACCTTCTTGATTTCTCTCTCTGGTTGAACCTTCCAGTGCTCTATCTTTCTTCGAAAGGTGTTTTTTATCTAAAGTTTCTGAGCGGCTTATCCCTGTTCTTTCCAAATCTTTATTGACTTCCTCGATCCACTCGATGTTCTTAAGCTTGCTTATATATATACAAGGATTTTATTAGCCTATCTATTCGAAAGGAGTCTGGAAATATGACCGTAGACCCTCAGTCTCTTTCGACGGATATCCGCGGCTATCTTAGAGTTATATATATATATATAATTTATTTGTTATAGAGACGATAGTTTCGAAGGTTTGACCATCATTAATTATAAATATTTTATTTGTTGTTAACCCCGTGATAAATAACAGATAGTTTGAGATTATAGTTAGGAAGGTTTGACCTTCATCATCAGTCTTTTTAATTATAAATATTTTATCTGCTATTTCTCTTGGGTTCAAATATTCGATTGAACGTTTTCTTTTTGTTGTAATAGTGACATAATGGTCACATAACTAAATCAAAACAAAGCAATAACTTAAAGCAAATGGAATATCAGTTTATAATTTACAAAGTAGGATAGTATTAATAAATATTAAAGACGATCAAAGGGAAGCCAAAATAAAGAAACTAGTAAATCAATGATGCGTTCTTTCAATCATCATTTTTAACTTATAAATATATGTACCGATGCTAAAGAGCACACATGGGTTAAGTACAATTTCTAAACTTTTGCAGGAGATTCTTCTACATTATTGATAATACTTTTCTAATGAATTTGATGGCCAGAAGCAGCTCAAAATAACGTTTACCTTTGGGGTGCTACCAAATAGAGAGCATCATCTTTGTCGGGTCCAAGTCAGTTTTGGAGACTAGTTCTGGGGACTCATCTGCTTGTTTCTAGGAGATTATTTTACCCAGATCATTCATGGAAACACCCCCTCTCCCTCTCGGAGACGGGCTGATAGATATAAAATTGAGAATTGATTGGAAGACAGTCCAAGGTTAAAAACAAAAATTCCCAATAAAAGATTATTGTAAACTTTTGAACCAACGTTTCTTCTCTCCTTCTTCAGGGACTAATAACAATTAAATGGAGTTGGCCATATTTTTTTTTCTTTCTCTTTTTATTATACAAATATTATTACTTACAATTTAATTTTAAAATAAAATCAACTCACCCAAAGAGTTAATAAAGAAAGTATGTAAAACTTTTCCTTCTTGTCTCCTTAATCAGTTGGTGTTATAGGAATATTTTTTGTATTGCTATCATCAATAGAATATATAAATTATGACTTGGATTTTAATATTTACAAATGCCAATTCCCTCCAGATATTATCAAGCAAAAGTTTAACTTTTTCTTCCAATTTTATTTTAAATGTTTCAACATGGATTTTAAATAGAAAGAATTTAATTTTTTAGGACAAATTCTCGGATTTTAGTAGAAATATTATTTAATTGCCAAATCATGGATTTTAAAGATAGGAAATTTTTGACAACCGCTATAATAATAAAATGTTTTATTTATTTAATCCTTATAATTAACTTATATTGTTAAATTTTAGCCATAAAATGAATAAGTGGATAACAACAACATCTAATGCATTGGATACATACAAGAGACGACAGGATTCTTACCCAAGTGTTCCAGAGCCTTCTACGACGACA
This sequence comes from Forficula auricularia, assembly GCA_024734495.1. Lineage (NCBI taxonomy): Eukaryota > Metazoa > Arthropoda > Insecta > Dermaptera > Forficulidae > Forficula > Forficula auricularia. The sequence goes on along the minus strand of JALMQS010000053.1, from coordinate 7,902,309 downwards.
TCAACGTTATCACCTGTTAATAAAAGAAAAATCGCACCAACAGAAAATATACAGCCTAGATAAATTTGGGTTATTATTCAACTGATCTACAGAGATCTAGGTATATTTGTAATTTGTATGAATCAACTCTCAAACGATGATTTTTGACCAGGAAAATTGTTGCGACCCGATTACAAAAATAACCTTCTCGAATTTTTTTTCAAAGGAAAGTAAAAGGTTTAAACAAACAAACACTTTTCATTTCAAATCATTCAAAAGTGAATATCAACTACAAGTACCATAACCCTCGAATAACACAGAGGTTCCGTAAATTAAAATTAAAGGGAGTTTTTGTGCTGTTTCACAGAAATGAAAGATTTAAAAAAGTTTTATTATATTTCGTGTTATCATTCGACTGATAATTCATTCAAGTATAGACAAGTAATTAAGCACATATCAATATTTTTTTGTGTACTTCTGAAGATGGGTTGACCGGAAATATATTGAAATTTAAATAACATTTTACAAATCTTTAATTTCTATGAAACACCCCAAAAACTACCCTTAATTTTAATTTATATAATCTGTCACAATAAACCAAAACCGTGCTCTCTTAACTTAGCATAGGTTACATTCCATAAAATATTCACATTAAGTAAATCGCGTTTTATGAAACTCATCTTTCATAGAAAATGAGGTAGAAGGTAGTCTAATTATATAGAAATTGCCTTATAAAAGTCTGCGTAAAGTAAAAATTTCCCACAATTTTTAAATTTCGTTATATCGAAACCGCATTATACGACGTTTACCTATATAAAAAACTTCTTTTCGAGGTTGCTTTATTAATTCTGTAAAAAGATTGGAGAAGAAATTAAATTTTCAACAACCCTAAAAATTTGTGTAACTATTCAAGGAGAAAAAATTGCAAATCTTCTTGTTGAAATAATACTATCAAAAGAAGAATTGAATGCATGGGAGACAAAATGAAAAGTCAATTAAAATCTTGGATTACAGCGTAATTTTTTTGCAATTCATCTCGATGAATCTAGAGATATTACAAATTGCTCAGAATAATTGCTTTAGTAAGATATCAGAGTGACTCACGACTTTAAGACGATTTGCTTTTCTTGGATAGAATAGAATTATTATTTTTAAAACGTTTATTTGATATTCTCATTAACTTGCAATTCAAATTTTCTATAAGAGTTTAAATTGCCGACAGAAATAGATTTTAAATTTCTTAGAAAACCACAAGAGGTTGTCATTTAATATTAGATCCGAGCTAGAATGGGTAATTTTAATTAAATTTAGAATACTAGAGAAATTTTTCAAAATGATGATTTAAATGTTTGAGTGAAATATTTATTTCGAAACATATCTCAGAAGGTAACCAAAATGCCTGAATTGCTAATTTTGGCACTCTGGTTGGGGTCCAGGGGATAAAAACAACCCTTCTGACATATAATTAAAAAAATCTATTCTATTTCGAATCTAATATTATAAATAACAACCTCTTGTGATTTTCTTACAAAGTTTCTTAATCGATCAATTGAAATCCAGATGCTTAGACTTTACCAAAATATCCCTCTATTATAAAATCGATTTCAATGTCGTAGCCCCTTACAAATCTCTTCTTTGCACTTCACTCTGCCATTTCTTTATCCCATATTGTGCCTTCTTCTTGATGAGAGTATCCACCCCGAGGCAGTTCCTCCTTGTTTATTGAATTTAGTATTAATTTCAACTGGCCAAACTAATTTAATTCATATTTATTTTTATTTTTTTTATGATAATGATGAGGGAAGGAGTTACACCAAAAAGGTGCAACCCCCTGGGTTGGCCCCTCCATCGTGAAAAGAAGAAGAAAGAATTTTATGGGTTGGGCGGGGGTCGAAGGTATCTGTGGATACGGGTCTTAAATAGCTGAAGGTTATAAGTCGCGGGAAAGATGGTGGCAGGGAGCGAGTTCCAGTCTCTGGAGGTCATAGGGATAAAAGAGTTGGAGAAAGCGCTTGTTCGACTTTTATCCAATTTGACAGCGAAGGGGTGCTGAGCGTTTGAAAACCGCGTGTTTCTCGTAAAGAGGGCATTAGGGGGGATAATTGATTTCAGCTCGACTGAACAGACACCGTGATAGTATCTGTAGTACAGGGAAAGGGCAGAAACGGTTCTTCGGTGAGCCAAGGAGTCGAGTGAGTTGGTTAGAACCTGGTCTTCTATTAGTTTAATTGCTCGCTTCTGAATTGCATCCAGTGTAGCAAGAGAATGCTTGGAGGCACCCCTCCACTGATGAGAGCTATTTTCGAGACAGGGACGAATTTGAGCCTTATACAGTATAAGAATCATTTAGATTTTGTATTCTCTCATAGCAGAATTTTGTGAGTTACAAGTCAATTTCTGAATATTGTTTGGTAACAGAAATGCGGGGTCTTTATAGACGCGGTTATAGTACTTGACAGCCTCTCGTGATTTTCAATAGAAATCTTTTAGTTTAAACCAGCACTTCTTAAACTTTTTCATTCGCGACCCCAGTATATATCTAGCTATATGGATTAAACAAACATTTTTACTAGTAAATCATAAATAATTTTATTTTAAAGCAGATCTTTGTTAAATATACCTATGATAATAATTTTATAATTCATTAAAACTACATATTACATTTAAGGTAGTTGTTTCGCGACAATTTACTAGCAAAAAGTTAATGCTAGAGTATATAGAACAGACAATAAAGATTCATAATTCATAAGCCCAAAATTTTTTGCTGTTTATGTACCACTACTAGCCAGTCCCGTGCTCGTTTGACAAATCTGGCAACACTATCCGAGCTTGTATATATTTTATCATAGATATTTCAGATATTATTATAAAGGGAGATTTATAAAACAAAAAGTTCTTAATAAGCGATTAAAAGCTGTTGTGACAATGGCTGAAGCGAAAAAACGTCAAAAAAATTACTAAAGTTAACCCACTTTTTAGGTTAAATAAATGCTTTGTTGCCAGCTTATTTTTAGAGTAATTATACATGTTTCATTATTATCTCAGAAACTGTGTTGTAACTATGAATTAAAAAATGTATTAGTTTTTTATAACAGTGATAAGAAGAGTTTCTTAACTATAATTAAATATGTATGTAAACTTTCCGATATCCCCTTTAGTGCAAAGTATAAGAGTCTGAAAAACTCTTTCTTTGGAATTTAATATCTCCGGAACTATATTGTTCATAAATTTCGTTTTGCCACCAGTCGATGCAGAAGTATTTAAATAATAATCTATCTAAATTTCAAAAAAATCCTAAGAAAACCCATATGGTGAAACAACTACCTTAAATATTAATTAAATATATGTGCTTGATTCTTATTACAAAAAGAATCAAATTTTGGTTGAATATTTGTGGGACTTAAAGCATATTAAACAATTTTTAAATTTGATTTGTTTTTAGATTTTATAATTGTTAATGCTAAGAATGTCACATCGCGTAAATATATAGTACGAAATGGCAAAAAGATATTTAATACTATTTCAGAATTTATTGAAAATTCTGCCCCTAATCCTGCGCCAAAATTCAATCAATGACAGATATACCTCGAATTCACTACGCTATAATTGTTTTGAATTAATTTTTGATCATTTCCCATTATAATTTTTTCATTCTCGTTGTCTTTTTATGTTTTGCAACTTCAAAATTTAGTTACGCTACCCATAGTTTAAGAAGCACTGGCTTAAACTAATAGTTAGTCTATCAGGGTTCTTTGATAACTATTTCTTAATATTTTTTTTTTTAATTTACCAAACAGCGTATGGTCAAGTATTGTAATCGTCCATGAAAAACGTGTTTTTTTTCTTCTTTTTTTCGAAATATCTCAAAATCGGCTAAAACTATTTTGATTAAAAATTGAGCGAAACCATGGCATTTCGCTCTACAAAAAAGCCATAATAAGTGAACATCGAAAAAATTATATTTTTCGAGATAATAATTGTTTTGTCAAAATGTCTGTTAGTCTGTCTGGTTGTCTGTGCGTTACCAAATTTTTGTGGACGAGCTAGCTCAAAAACTACTGTGAATATCGAAACCAAATTTCACACGTAGTGTTGGTTCATTGAGGTTAAGAGCTGATTAGATTTTGGTGGATATCTACCCAAAATTAAGCGGGGCGGAGGGGGGGGGGGGGGGTTAAAAATTAAAAATCTAGACCATTTGAGTAAACTCAACCAAATTTTGTATACATCATCAGTGGGACCCCAGAAGTCTACAAATGCAAAAACTAACCGCCCAAAATGGGGAGGGGCGGGGGAGTTTAGAGTCAAAAAATGAAAATCTTGGCCATTTAACAAACTCAACCAAATTGTGTATACATAATCAGGCCGGTTGTATGGTAAAGTCAAGTGGATGACCAGATCAGAACACGTCAGCTTATTTTATGATATTTTAATGAAGATAAGTAATATATTTTCTAGTATATACTAGAGACTAATGTAAAATATTCTCTCTGATTATTCCTTGCTGTTGGATGATGGATTGATTTGATTTTATTTTTCATATTTGGAATAAATTTTATATTATGTATAAATAAATAAACCCGTTCCTCATTTCCAGTTCTTTTCTCTCATGAAACATTTTCTGACCACTAAGAAGACGATGACGTTAAATCGATATTTGATAATTTCATTGACATTAGAGTATAAAAATATTTGAAATATTTCAATTATTGATTCATTCATTTTATGGCTGACTGGATAACAATTTTTTTGTAATAATAATTATTAATAAATATATGGCTTCATTAGAAGGTATTTGCTTTTCGTTTTTCTTTTTTTTTTCTTTATATTAAAATAAAAAATAAATATTTCTCTGCTCGCCCAAGGCGCATTTATTTTTTAGCGCTAATGACTTTTATACAACACATTATATATTAAACCAGAAATTATTAATCTTTATGAAAATCCATCTCTATAAAACAATTCGTCAATAAGAAATACGCCTGGGGCGATCAATTAAGCGGATTTAACAATTACTTAAAGAAACGACGCTTGGTACGAAATCGGCCACCCAAATAGTAAAAAAAAGAGCTTAGACGTGGAAAAATTTGCCATGGAATTTTATTAAAAAATTGTCGAAAAAATAATTTAAATAATCATAAAAATCTTAATTTTACTAAAAACCCAACCCGCCCTGTAATTATTTATGGTTGAGCTGAAAGACCGACACTTTCAATTAAGAAATTTTCCAAAAAAAAAATTAATTTATAATTTTCTCATCAATAATTGGAGCGTATTGAATTTATCTATGACGTTATAATTTTTTAAATTTCTCTAATAATTTGACATGTTAATTAAATTATGAATTCGAGCGAGGGGCAGCCTTGCCTCTTACCATTGTCCTAAGGCGTTTTTTATCTGCTTTTATATATCTCGCTCATATTCAAGAATTTGCTATCGATTTTTAAACTTTTTCCTGATAAGCTATCGAACTCAAAAATTTCACATACACTCTTTGTAGATGACATTGCAATAATTGGCGAAAATCATGATAGACGTGACATATCTCCGAGATATAGAATTAATAATATCTGTAAAATTATGCGAATTCACCCATCTTGAATCCTAAATTGGCAGAAAATTATTGGGGAAACAAAATCTATTCTTACATAAGAATTCTTACTAGATCTTAGATTAATACATTTACTTCCCCGAAAACTAACGCTTCTGATTTTCACCATTACTGACTAAATCTACAAAAATGGGATGCAATAATTAATGGCTCTTTATCTGATTTAGAACAAATTTTACACAATTTCTATGCGTCAATTTGGACATATACAACTACAAAAATCAAAATTCTAGGCTATTAATCCATTCTATGCCAAATTTTACTTAATTATTCTTAAGGTAATTGTTTCACCATATGTGATTTCTTGAGATTTTTGAGAGATTATTATTTAAATACTTCTGCATCGATTGGCGGCAAAACGAAATTTATGAACAATATAGTTCCGGAGATATTAAATTCCAAAGATTGAGTTTTTCAGACTCTTATACATTGCACTATACGGGATATCGGAAAGTTTACATACATATTTAATTATAATTAAGAAACTCTTCTTACCATTATTATAAAAAACTAAACCAAGTTTAAACAATAACTAATACATTTTTTAAGAAATTCATAGTTACAATACAGTTTCTGAGTTAATAATGAATAAATAATGAAAAATTTACTCTAAAAACAAGCTGGCAACAACGCATATATTTAACCTAAAAAGTAGATTAACTTTAGTACTTTTTTGACGTTTTTTCGCTTCAGCCATTGTCGCAACAGCTTTTAATCGCTTATTAAGAACTTTTTGTTTTTTAAATCGTTCTTTATAATGCATTTTATCTGTCATTTCTATAATAAAAATTATTCAAGCTCGGGCAATGTTGCTAGATTTGTCAAACGATCACGGGATTGGCTAGTAGTGGTACATAAACAGCAAAAAGTTTTGGGATTATGAATTATGAATCCTTATTGTCTGTTCTATATACTCTAGCATTAACTTTTTGCCAGTATTTTCGCGAAACAACTACTTTAAAGATCTTGTGAAACAATTGGTGCATATATCAACTTCCCAAAGGGAAGGGGCTAAGGAGGGTTCTCAAATTAAATTCTACGCCCATGATCCAATCTATTCCAAATTTTACATAGTTACTCTGTGTGGGGGGTGGGGGGTATGGAGGGTTCATAAATTAAAATTCTAGGCCCATGACTAACTCTATGTCAAATTCTGTAAAAAAATAACCATTCTTTATTCTTTTGAAGATTAAATGTTTAAATGAAACGTCTACAAGAGAAACAGAATACAGACTTGTCCCACACCACTTAAAAACGAATCCAGAAATGGTTTTCGAAACATCCTGATGAGAAAATTATAAATTATTATTATATATATCCGCGATTCTTTTACGGATGACTCCGCATATCGCATCCCGTAAATTATTATTATTATTCAAATTAAATTAGAGAACAAAGAAAAGGGAGGCGTTTGAATATAGATTATTATTATTTTTATTTATTTATTTTTTTGAATGTAATAATTTGATAGTGAAATTATTTGTATATTATTATCAAGGGCGCTCCACGTTTTTATTATTCTAGATAAAATTGTAGATGCATTTTGAAAAGATAATTATTTTTAATAACATGAACAAGTGGCTGAATTATTAAAGTTAAAATAAGAGGAGATGTAGCCATGAAAATAAAAACTTCAATTTTCTTTTCTAGATATGATGCTTTGGTCTGTTTGAGTTGTTTATCGGAAGAGAGAGATTGCAGATTTTTAATGAGATTTTGATGAGATGTTCTTATTAAAGATGTGCAATCTATAGGTGGTTTTAGTCGAAACTTCTATTCTCACAACCACCAAAACATCAAATCTGCAATCCGCATTCAGTGATGAACAAAGCAAGACCAAGACTGCAAGACCAAGACCAATTCTGCTCATCACTAATTAATATAGGCAGAGGGTGTGTTTGTAAGTCTTCTATAGGGTGTTTAGAAATTCCTGATCACTTTTAAGAAAAATATTATTATTATTTTGATTTTGAGAATTAATATTAGTGATGAGCAAACAAAGACCAAGACCAATTCTGCTCATCACTAATTAATATAGGCAGAGGGTGTGTTTGTAAAGTCTTCTATAGGGTGTTTAGAAAGTTCTGATCACTTTTAAGAAAAATATTTATATTATTTTGTTTTTGAGTATTAATATTAGTGATGAGCAAAGCAAGACCAAGACTAAGACTTCAAGAGCGCGACCAATTCTGCTCATCACTATCTGCATTAGAAAATTGAATGTTTATTTCCTGGCTGCCTCTCTTATTTTAAATTGTGATAATACTAAGTAGATTGGGGAACAATTTATATTTCAATACAAAATTATTGTTGTCTAAATCTATGATAACCGCTTATTTACTTTTTGTTCAACAATTTTAAAATTTTTTCCTGATTTTCTAATTAAAGAATTGCAATTAAAACAAAAGGTATGCATGAGAATAATTTTGAAATGTAATAGTTACACTAGTATTAATACCATGTTAAATACTCTTAATTTCCCCATTGTAAAGGAGACTTATCTTTAAAATAAAAAACACTTTTGCACCTGAATATCTAAAAAAGAAATTAAAATATACAAATGTGGGAGGCTGTTATGATTTGTGAATTAGGGAACATTTTAAGATAGATATTTGCAAGACGAATAAATAATTTAAAACTTTATTTTATAAGGGTTTAATAAATTAACAAGTAAGGAATGAGGAGTCACAAGAATCCATGAATTTAAGGTAGTTCTTTCACAAAGCAAAAATTCAAAAAACTTGGAATATATACTAAGTCATTAAAAGCATAATAAACACACTGTTAAAATTTGAAGACCATTTACCACACCAAACATGAAATAATTGCAATTAAAAATGAAATTTTTTACATATGGTAGATTGGGAAAGGGTGGGAAAATGATAATTATTTTATTTTTTTTCATTGAAGGGTTTTCACCATCTTGATGAAAAACTAATATTTGTTAGAATAATATATTAGGAATAACTTAATAACTCATGATCATGAATGAATTAAGATATCGATAAGATCAGAACTGACTTTTGTAGGGAATTGAGCGCTTTACAAAAAAGATCTATGATCTTTCGATAAATCCACATTTTTTTCTCAGTGTATATAATTCTGAACTGTTTGCAAAAGCGGGACGTATGGTCACATTATGGGCCAGTTGTATATCGGTTGGTAAACTCTTTTTAAACGTTGACAAAGGGTAAAACCTTAAAATTCATCTCGTGCCCGGTGGGATGGCCAATCAGATGACAGCCACTTCATCTGATTGGCCATCCCACCGAGCACAAGGTGAATTCTAAGGTTTTACCCTTTGCCAACGTTTAAAAAGAGTTACCGACATACCGACATACAACTGGCCATAAGTATAACTAAAATAGCTAATAAAGAATTATTATTATTAAACAGCCACTTGTTCATTATGTTAAATAATTTTCTTTTCAAAATGAATCTCTATTTTATATCACGAATAATAAAAACATGGTGCGCCCCTTGATAATAATTATACAAATAATTCCACTATCAAATAAACTTTTTCTTGAAAAAAATATATATATATATATATATATTATTATTTTCTCATCTATAATTGGAATGTATTGAATTTATCTATGATGTTATAATTTTTTTTTAATTTCACTATTAATTTGACATGTTAATTAAATTACGTATACGCCAGCGAACGAAGGGCAGCCTTCTTTGCTTGCTTGCCATTGTCCTAAGGCGTTTTTTTTTAATTGAAAAGTTGCTGAGATCATTTGCCGTAAGTGTTCGCTCTTTCGGATCTCGATCATCATCTTTTGAAATTATTTTTATACTAAATTACCATCATTTTATAATTCAATTAAAGTATCGTTGGAGACGGGCGGACGGACAGACTGACGGCACCGGGTGGCTAGCTTCAGGCGTTCTGTTTCTTTTTTTTATTTATCTTCAGAATTTCAGAGAGCCCTCTTCTCATTATGGAACATCATTATTCAATATTAATCTTTACGAAATTAGATTATATAAATAGAAAAAAGACCAAAAAAATAGTTATTATGAGTATGTACATATGTATATTAAAAAATAAATAAAAAAACATCGCTGTATCAGGTCCATAAAAGTCAGCGGCATGGAAATAGAGATCTCAATTTTATTAGTAATTATCATAGAACATGTTGTTATGAAAAATGTTAATTACGATTTATTACATGTATTTTTCATTTATTTATTTTTTGTTTTTGTTTTTAAATTGCCTGGTACATTGATAAATAATATTTACGACAAAAATGAGTTGTTTTACTACATAAAAAAAACTTTCTTAATTACTCTGTTAAAACTACCAATTAATCAACCTACCATTGCTGAAATAGAAATAAATAAACGCAGCCATGTGTGATTGGAACTCACATGCTGAGGGTTCCTTATATAATAAATAAATACAGGGTGTTTCTAAAGGTTGGACATAAGAAATCTCATTAACTATAATTTTTTCCTCCTCATCTTAAAATGTCTTTCTCGAAATGTCTCCTCGTTCACTTGACCTGGCCTCCTTGATTTCTTTTTTTGGTGTATACCAAAAATCATCAATCAAAATTTAAGTTCACTTTTACTCTAGATCAGAATTTTCCTGTGTTAAACCTAGTTTGTTTATTAGCTAAATCTTAGCATTTAATTTGCAAGACAGGAAATTTATTGTTTTCCGGGTTGAAGTAGGAGAGCGATAGCTAGCTTGATATTTATTGAGGTCTTTCTTTTTATGAATTGATTAATGGTGATTGAAAGATTTATTTCAACTTTTTGAAATAAACCACATTTGTGTTTGTGTTTGTATATATTTGTTTAAAACACTAACAAATATATACAAATACAGGAAATAAGAACAAAATGATGTAACTTATATATATGTAATTTCTCTAAAACTCTCTTTTTGGCTTGTTTAGAGGCCTGATGAAGCCTAAATAATATTGGCGAAACGTTGCGTAAATCGTTGAGAATTGCTTGATCTTCTACTTTCCTGTCCAAATACCTGCGAATATACTTAATTCAAAAAATCCAGGGCTTTTCGTTGGAGGCCTTTAGGTAAATATATTTATTTATTTATTTATTTAAAACAATGCTCTGAGGTGGCTACCTCGTAGAGCAGAAACAGAAAGAATATATATACAAATAGGAACATTTAAGTAAGCAAACATAACATATATAACATTTAAATGAGCAAACAGAAAGAATACATACATATAGTAACATTTAAATGAGAAACAGAAAGAATACAGGTATATAGCAAGATTTAAATGATAAACAGAAAGAATATAGGTATATAGTAAGATATAGATGAGCAAGACTCTCCCAGCCCAGTGAGCAACCCAGAGTCAGCACTAGCAGGCGAATAGACCAGTGATTACTCCAACCCAGCTCCCCCGAGAAGATGCACCCTGAGTGAGCGATGAAAAGATGATGTTGAAAGCGATGTTCGGATATTTAATGGCAATGTATTCCACAACCGAGCCGAGCTGACGACAAAGGATCTAGTGGCGATCTCAGTACGATGATTTGGAATGTGAATTAGTCTGCCGTCAGCTCTTAATACCCGATATATCTATTATCTACAGTATAATTCCGCAAATATAACGACCTTCAGATAAACGATGTATATTTTATTTTATAATGTTTTTAATTTATATAAATTTCAATCTAATTTTTTTTTTTGTATCTGTCCTATAAGACGACCCCGGATTTTGGGGGCCTTTTTTAATGATTCAACTATCGTCTTATCTGCGGAAATATACGGTATTATAATTCCAACTAAGTCTTCGTCTTCAATAGAAAATACATCTAATTAATTCAAATTAAACCAATTATTTTTTTACATGAATTAATGTATACATTGTATTTTAGCTTCGGCTCCGGAGATTACTTCTCCACCATCGAGTGTTCTTGATCATCTTTTTAGTCCTTGTTTTTAATAAGAGGAAAAAACTAATTAAAGAAAAAACCTCTTTTCCGATAATTATTCCAATTCCATTATTCCTCCCAATTCACTCTCTCCGATCACCAATTAATTCAAATTCCTAATTTAAAAATATATAATAATATTTGTAATGTTCTATTAGTAGGTGTTTTAATTAAATAATAATAATAATAATAAAAAAATTGAAAAAATAATATATACATTTTATTGACACACCCACTTGTTAATAATTAATTAATTAAGAAAAAACAAACATTCAAATTAAATTTACCTGATGATATGATCCGGACAGGTCGATTTATCAACCAAAATACCTCCTAATCTGTGATTTTCATTAAAATTTTCGACAAACCGATTTTATATATATAAATAAGAATTGCTAACAAAATAATCAAGAACACGTTCATTCTTAACCAAAAATTTCGGGAGAATTTCTCCCTTTTTCAATGGTAAATTTTCAAAAAGAAAAAAAAATTGCTTCCTCTAAAATTTAGAAAGTAACACAAGGATACAAAATTTTAAAAAATTTAAATTTTAGAGGAAGCAACTTTTTACTTTATCATACAAGGTATAGTCAAGTATTGTAATCGTGCATGAAAAAAGTGTTTTTTTTTCCTTCTTTTTTTTTCGAAATATCTCAAAAACGGTAGGAAGTATTTTAATTAAAAAAATTGAGGGAAACCATGGCTATTTGGTGATTCGGTCTACAAAAAAGCTCTAATAAGTGAACATCGAAAAAATTATATTTTTCGAGACAACAATTGTTTTGTCAAAATGTCTGTTAGTTAGTCTGTCTGGTTGTCCGTTAGTTAGTCTGTCTGGTTGTCCGTTAGTTAGTCTGTGCGTTGCCAAATTTTTGTGGACGAGCTAGCTCAAAAACTAGTGGGAATATCGAAACCAAATTTCACACTTAGTTTTGGTCCATTGAGACTAAGAGCTGATTGCCGACTCCCAACACTCTTTCGCGGTCAAATTAGAAAAGTGCCGGACCACTTCATTCGCCAATACATATATCCCCATGACTTCAAGGAACTGGAACTCTCTCCCAGCCTCCATCTTTCCCAGCACTTATAATGTTCAAACCTTCAAAACCGGAGTGCATAGACACCCTACGTCTACACCCTCTTACTTAATCAACTTTCCCTTCTCTTCGGTAATGCAAGGGTCTTTCGAGATCCATAGGAGCTGCATCTTTACTTTTTCGGTTCACCCCTTATTCCATTGGATTGCATTAAAAAAAAAAAAAAAAAAAAAAGATTAGATTTTGGTGCATATCGACCCAAAATAAAGGGGCGTTAAAAATTAAAAATCCCGGCCATTTGAGCAAACTCAACCAAATTTTGGATACATAATCAGTGGACCCCCAGAAGTCTAAAAATGCAAAAACAAACTGCCCAAAATGGGGAGGGGGGTGGGGTGTAGGATCAAAAAATGAAAATCTGGGCTCTTGTACCAAACTCAACCAAATTTTATATACATAATCACTGGGCCCACAGTAATCTAAAAATCCATGATTATAAATAATTTTATTAAATATTAAATATAAGTGAGGGGCTAGGTTGTATGGTAAGTGAATGGCCACATCAAAACACGTCAGCTTATTTTTTATTTTTTCTTTTTGAAAATTTACCATTGAAAAGGGAGAAATTCTCCCGAAATGTTTGGTTAAGAATAAACGTGTTCTAGATTGTTTTGTTAAAGATTTGTATTTTTTAATATTTGATATAATACAATCAATAAATATTTTTTTCTTTATAAGAATTGCTCATTTAATAATATAAGATAAATAATAATAATAATAATAATAATATTTCAGACAACTACGAGATCGAGATGGATTATCTGTTTTGCTTAAGGGAAAAGGAAAAAGGTGATAGTAAAGATGTTAAGCATGTTCTAAAAACGGACAAAGTCTGGACGCGAAATCACCTTCCTCAATTAGTGTTGTGATATTGAATTCGACCCCACACGGTGGTAATGCACTGCAGCAGCTCATCCCTTAAGGCGAAATTTTGCATGCTTCTCGAACAAAGGTGAATTATGAAGGTGATTTAAGATTGCTGCTACCGAGAGAGTCCTCCGCCCCCGAGCGATCCATTGTGTTAGGCTCTCGCCCGGAGGTCCCCATTGTCTTTGCACCGCTTAATTCGACCCATTCGCTCCACTCAAAATACCTTTTAGATGAGAAATGCATAAAATTAAAAAGAGTTCTTTTTTACTATTATCACGATCATTAATTGAAAATGGATGCTGGCTCATGCAGGGGGGCTCCGATTTAAATCAAATACTCATTATGCAATTCAGCAAGTGTTACTTTCTTTTCATTCATGAAATTATAAAAAAGGAAACTAACGAAAATTAGAAACTCTTGAGATATATACTTGGAAGTAATTGTGAAGGGCCATTTAATGAAATAAATAACCTATAAAAAATATATAAAGAAATTTCAATTAAACATTATTAATTCAAAATTAGAAATTGCTAAATAAATCCATAAAGATTAAAATAAAGATGATTTTGAATTTAAACTCTATAATTTCCTAAATTTTAGACGCTTATTTGAAGGGGTCGAATTGGAAAATTTCACAAACCAGAATGCTAAATTTCATTAGTACTATACAATATACAATTATACATATATCCCACCATAATAAAAAATAAACAGAAAAGTCATTTATTACCAAAAAAATAAAAACAAAATTACTTATCTAACTTACAAATAAATATTATTTCAATACAGTTGAGGGTCCAGGTAATTGTTTCTGGATATGGAATTTTCAAATTATAAAAATTAAAAGGCCCTAAAATTGATAAATTCAACTTCTAAAAACAAGCATTAACTTGATGACCTTTTTTTATTTTAAATTCTTAAGAAACTTATTCGGAAAATAATTCAAAATAAATTGGAAATAGGAATTCAATCAAATTTTTAGAAGGATCACATTTCAAGAGAACAAGTTGTAATTTTTGGGGAAAGTAAATGGCAATTTCTTGATCTAACTACAACTACCCTGCTGCTTCTAGTTTGGTGGGGGGGGGGGGGGGGGCCTGATTTTTTTTCTTATAAAAATAGAAAAATAAAAATGAAGATGATCAGAAAACGAGTATTTCGCCATGCATATACGCTTTTGTTTAATGGTATTTAAAATTGAAAAAGGAGAAATGCAATATTAAAAATGAAATACTTATAAAAATAGAAAAACGAATTCTTTTGTTATTTTTGCAACCTAGTCCTGTTTTTTTACTAAATCTTTGTTTCGTATAATACGAATTCTCATAACACGGCATTTTATCAGACTCTAGCCCCATACGGAGGTTACTTATTTTATTTTTATTAATAAAATTGCATTTAAATTTTATAAATTCATATTTCGCAGAGTGAGTCTTAAAAAACTTAATTTAACTTAAGTGTAAGAATTTCCCTAGCGAGTAGAAACTGTCTACTCTTTCTTTTCTTAAGCCCCAATAGTTACTAGGAAGTAATTAATTACTCGGTTCTTCTTTCACAGTCTTGTACAATTTACCACCTAGTGAGATGATGATTCTTCTATCTAAATAAAAATCTCGCTACATGTTACTTAACAATCGCGATAGATCTCAAGAAGATGAAGTAGAACTATGTAGGGAGTATTTTCAACGTACCTTTGGCTTTTAATTTAGTTGCATTAAAATAAATAACCCTATTCATCTTACAGAAGACCTCTTGAGTTGATTCGTGAATTATTCAATTTTTTTTTCTTCTGTCTCTTTCTATCAAGATAAATATTTACCAATCTGAATGCCATTAATTTTTTAGGTGTTCATTTAATTTGTTATCGAATCAATTTATTTTAAATTAAAAGAAACAAGCTCCAATCGATTCATTACTTATTAATGAACTCAAGAGATTATATTAGATATATATATATATATATATATATATATATTAATTCAATTGAAAGTGTATTCTAGGTATCGGAAAATTATTTTCATAAATCAACTTCATTAGAATTGAGTAAACACAAAAATTTATCTACATATCAAAAAAAAAAAAAACGATTTTTGTTAGGAGTGTAGGAACGTTTTTAAGATAGTTCTTTCACAAATGCAAAAGTTCAAGAAGTCTGGGATTATAAGCCATCAAAAGCATAATAAACACACTGTTAAAATTTGAAGACGATTTACCACACCAAACATGAAATAATTGCAATTAAAAATGGAATTTTATGCATATGGTAGCATGGAAAAATGATAATTATTTTTTTTTTCATTGAAGGACTTTCACCATCTTGATGAGAAATTAATATTTGTTAGAATAATATATTTGGAGTAACTTAAAAAAAAAAATTGAAATTATTTACCTCGTAGTTTTGATAAAAAATAAAATAAAAAAAACATATTTGGGAGATTATTTTTAGTGGAGGGGATATAAGAACAGTCGCTTGGAAACGATCCATTCATAAAGACGACATAGTAGTGTGAGAAGTACAGTCACGTTAAAAAAACATAACCTAAAATTTTAGCACCGTTCATATGTATAGAGTGGTTACAAGGCTAATACTTTTTGTGTGGATTGTCGCAAAAGAACTACCTTAAAAATAAAATTGTTAATCCTACAAAAGTTGCAGTAGACTCAGAGATTCTCGAAAATTCTTTCACATTTTCTTAAAATTTTCAAAAAAAATCTATTATTACGAATATATCAATTAGATATGTTATTAATAGAGTAAGATCCCAGCGACCCCAGACCTACATCATAGTATCAAGCCTAAGATTTTTTCTAAATCGAGTCTATATAGCAACGATATAGTTTGAAACGTTGTGCTACTAGATTGATGATGTAGAAAGATTAATAAAAATAATCTCTCTACACCAGCAAACACTGAAAAAAGGAGACAGGAGGAAAAATAATATGTACATCCTTCCTTCATTGACCCTTTTGAACCATGAAGAAGGAGGGAAGATCATCCGAAACATCGCTTTCAAAAAACGGTAAAAAGAATTCCTTCCAATAATTACTCTTTTATTGGAAATAATATTTTTATTTAGTCCTGGACTGCCCTTCTTTTAATCCTCAATTTCCAATTAGGTAATATTCAAAAATTTAAAGTCAAATTGATTTTATTTAGATTAGATTACTTGAAAAAGTACATTATTATTCTCTTAGGCCCGGCTGTATGTCGCAAAGTAAATGCTTTTTACAAGTGACAATGGGTAGATGGTAAATGGAGGGACTTTCAAATCCTGTCATCTGATTGGCCATCCCCTCCTTTTACCATCTACCCTTTGTCACTTGTCAAAAGCATTTACTTTGTGACATACAACCGGCCCTAAAAGTGAAAGTAATCAACTGGTGTGGTCACCACACGACTTGCACATTCTCATTTATTTGAAATCATCGCGACACTCCTACACCCCCTTCCTTTATTTCAATCGGATTAAAATTTTTACACGGCTAATAACTCATGACATTTGAAAAGTCACCAATTTAAAAAAAAATCGATTTTGCCGTTTTTGAGAAAATCAAAAAAAACGAAAGATCTTTCATATAAATGTCATCTTCCTGTGTTCCGATTTCAACCAAAAGCTAGCTGTACCCCTTATAGCCTATATAGAGCTTAAGTTTCGAATTTCGTACCTCTGAGACTTATGGTTGCGAAACGCAGGGGGATACATACATACATACACACTGACCAATTAATTTTTGGTCACCTTTTTGTGTCAGGGGACCACACTATCTGGAATTATGTCCTAAATCCGGTTTTCAACTATTAAGGGCATCGATTTCTACCACCTAGATGTCACAAAATTAAATTAACTTTTTTCATTTCTGAGATACAAGCTCTCAAAGAGTCAGGGCCCAGACAGGCGATTGCACTACTTCATATTTTATTCTATAGAATATAAATGTGAAAGTGAACATCTTTTTCTCCGTTGTTCTCTTCCAAGTCGAAATCAACTGAACAAAATCCGTCCGTCTATAAATCTCCAAAGCCCCTCACTCAATTATAGAAAAGAGGTGTTCGGCTCGATAATCGGAACTCTAATGACTCTAGTCGAGAGTTTTTCTTTCTGTTCGGCGGCCTCTTCAGTAATTAATACCTCCGAGAGCCCCCATTCTCTATCTCGCTACTTGAAGCCTACTGTGACGTCTCTTGTAATTAATCTATCATTTTTACATTAACTCCATTTCATTACAAGTTTAGAAATTTATTAGATCAATTAAATTTTTCCAACTTGTCAAATTAACACAGAGTAATATTTTATTCAAATAAATAAATAAGTCAAATTCATTGGACGAAATGAATGTTTCTTCAATTTTTTTTTTTTTTTTTTTTTCTAAATTATGTTCAATTTACTAGAGAAGTGAAGTCTATTTTATAATTACACTTCAAATATAATCTCGCTCCATTTATAAAGTTAAGCAACTAGTAGTTAAAAGAAAACAAATTAGTTGTAACGACACTCTTTTTATACACTTGTTTGTGTTGTTCACCTTAGTGGGATTCCCCTAAATAAGAATTATTTATTCTGGATAGAATTACTTTAATTAAAATAAATTTTACAGATTATATTTAGCGCGATTGAATGAGTTTGATTAAACTTTTAGAATGTCGAAAATTGCTGATTGGAGCATGACCCCACATGAAATTTCAGGCCCGGGGCTCAAAATTTGAAACGGGGCTCTTATTATAAAATAAGTATGTGTTATTTTATTAAGTGGAGAAAGTTGGTCACCCTAGGCCTAGAATGAGTTTAATTTTTTGTTATTTCACCAATCTCTGTGGCGTTGTGCTTGTGCTTTGTTATTTTAATGAAAAAAAAAAAATATAGTGTACTGGATAAGATCCTAAAAATAAAAAATAATTCAAGTTACAATCACATACCCTTTTACTTTCCAATGATACTAAGGATAAACGCGTAAACATATAAATGAAAGTGGAAATAAGTTTTCATTCAAACTTTATTTACATTATACTTATATAAAGTTTAAATTTGTACTTGTATCCATTGGTCACATGGTCTCGAAGATCTAAAAAAAAGTTACTGAATTGTATTAAAAAGACCCTACACTAACAAAAATAAATTTTTAAATGAACTTTCCATAATTGTTACACTAGCCACACACTCTGCTTCAAACTCTTACCTACATTTCATGATGGAGTTGGTTGGTCTGTTAAACATTAATTGGTTACTATTTATATTAATGGATACTAACCAAACAAACGCATTCGTCAATTCGTTTATCCCTATGTCATCTATCTAGAGCAGGTATGGGCAACCTTTGCTTAGCTGAGGGCATAATTTCGGGACTTAATCAGGTCGCGGGCCGTAGGTAAGAAATAAGTAGGTAGTAGTGAATAAAAATAGCGATGGGAGACTTGAGTTTGAAGCTGAAAACAAGATGATCAATATTGGGGTCAATATCACTAGTACATAGGAGCAAAATGTTTTCTAAATTAACATCTGTAAGCCCATACTATGATTATTTGTATTAATTTTCATGATTGAAAAACGGTACTCACATTTATACGTGCTTCCGAATGTGCAAATTATTTTTCGTGCGAAAACTCTCAGCTGTGGATACTTTTTTTCGGAAAGGTATGTTCTTAAAATTCGCTTAGTTCCACATCATCAAATCTAGACTTCAAATATGAGTCTTCTTGAAGCTCGATCAACTCCATTTATAGATGAAGCGGAGCATCTTCTACATTACACTTACAAGTATTTGTAAAAATATTGAAAGTGCTATCCATATTCTTAAAATCGGAAAACTTATCAGTGAATTGCTCTGACAGTAGCTTCAGTTCTTCAGCATAGCGACCGTATTCAATGTTTTCGTGACTGGATAATGTTAAAAAATGAAAACAGTTTTTACTTCTCATTTGTGTTTCCCACAAGCGAATTTTGTTTTGAAAAGCTTTGAGATGCTTGTACAGCTGATTTAGCAATTGACCTTGTTTTTGAACCTTCAACTTCAGGCGACTTAAGGGCCGGTTGTATGTCGCAAAGTAAATGCTTTATACCACTAACACAGGGTAGATGGTAAATGGAGGGACTGACAGTGCCTGGCATCTGATTGGCCATCCCAGTCCCTCCATTTATCATCTACCCTGTGTTAGTGGTAAAAAGCATTTACTTTGCGACATACAACTGGCCCTAAGTGTGTCTACCAGGAATGCCAAGTCACAAAGCCATGTTGGATCACAAATGTTCGCGGCAATGTTTTATCTTTCATTTCCATAAAATCAGCTATTTCTTTTCTAAGGTAATAAAATCTTTTTAGCATTTTATCTTTTTTTTTGCACGTTATTTCAAATTTCTAAATCTCTCGCGGGCCTGATTGAAGCTGGTGGAGGGCCGGGGGTTGCCCATATCTGATCTAGAGACTGGACTCTCTTCCTCCGTCCGACTTCCCAGCAACTTATAAGCTTCAAAAAACCAGCATCCACAGATACCTTCAACTCCTAGCCAATTCCTAAATCTCTTCTTATTTTCACGATACAATGGTCCACCGCGGACTACAGAGGTTGTACCTTTTTGGTGCAACTTCTTCTTGTATCAATATAATTATAAAAAAAAAAAAAAAAAAAAAAAAAAAATAAGAAAAAGAAAAACATCGTTTTCATGAAGCATCATTATAACCGTATAAATAATTAAGGGGAAAAGGTTCGTGAAACATAGTTGACTTTTTAAAATCCATTAATCTTGTTTTTTTTTTTTTTATTCTATTATATAAAATCTATCTGTACAATTGAATCTAGCGATGCATTTAAGATGGAAAAGTTGTATGATTATCTACGCCGATTGTGGTCTGTAGAATGTAGGAGCAGAGTGCAGAGATTAATCACAATTAAATTCAATTTCGATAAGGCAGCCTGGGGCCTTGCCTCGTACCTCACACGCCGCTGCTCTGGTCCATTTCCTAACTCTCAACTCTCACGCCTTCAAACCAAATCATCCTGGCCCATTCCATTCTCTTTTAATGACCGAATTAATCTTGGGAATTTTGGAAATATACAATATAAATAAAAATAGGCAGAATCAAACAGGGGCGTCCGCAGAAAAATTTTCGGGGGGTTGCAAAGATCGGAGACAAATAATTACATTATTAAATTTATTTGCACGAAATTTTCTCTGGAGAGAGACGGACTGGTAAAACTTTTAATTGAAAGTAATGGAAGGCAGCCCAGGGGTAGTGAGGAAAGAAAAAATTAACACATATCCAAATAAGGTGAAATTTATTGGATTCCTTCTTCCTTTCCTTTCAAACCGACGTTTCGGTGGATTCTTCTCTCCTTCTTCAGGGTTTTAAAGAGCCACTGAAGGAAACAAATAAAATGCTTGCTTTCTCTCTCCACCGCAGTGTTTAAAACTTTCTTCTTCCCTAGCAGAAGCATAGGAAAACATTTTTTTCTCTTCTTTTTCTTCAAGGAAGGAATCCAATAAATTACACCTTATTTGGATATGTGTTAATTTTTTCTTTCCGCACTACCCCTGGGCTTCCTTACATTATTAAATTTTTATTTAAATATATAATTTTTTTGAGTTTTTTTTCACAAGTAGAATACACTAATAAAATAGTGTTTAAATACAAAAACACATATAGAACATTAAACATAGTTTAGGGTGGCTGGACCAGAAGTAAGTGCTGTTACAAAAATGTTTATCAATCCCAGAGGGGGGGGGGGTATGGCACCCTCTTGCCCCCCTCTGATGAGGACGCTCATGAGATCAAATATATATATATATATATATTTTATGTCATGTCCTAAAAGACTGTCAAAAAATCACAAGAGGGTATCATCTATTGGATAATTTTTAATAATAATAAATTTTAAAGCCCAGGCAAATTAGACTTCTGCTTCCCAATAAATATGCATAAGGTGGAAATAATTTGAATCGACATTAGTCATCACAAATAAGAGTTATATCAGTTTGTGACGGTTTCTGGCTGGTGCTAAATTTTTAAGGGCCTAAAAACCACGAAAATATTGGACTTTATTCAGATTTTAGCTTATAACTCGAAAACCATGCGTCCTAGAGAAAATTTTAGTTTTTACAAAACGAAAGAGCATAAATTTTCGGGAAGAATGACGTATTTTTGCGTTGCTGGCGCCCATAATAGTTGCCAATTGGCTAAAAAATGAGATTGGGAAAGTTTCATCCTAATTGGACAACGGTAACCCGTGCCGCAATGACGTTAAAGTTTTTGAAAAACTGCAAAAAATAGTTTTCATTTAAAATGAAAACCTCATCCTATAAACTTGATTCTTGTCTCATTTTCTAAGAAATTTTGTTGGTTCGAAGTTTTACTTGAGCCACTTTTTTGTTAAAACTTTTAGATTTGAAGATATCCAGCATTTTCCAAGTCAGGACCTGATCCGACCCCATTGCGGCACGGGCTACCGTTGTCCAATTAAGATGAAACTTTTAGCCAATTGGCAACTATTATTGGCGTTAACAACGCAAAAATTCGAAGAGTGGTTTCTTGTAACCACCTAATGAGCATAATTCACTTTTCCACCAAGTTTGGGAAAATTGCCTATCTTGACGATCGATTGTATCTAAACAGCTGAACCGATTTTAGCTTTTAAGTACGTTATTCCAAGCGAAATTTTGTGATTTTTACTTTACCAAACAGGGTATGGTCAAGTATTGTAATCGTCCATGAAAAACGTGTTTTTTTTCTTCTTTTTTTCGAAATATCTCAAAATCGGCTAAAACTATTTTGATTCAAAAAATTGGGCAAAACCATGGCATTTCGGTCTACAAAAAAGCCCTAATAAGTGGACATCGAAAAAATTATATTTTTCGAGATAATAACTGTTTTGTCAAAATGTCTGTTAGTCTGTTAGTTGTCTGTTATTCTGTTAGTCTGTGCGTTACCAAATTTTGTGGACGAGCTAGCTCAAAAACTAGTGTGATTCTATTTGATTACATTTACGGACATTCGCTCGGCTCTTTCAACCAGATTAGTCCCTCCCTAGGCTGACCCCGAGCAATGGCCTTCTTCGTCAGGTGCTCTCCATGTCGATAATTCACGCCAGGCCATTGATATTCTCTTAATCTAATGTATACCACTGCATTGACTTGCATGAAGGAAAATTCGAGACGGAATGAGAGGCGTGTTGCTCTCGCCCAAGGGCTCCAGCAGATTGGATTCTGCTCTCTTCCAGGACGCGTGACTGATCTGCTGGATTTTGGCCACCCCCCGCATGGCACGTGTGCCCATGGGCGGGGGTCAAGGGTCACAGGTGGTGGTGCCCACACCGCGCCCACGCATATTTAGAAATATTCTAATCTAACAGGTCTTGGGATATCCGCACATTTATTCTCTTCCGCAAATAAATATAAAATGATCACTAGGCAGAACATTTCTATAATTAAATATACACACATTCCTACAATTAAAAAAAAAATTGGAGTATCACTGATTCAAAGTTGTAGGTATTAAAACTACTCATTTCTTTAAACTTGAATGAAAACAAATTTTATTAAGTCATACATAAATGATAAATAAATAAATGATGGAATTAACATATTTGCGATTATTTCCATTTTTTTTTTTTTTTTTTATTGAATCACTATTTATTTTTCACTGGGAACAAAGCCCATTTAGACAGCACATCAGTAAAGGGTTAGTAGGGTTAGTGTGGGAGCCGAGTTTTAGCCGGTCGAAATTTTATGTGCTAGCCAGGCTCGAATCCAGGCCTTCCGCTTGAACATCGTCATCAACGATGCTTAAGCAGGACCAGCGCCTTAGCCAGCTCGGACAACCCGACTCCCCAATAACTATTTTAAATAAGTTCAAATTTCTATTTTCTATCTATATACAGGGTGTCCCGTATCACAACGATAAACCGTGAACAGGGGATAGGCCAGTTTATGACGGTCCAGAACCTAAATTTTTTTTAAATAAAAGTCTCATAGTTTTCGAGTTATAGGCATTTTTTTGAAAATGGTGAAAATCGCTACCCTGCCCTAAATAATGAGATGCTGTGGCTACAAATTTACTTATTTTATTATTCTAATTTTTGTTATGCAAGCCTGAATAATCCTGCTATTGAACAGAATTCAAAATAAAACCATAAGTACTATACTTTTGGAGAAAAAAAATATTTTTGCCGGACTTATGTTTTAAAAAATTTTAAAAAATTTTGCCGTAACCGGCTTGCGGGTCAAGCGCTGGACAAGGCTGGTTTAGGGCTATTACGCACTGTCGACTGTGACTTTCTATATTTTAAGGCCCGGTTGTATGTCGCAAAGTAAATGCTTTTTATCACTAACCAAGGTAGATGGTAAATGGAGCCACTGGGGTGGCCAATCAGATGACAGCCACTGAATGTATGTGGTAAAAAGCATTTACTTTGCGACATACAACCGGGCCTAAATGAGTGTTTACGCACTAGGTCTTTACGAACTGTCGACTGGTCGTCGGCGACTTGGTCGACGGCGACTGTGACTTTCTATAGTTTAAATGAGTGTTTACGCACTTGGTTGCCGGTCGTCCGGGTGATTCTGCGAGTCGCCGCGCAGTGGCGACGCACAAGCGACTGCTGGTTGGTGAAGAATCGGGAAAATAAGGACTATATTTTTATGCAAATAATTTTTATTTTATTTTGCATACAAATTTCCCGATACCAAATTTAATAATTTAATCAATGGACATAACTAATCAAAATATAATTTTATCCAATTTATTTACAGGTCAAACACTTCAAAAAAAGTGGAAAAATATAAGAAGCTGTTTTGCTAGAGAAACACGAAGACTTAAAAATATCAAAAGGCTCTGCTCTTTCTCATAAATCTCCTTATATTTATTACAAACAGGTCATCTTGTTTTTGAAGAATGCTGTTGGTGTTTCAAAGACAGAGAGTAGCATTGCGGAAGAAGAACAGTCGATAACTGATCAAGAACCCTTAGGACCATACTCGAGACAAAATATAACCGGGAAAAAAACCTTCAGATGATGGTACAAGAGAATTATTGTACGCTTTAAACAAATGTATTGATACTCGTAACAAAAACGAGAATCCTTTGGAACCTGATGAGGATAGAATTTTCCTGATGTCCCATGTTTCATCTTCTTTCAGGAAAATTCCCGAGCATAGAAAGGCAGCTGCAAAAATTCAATTAATTACTATAATCGATTCTTTCGGTACTTCTACTCCAAATACTGCATATTCAAACACAATGTGACGAAATTATAATGAGTATGAGCGTGGTTACTTCACACCAGAGGTCGGATCTTCTATTTCTGCTGCACGAAGTCAACAATCACGATGACGCCCTGAAGCACAACTCCAGCTCAACCATCACATGAAAGCCCAGAGTCTCGGATTTCTACTGCAACTTCAATTGCCTTTCAAGATTCTGATATTTTTTATTTATTTTGAATTTTCATTTTTTTTTTTTTTTTTACTACATAATTATTGGTCTTAAATACCCAGATAATATGGTATTACATTAATTAAACAAATAAAAAAATTATTCTTAGTGCAATATTTTGGTTTATTTAATATTCATTAAGAAGTTGTGACTTACCTCACTGTTATAAATAGCTTTTCTTCCGGAGAAATACAGGGTCGCATATTAGTATCTCTCCCAGTTATGTGTGATTTCAGAAGACACAATAGCTCATCAAACGAACGCACGGACATTCTTGCGTAATTAAAAAATTTACGTGTGTACTTTCTAACCTCTTGATAAAATATTTTAAACATTTTTTTTTTATTCTCCGTTCTCGCAACAAAGGATGTATCCAATACACTTTTGCTTTTATTTTTCATTTTTTTTCTCTTTATAATTACGTAGTAACGCTACTATTCTGCACGAATGTACAAGAAACACTACCTAAAGAAGCGTTCACAGTAGGACCGGACCAAAATTCCTATTAAAAAAATTTGTTATCTAAATTCAGTCGCTCGGCTTGGTCTCTCAGCCTAGTTGCCTATGTTTTTTTGGTCGCCGAGAGACCAAGTCGCCGTCGACCAGTCGACAGTGCGTAATAGGCCTTAGGGCCGGTTGTAAATGCTTTTCATCACTAACAAACGGTAGATGGTAAATGGAGAACCTGGGATGCCCAATCAGATGACAGGAACGTTCCTGTCATCTGATTGGCCATCCCAGGTCCTCCATTTACCATCTACCGTTTGTTAGTGGTAAAAAGCATTTACTTTGCGACATACAACCGGCCCTTAGAGCTAAGGAAGGCCAGTTTCTCACTATTAGAAATTAATTTCATAATTTCTATTATTCTGGAAACGGCCTTTTGACACTAGATAAAAAAATATTAGATCGAAGTCAATATCAGATTTTTTAAAATTACTAATTCACCGAAACTGCAAACAGCGTACTGAGTCTTAAAAAGTTTCACTTTTTCTCTTAAATAAGGAAAAATTGTATTTTACAAATACAAGATTTCTATCTTTTTGTTTGATGCTTGTTTCTATTCATGTACGATCAACCACCTGTTTGTTTACTAAAAATTTCAATATGTCACTTTATATTATCTTGTCATCACCTTGTTAACTAAATTAGTTTCAAATCAGGCGATTTACGGGGGAAATATTTTTTTTCCTTATTTTTTTCATCTGTCCGGTCTTTCTAATTTCATTATGAAGCTCGTTTATCATGTGCACATTATGCATCGTTTTGTATCCAGGTGGGAAGTGACATATTATTTAAATTGTTCATAAAATGCTTCCCAGAAGGATCGATAGGTAAATTTGTTTAACGAAATCTCTAAAGCCGTCACTCGTTTAATTAATCGAAATGTTTTTTTGTTTTTTTTTTATTTATTTACAAGGTACATTAGCATATTAAGCCCACGCGACAAGTTTGTCACTGGGGGGCTGAGGGGGGCCACATCACCTTTCCTTAATTACATTTAAATGCTCTTTAGGGCCCCCATAAATAGAGCAGTAAAGCCTGACCCCCAAACGAAAAGGATTTCATTATGGAAAATTTACAATAGGAATAACATTCAAGCCATTGGCTTGATTAAGAAACACGATTCTCGATTCGTTAATGGCATAGCCGAACATAACAGGCCGAGATCGATATATTTGTTCGACGACGATGCGATACAATTCCAAGAAGAAACTTGATTTTTTTCAATAAAGATGCGTGTTGAATTTTATTATTCCTAGTGGGTGTTAAAAGTATTTCTTTGTCAATGGAAAATAAAAGAGAGAGAAAAGTGTAGAATCTCTTAAATTCAGGGACAAATTTTATCTTTTCCAGCAATAAATAGAATAATTCTAGACACCAATCTACCTATATGAAATTTATTCTATATACTCTCTTTGGGTGTTGTTGTTTTATTTATCATATTGTTTCCATTAGTATTTCTATTTTATTCTAATTTCATTTCCGTTACATTTAATAAAAGTGGTCCCGAACAATCAATTTGGCCGATTTGTTATCATTTTTAAATAAGTATAATGAATCTCTCTAAATCTAAGTTTAAAAATTTTCAAAGATATTTGTTTGTCCCATAATGAGAATTTTATTATTTTTTTCCATTATCTACTTTTTACTTTACCATACAGGGTATGGTCGAGTATTGTAATGTGGGTGAAAAAAGTGTTTTTTTTCCTTGTTTTTTTCGAAATATCTCAAAAACGGCTGAAACTATTTCGATTAAAAAAATTGAGCGAAACCATGGCAAAATCCCTAATAAAATTATATTTTTCGAGATAATAATTTTTTTGTCAAAATGTCTGTTAGTCTGTGCGTTACCAAATTTTGTGGACGAGCTAGCTCAAAAACTAGTGTGAATATCGAAACCAAATTTCACAGGTAGTTTTGGTGCATTGAGATTAAGAGCTGATTAGATTTTGGTGCATATCGACCCAAAATTAAGGGGGGGTTAAAAATTAAAAATCTAGGTCGTTTTAGCAAACTCAACCAAATTTTGTATACATAATCACTGGACCCCCAGACGTCTAAAAATGCAAAATCTAACCGCCCAAAATGGGGGGAGGGGGTCAAAAAATGAAAATCTTGGCCATTTACCAAACTCAACCAAATTTTGTATACATAATCAGTGGGTCCCCAGGAGTCTAAAAATGCAAAAACTAACAACCCCCTCCCCTACATGATTATGAATAATTTTATTAAATATTAAATATAAGTGAGGGGCCAGGTTGTATGGTAAAGTCAAGTGGATGGCCACATCAGAACGCGTCAGCTTATTTTTAGTATATTCATTTTATGGTATATATTTTAATATTTTTCATACATATGAATGTATTCTACGTATAAAATGATTCAATAAACAACTTTTAATTTAATTACTCTTTAATTTTCTTCATTTCGAAACTATGGGATCATATCTGCGAAATCAAATAAATTAAGTTTCCCGATCCCTGGTCTACATAGAAATTTTCTTATTGTAAATTTCAAACATAATCTTAATATATATAGGTCATGGATTCGGAAACTTTTTTAGATATTACCCCAAAATATATTTGATTTCGCCGATACCCCCTCGTTTCGAAAGGAAGAAAATTAAAGACCATTTAAATTAAAAATTATTGTTTATTGAATCAATTTATACGGAGAGTAGTATAATATGAAAAATATTAAAATATATACTTACTATAAAATGAATATACTAAAAAAAAGTAGATAATAAAAAAATCAACTGGTGTGTTCACTAGACGACTTTCACATTTTAACTTATTTGAAATCATCGCGACACTCCTAATTTACACCCCCTTCCTTTATTTCAATCGGATTAAAATGTATACACGACTAATAACTCATGACATTAAAATACAATCCTCATTATGGGACAAAAACACAGGTGAAAATTTTTAAACTTCACATCATGGAAAAATTATGTTTCATTTTTGATCAAATCAAAATTGGTTTTTTAGATGTATAAGATTAATTTATTTTCGGGCTTCGATTAGTTTCTATGAGATTTGTATTTATTTATTTTTTATATAGAGATTTTTACAGAATATATATAAATCAAAGCGCACAGAGTGCGCAGTCCAAGTTCGAGCATTAGCTTGGCCGTACACGCTGTAGGCTTTTTACACGAACCATTTCGAGCCAATTTCGAACCCCCTGCAGCTCCGAATTCATTTGAGATACAGAGCTGAAATTATACACATGTAATTATATAATCCATTTTGAGTACCAAATTTCAATAATATAGCTTAAATAGATTGTGAGATATGGACCTGAGAAAATAGCTAATATTGGCACTCACTCACTGATATCATCAAAATCTTTAGAGTACTTCCAATCATTCCAGCATCATGAAATTTCGCCTGCTAGTATAGTTTAAGACACAAACAAAGGAAAAATTCAAAAATCCAAACTTTCTATCTTTCAACCCCTTCAAAATGGGGGGAGGGTCAAAAATGAAAATTCTAGCACGTTGGACCAAACTCAACCAAATTTTGTATACATATTTTGTGGACCCCCTGAAGGCAAAAACTAACCAGTCAAAATGGGCGGGGGGGGGGGGGGGGAAAAAAAAAAAAAAATACCCTCTCTTTGGACCAACGGGCTTTCTCATAGCTTACAAAAAGAAAAGAAATTTCAATCAAAACATTCTGTGAAAAACAGGCCTAGTTCGAAAAAGTAGTGAAATCTAGTGTGTAGCCAAGTTAAATTCGCCATAAATAATTAAGTTGAGAAAATAGTAGATCTCTTAACTTAATTATTCTTGGCGAATTTAACTTGGCTGTACACTAGATTTCACTACTTTTTCGAATTTGGCCTGTTTCTTCACAGAATGTTTTGGTTGAAATTCTCTTTACCCCAAAAATTTTCATCTTTATTCCACCCTGATATATAAAAGAACAAATTTAAATGTGTCCGGAAAATTTTTACACTTTCCTATAAGCCATCAGCGAGTTGAAATTTTGCCTTTTGTTAGATTAGTATACCAAAGTAAAGAGAAAAATCAGAAAACTTCAAAAAGTAAATTTTTCTATTTTTAATTACTGTAAGTCTTTAATTACTGTAAGTCTCTAATTAGGAGCTATAATTATGGTGACTATATTTTTGGGAGCGAAATCGGGGTCAAAAAAGATGCCAATTATAACAACACAAAAACAGGAAAAAAATAACAAAACTCTTGTATTATTTCATTAATTATTTATTGAAAGGAAGAAAAATCATATTCGTATTGTAGTAGATGGCTTAGTGATTATTAAGGAGGTTCTTTCGCGACAATCCACACAAAAAGTTTTAACCTCGTAACCACTCTATAAATATGAACGGAACTAAAATTTTAGGTTATGTTTTTTTAACGTGTCTGTCCACTCACACTACGAAATCTCTATATGTATACACACATACTTGCCAGATTGTTTCCAAGCCATTGACCTTATATCCCCTCAACTAAAAATAATCCCCAAATAAGATCAAAACTAAGAGGTAAATAATTTCAATTTTTTTTTAAGTTACTCCGAATATATTATTCTAACAAATATTAGTTTTTCATCAAAATTGTGAAAGTCCTTCAATGAAAAAAAATAAAATAATGATCATTTCCCCACCCTTTCCCTATCTACAATATGTAAAAAAATGTCATTTTTAATTGCAATTATTTCATGTTTGGCGTTGTTTCAAATTTTAACAGTCTGTGTATTATGATTTTAATGACTTATATTCCAAGTTTCAAAGACTTCTTGAATTTTTGCATTTGTGAAAGAACTACCTTAAGTAAGAGGCTATTTGCACTTGCTTAACGATAGTGAAGTTGTGAGTTTTGTAAAATAATAAAATGTCTAAATAGTTTTTAAAAATGTAATATGCAAATACGGGGCTATAAAATAAATACAGGACATTTGTACGTCCCGTATTTCTTAAAAAAAATTCGGGTGACAGGCTGCTGGAATACAGAACTGTCTCCGGAAATAAAGACGAATTGTCTCATTAGCTAAAATGCGCTCCCTACTTGCAGCGCTATCTACAATCCTTCGCTGGTGGATGCTGGAACTAACGAATGCTATTTTGTCTAGCTATCAACATTACATTTCTCATTTGTTTAAAAGTGATAGGTGTTTTGACTACTTCAAATAAAATTAAAACCAATATTAAATAGTTTATTAAACTAACTAAATAAAAATAAATTGGCACCTGTAGCTAAGCTACTACACATTTTCCATGTATCTATTATTTCAGAAAACCCCAATTGTATTTCAGAATTCTCAATTGAATTTTAGAAAATCACAAATGTATTTCAGAAATCTCAATTCACAAAAAACCGACCTAGTAATTTATATTTAACTTTATTATTACCTATGTTCAAGTGGATAAATTAGTTTCCAATGGCGAAAGAATTGTCGAAATCACTTGTGTAGTTTCGGAGATTATTTACTAATTTATTACCACCAACTTTTTTTTTATTATATTAGTACCTATAGACTAGAATAGATAGGTGCTAAAAGTACTAGTATATCTTTGTCTATGGGAAAGAGAGATGAAATAGATGTTGAATCTTAAATCAAGAGAAAATTTTTATCTATTCAGGCAATAAATCGAATAATTCTAGACACGATTTATTTTCAATTTATTCCATCTGTTAATAAAAAATATTTCTATTTGGCTGTTTGTTGTTTTGTTATCATTTTGATTTCATTAGTATTTATATCTTATTCTGATATTTTTCTACTTGTTTTGAAATTTAAATTCACTTTAGACAATTTATATATACCTACATATATATTCATATTTCATTACCGATAATATAATATATTTGGTGCTATCATCTCTTGTAAAATATGTAAATTGCAATAAAGGTTATCAGTTTATTATCTATCAATAATTTTGAATTTATTCAATTTCCCTTTTCGAATAAATAAACTTTCCTTTTCTTTAGAAATTATTTGGAAATCTAAAAGAAAGAAAAACTCCAAGATCTTTCTACTAAGAGATTTTAAATAAAATTTATGCTTAAAAAATGAGAAAAAAAGAAAGAAAAAGTGAAATTTTTTCAAGGATCAGTACGCTGTTCGCAGTTTTAGTGAATAAGAAAAACACACCTGTTTTGATTGTTTATCATTTTTACTATAGAAACGGATCAAAATCTCAAAAAATTATTTAAAAAATATTTTTTGAATAATTTTGCATTTCATATCTCCAAGATTCAATCAGTTATCAGCATTGGAAAAGTAAAAATGTCAGCATAAGAACGAACTTGCCTCAAAATTGTTGAAAATGATATTTCTCTACATTCCAGATTCCATACATTTTTCAAAATATTCCCATCTTCAGGGTTCATTGACCCTTTTAAACCCTTAAAAGGAGGTAAGATTCTCCGAAAGATCGGTTTCAAAAACCTTTAAAAAGAAAACCTATTATGTATAAATAGGTCCACATAAATGAAACCTACCTAGTATTTTAATTAACTCTTATTCAAATTCATCTTTTAGCTCTTGGTTCCTGTACATTATTCGGTATGGCCTGCCTGTCTGCATGTCGAACCTAGTATTGAATTAATGCAAAACTTCATTTTTTTACTCGTTATGTTGACAAATATCTGGAACGTTGAGAAAAATCATTTTCAACCATGATTTTTTTTTCTACCTGTGTGTCTAGATTCAGATACCCAGGATAACTTAAGAACCACAAGTCTTAGAAAATAGAAATTTTTCTATTTCCAATACGGAGAACTGAATAGAGTTTGGGCTTTCTATTTTTAGAAAGCTTCATCCGTTTCTATAGTAAAAAGAAATAATAATCAACCGAACAGGGGTGTTTTGCATTATTTTCCAAAACGGCAAACATCGTACCGAGTCTTGAAAATGTTTCACTTTTTCCTCAAATGTGAATTTTATATTGTAAATTGTAAGGTACACTTAAAGGAGGTTCTTTCGCTCCAGTTGAGTCAAAAGAAGTGTAGAATCTAATATTTAATAAAATAAGTTAAAATACAAATGAAAAATAATATGGTAGAATTAATAAATAAATAGTATGAAAGCCGTAAATGTTTGAAATAAAAACAATTATAAAAAATAATTTTTGTTGGAATTATAAATTTTATTTATTTATAACGAGACTATAGTTTCGAGGGATTTGCCCTCTTCATCAGTCTATTACAATGTATTCACAGGAATTAATTTATGAATGAAAGTTTAAAATCTTTCATGTGGTTGAGAGATTTTAAACTTTCATTCATAAATTAATTCCTGTGAATACATTGTAATAGACTGATGAAGAGGGCAAAGCCCTCGAAACTATAGTCTCGTTATAAATAAATAAAATTTATAATTCCAGCAGAAGACACACTCTTTTATTGTCTCCTTCAATATATAAAAAAATAATTAAATACAAAAGTTAGTTTGATTTATTCAAATCAGCTGATAATAACTTTTTTTATGATTTGGCAATAGGTTGTATGTTTACATCCAGACAGCGTTTATGTGATTTTTTAAAGTAAATATCTAAGTAAATTCGTCGGTCAATCATATATTTTATTGCAAAAAGAAACCTGCATGTTTCAAAAAGCTAATTTTAAGTTTTTTTTAACTTTATCTATTCAACTAATAGTAGTATAATTCAAGAGAAAGTGTCAATATCTTAATTTTCTATAAGACTCTAAGAAAATGTTTACATTTTAAAAAATTAGCTCGGTAATATGTGATTGAAACTTCACCAAAGCATAGATAGAGACTTAAACTATTATAAAAAATTAAGTTATAGTTATAATCTAATATTTTTTATTTAACATTGGCGACGAAAAGACCTTAAATTTTCCTAATGTCTATAGCCACCTTTACGCCCTTTTAGGGATATTTAATATATTATATGTAGCTCTAAGCTTGTAATCCTTTCTAAATAGTAATGTCTCTATAAACCTGTAGCAGCTGCACCATTTAAAAGCAGGTCCATTAATATGTATATATATTATTTTTATAGTATAAAACGTATCACATTGTACCAATTCCAATTGAATGTAGTTTTAATGACTCACTTTTAAATTTAACGATACATGTAAGCGATCCTAAGAGGTTGAACTTGATTAGTCTTTTTAGCGTTTATTCTATTAACATTTATCATTATTCACTGTCAACGTTGGTTAACGAATGTCACCATTTTTAAGCTGTAACACGAACTTGAGAAAAAAGTCGAATTCTTAAAAGAGGTGGAATGAATAAAATAATACGATTAATAGATTTCAATAAAAACGATTTTTATTGGATTGCACTTCTTTCAGCACCTAATAAAACACTATCATTATTTTATTATATAAATCAGTTACCTGGCGGTGAATTTCCTCTTTCATCATACCATAAAATAAATCACTTAATGACTTTATCCAAAAATGGGCCCCGTTTGAAGGTATTATTTGGTCTTTTTTTTGAACAGGTCAAAGATTAATGAAGTAATCCAAATACTTTGGGAATTCCGGATATATCAATCATTCATATTAATATAAAAAAAAATTAAGAATACTATGAATACAGCCCTATAGCCAGGACTAAACATTAGATAGGGGGGGGGGGGGGGGAATAAAAAACTTTTAAATCTATTATCTCTTTATCTTCTAGAGCAGGGTTCCCTAAACTACGGCCCCCGGGCCAAATACGGCCCTTGAACTTTTCTATACGGCCCGAAGCTACTACAGAAGTAATTCACAAATATTCACTATATTAAATATGAATGCCATTTAAGGTAGTTGTTTCGCGCGACAATACTAGCAAAAAAATAATAATTCTTTTAAATCTTTCCATGTAAATTAAATCCAAGTTCTTTCACACAATGTATCATATATTCTTCAATTAATTTAGACTTATGCAAACTTAAAAACTGGGGATCCCAAAACGTAGTTAACTTCAATGCAGGGAAAACTCATTGTTGCCTTATTTCTAGGCGCGTCGACAGAAACCTCCCAAACATATCATTCGACTCAAACTCACTAGAATTCAGGGATAAAATTTCAATGCTAGGCGTAACTCTAGGGTCTGACCTTTCATGGAATGACCATATCTCAACCACTGCTAAAGCTGCAGCGCGCAAACTTGGTCTCCTATTTAGGTCTAGACGCTGTTATACTCCCAGTCAACTTCTTATACTGTATAAGGCTCAAATTCGTCCCTGTCTCGAATATGGCTCTCATCTGTGGAGGGGTGCCTCCAAGCATTCTCTTGCTAC
The DNA here is from genome assembly GCA_024734495.1 of Forficula auricularia. Taxonomy (NCBI): domain Eukaryota; kingdom Metazoa; phylum Arthropoda; class Insecta; order Dermaptera; family Forficulidae; genus Forficula; species Forficula auricularia. The sequence continues at coordinate 7,867,668 of JALMQS010000053.1, read as the reverse complement.
ACTGGATGCAATTCAGAAGCGAGCAATTAAACTAATAGGAGAACCTGCTCTAACAAACTCACTCGACTCCCTGGCACACCGAAGAACCGTTTCTGCCCTTTCCCTGTACTACAGATACTATCACGGTATCTGTTCAGTCGAGCTGAAATCAATTATCCCCCCTAATGCCCTCTTTACGAGAAACACGCGGTTTTCTAACGCTCAGCACCCCTTCGCTGTCAAATTGGATAAAAGTCGAACAAGCGCTTTCGCCAACTCTTTTATCCCTTTGACCTCCTGAGACTGGAACTCGCTCCCTGTCACCATCTTTCCCGCGACTTATAACCTTAAGACCCGTATCCACAGATACCTTCGATCCCCGCCCAACCCATAAAATTCTCTCTTCTTTTCACGATGGAGGGGCCAACCCAGGCCTTTAGGGGTTGCACCTTTTTTGGTGTAACTCCTTCTCTCATCATTATCATAAAAAAAAAAAAAAAAATATGATACAATACATAAATTGTTTATTTTTCTCTAATTATTGTTTTAAATTTTTTTAATATTTTTCCCTTAAATAAAACACAAAAACTGACCTAATTTCAATTTTTTTCTATCCAATTAAAAAAATCATGCAGTGAAGGGCTAATAAAATTACTATTATTTTTACTTTTCTGATAAATTAGTAGGGTCAAGACATCTCTTCGAAGGGTGAACCGCGACTTAAAATTGTGTACACCTACTTCCATTCCCAAGTAGACGACAATAGATTATCTAATGAATTCCAAAATAATTCCAAAGACGGTGTACACTTAATTCCAATCGCGGTTCACCCCCCCCCTTTTATTTAAAGTCATAAATGGATGCAGACTCTTTCGAAATTAAAAGATAAAAAAAAATAAAACAGACTTCAAAAAAATTAAATGCCACAAATAAAATAATAACTCAAAAATCAAATCAAATGCACTAAAAGGTATAAAATAATTATCTATCACTTTTTGAAGTCGGTGCCAAACATATAACATTTTATAAATCGAACTCGACGGATCTTACTTAGTACATTTGGCAGGTAAGCTCGCTTATATAGTTTGTTTAGCACCGACTTCAAAAAATGATTTCATGTTAATATTTCGTCGTTTAGTTGTAACTAAATTAGATTATTATTTTATACCTTTTACTGCATTTTATTTTATTTTTGAGTTCTCATTATTTTATTTGTTGCAGTTAATTTTTTTGAAGTCTGTTTTTTTTTTTTTTTTTAATTATTTTTATTTTTCTCTTTTTAGTGATGTTAAGAATAGTGACTTATGATAATACCTTTCATGCTACTCGTAAGAGAAAGCGTAGGGCGAATGAATCAGAAAATGATAATAAAATTAAATTCATAAATATAGAAATTCTCTAAGATTTTTTTTTTAAAGATTTTATTTATTATAATTTCTATTATTTGCTCATAAGAATTGGAGATTTACGTTATTTCGTCATTGATTATATCATCAGAACTTGACCAAATTAATATGGGACCACCCCTAAGGTACCCCCTTTCCAATAAAAAAAGAATCATAGAAATCGGTCAACATTGCAAAAAGTTATCGCTGAAAATACATAAAATAAATAAATAAATAAATAAATAGTTATCCTGACTATCTTGGAGCTATACTGATCCAAACGAAGAAAGAATCATTAAAATCGGTTCATAAACAAAGAAGTTATGCCTGAAGCCAAACATAACATAAAAGGTCCAATAACAATGAAAAAAACGGGACCAATCGGGAATTAGACTTAACCCAATGTAAAATAAATAATCAAAATCGGTTCACAATTGGCGAAGAAATCGAATAACATAGATACAAAAAAAATTCAGTCGAATTGATAGCCTCCTCCTTTTTTGAAGTCGGTTAAAAAGACTCGGTACTTTTTCTAGAGAATGCTTGAAAATTATTTTTTAATAAATTTCATATCTAGCCAACAACAAAAATAATACCTAATAACAATTTTTCAGTTAATTCTATACTCGGGCTGTCTGCCGATCATTTAAGGATGTATAAAAAATGTTTTCTGCATTTATCTAAAACAATTCGAAGGTGTCTAGGTTTTCAATTTATTATTGTACATGTCGAGTGTTGGGAAATCAATTCGGCCGATAGATGCTCTTGGGTATGCAGGTATTTTTATTTGATTCTTTAATCCTCTCGGACACTTTACCAGCTCTTTTGCTTATCAATTCAAATAGGTTCATTTAATTTACGTTTCGATAAAAGCCTGTGAACGGATCAGGGCTTGTTTTAAAAGCTTTTGATCACTGTTTAAATCTTGAAAAAGTAAAAGGAGGCGTGTGCCCGTAGCCTATCGATTGATTCGTCAAATGGGCTTATTTATAAATGGACTATTGGGATGTTCACACACACACACACACAGAAAAAGAGATAAGTCAGGCGCGTGTGTCAACGAAAAACGCCCTCGGGTTCTTAAAAAAATGTCTCCAAGGTGGTTCTAGAAAGAGAAAAAATAAATTGCCAAATTATAAATAATTATAAAAAGAAATCAATGAGGTTGTGCTCTATTGGATGTAAATAAACATATATATTATGTTTTTGTAAAACCCCGTTTTTAGTAAGAACGGGTTCTTACTAGTTAAAACACGTTTCACTGAAAACCTTTGTGGCAATTAGAATTTACTGGTTGGTCGAGTTTGCTTAAAAGGTATAGAATCTCCAATTTTGACCATTTTCCGCCTCATTTTGGGTGTTTATTTTCAAAAAAATTTTAAACGAAAATCCTCATTAGAAGCAAAGTTGTTGAGGATGTAATTTTTGACATTTTCGTTTAAAATTTTTTGAAAATAAACACCCAAAATGAGGCAGAAGCTTAAAATTGAAGATTCTAGACCTTTGAACCAAACTCGACCAGCATCAGTAAATTCTAGTTGCCACAAAGATATTCAGAGAAACGCGTTTTAACTAGTAAGAACCCGTTCTTACTCAAAAACGGGTTTTTACTGCAACATATATATAAAAATAGATAGATAGATTTATTTTTGCCCTGAGGCTGAGATCTGTTGATATCTGAGTATTAAATGATATTTACAGAAAACATTTACATCGAAATATATTAAAATACACGATATGGCGTGTTTCCCCAAATATAAGTATTATACATTGACTGAAGTTTATACATTAACTGTAATATATATAGGTATATATATATTTATGTTTACAATGTATTTTTCTCAGAAGAAACGAAAGAAAATAAATTTCTTTCAAGTTTTTAAATTGATTTTAATCTTAAAAAATTTTTGAATCAAAAACTCCACCTCCTTTTCTAGACCTTTTCCGCCCTTGTTTTCTTTTCTTGGCCTGTCAGTGTGAAGGAAAACAAGCACTCTGGTCAAAAGAGAGAGAGAACATTTTTTTATTGGTTTTTATATAATTAAAATAAATACAAATCTTCTAAAAAACAATCTTCAAAAGTATAATTAAGCCCAAACGTTTCGCGAGAATGTATCGTCAATAGCTTTTAAGGAATTTGGTGTTGGTACTTGGTGAAACATTTTTTTAAATTATTGGATAAAAAAATACTTGGTAGGTTTCACATTAAGAAATAAAAATAAAACCAATTTATTTTTGGAGAGACTTTAATCTCGATATAAGTATATATTTCAGGTGCCTAACGCCTAACTCATCTTCAGGGGCAACAGAAAGTAACATACCTATTAAGAAATATATATATCGAGATTAAACATTAAAGTCTCTCCAAAAATAAATTCGTTTTATTTTTATATCTTAATGTGAAACCTACCAAGTATTTTTTAATTCAATAATTTGAGAATGTATCCCTTTATCTATGGATTTTTTTTAAGGTAGTAGTTCCGCCAAATGCGTTTTCTTAGGATTTTTCTGAAATTTAGATATATTATTATTTAAATACTTCTGCATCGATTGGTGGGAAATTTATGAACAATACAGTTCCTGAGATATTTAATTTCAAAAATCGAGTTTTTCGGGCTCTTTAGCATTGCACTATAGGGGATATCGGAAAATTTACATACATATTTAATTATAATTAAGAAACCGTTCTTACCATTTTTATAAAAAACTAAACCAACATTAAACAATAACCAATACATATTTTAAGACAATTTTTACTCATAGTTACAACACAGTTTCTGAGATAATAAGGAATAAATTATGAAAAATGTATAAAAAAAATTCTCACTAAAAACATTCTGGCAACAGCGCATTTATTTAACCAGCGAAAGATGCATGCGCTAGATTTTTTCAAAATTATAATTTTCATAAGGTGTAACGTAGGCGTTGATTACATTTGTTAAAAAATAACTAAACGATTTTTATAGAAATTTAAAATGTATCTGTCATTTTAATATAAAAATATCCAATCTCTTACAATGGTGCCAAATTTGTCAAACGAGCACGGGATTGGCTAGAATTGGTACATAAACAGCAAAAAGTTTTGCGCTTATGAACTATGAACCCTTATTGTCTGTTCTATCTACTCTAGCATTAACTTTTTGCTAGTATTGTCGCGAAACAACTACCTTAAATGGTTAAACAAGAAAAGAAAAAGTTGCTTTTTCCAATGAATAAAAAGCAACATTGAAAGAAATTAAATATTATGAATATAGACAATGATACAAATTGTCTTGGTGACGAAATTATTTTTAATTCAAACAAAAAATATAAATATTTACGAACAATTATTTTCGTCTAAAAATGTTTGATAAATATTAGAAAAACAGTCCATATCTGACCTTTTGTTAATTGAATTTTTATTGTTTAAAATTTCGATCATTTCTAAAATTAACCTTTTTTCTTGTTGGTTCTTTATCTAAAATTTTGGAATTAGAAAAGTCGAAATTGTGTCTCAGGCTAGTTGAATAGCTAAGCTAGCAAATTCCGAATGTACCATTTTTAAAGGTATGACCTTCGCCATCAGTCTTTTACTTAGAAATATTTTATCTGTTATTTCTCATGTGTTCATTTACCCGATTGGATATAGATAAATTCGTTTTATTGTTATAGCAAAGCCAAATCGTTTGTTATGTGGCTAACTTGCTATAACAAATCGGGTAATTGAACCCATTGAATGTTTAAAGCAGTGATTCTCAACCACTGTGCCGCGAGATTCTTGAAGTGTGCCGCCACTGCTAGGCAGTGGTCCCTGCTGAATTGAAAATTATTATTTTTTTTTTACATTTCTTTATCGATTGACACTATATTTAATACAAATATTTATTTCATCATTTGAATTAAAGAAGTAGTAATATTTTACAGGATGCAGTATGTCCTATGTTAATTTTATAGGTACAGCAATCAATAAACCAAATAAAATTCTATTAATTTATTTTATTGTTAGTATGCCGTCAAATTTTCAATTATTGAAAGTATGCCGTGACGAAAAAAAGGTTGAGAATCACTGGTTTAAAGACTCATGTTTTGATCAAATGAGGCTTTATTGGGAAATGAATTATTGACTTTATAATAAGTTGAGTAAGCATAACAGTCAATTCTACGGTTACTGTGGCGGTTACTGTGGCGCCGTGATCTGATGATGGAATCTCACCAAAATAAGACGAAAATGAAGAATAACATTTTTCGAGATTTCGCTTGGTTTTCGAGATATCGAGTTTAAAAAATATATATATTTTTTTTTTATTTATTTTCTTTTATTTTTCAATTTTTTTATTGAAACCACGGAAACCGTAGTATCACGGGTTCCGTGTGGCGCCGCTATCTATAATTACTAAATGCCCAAAAAATTTGATTATGTAAAAGTAGTCGCCGGTTCGGTTAAGATATATTCAGTTCGGCTCGGTTCGGCTCGTATATCATTTAGGCGCCTAAAAACCAGCTCGATATGAAGATATACGAGTCGAACCGAGCCGAACTGAATATATCTTAACCAAACCTTTCACAGTTTGTTCGGGAACTCATTTTTTTATCTAAATCAGTGGTTCCCAACCTGGGGGCGATCGCCCCCCCAAGTGGGCGATTTGGGTTACCAGGGGGGCGATAATTGAGTAGGGGGCGATTGGGGGCGATGAGTATTCAAAGAGGGAAAAATTAAAATACATTCACGTGCAAAGAAATGGAATCACTTCCCTTGCGAGTTGTTAAATGTAATTTTCATTCTCAAATATAAATAATGTTATATTAATATTTTTTAGAAAAAATATTTAAATTTCTAATAAATTATAAAGAAACATACTGTTTTAACACGGCATTTAGAGTATTTTTTTCTTTATAATAATATAATTGTTTTTAATGGTAATATTTTGGAGTAGCAGGTGGCATGCCCTTTGATGCTCGAACATTCCTTATTTGACAATAGGATGGTGGGGCTTTACAATTCCCACTTTTTAAACCTCAATAAATTGAATTTATGTTTGTCATATTTTGGCATTAAGTCCTGTTGGAAGGCTTTTTAACTGAAGGAAACACCAGGTGTCAATAATAAATTCATTGATTGGGGTTTTTCTAATTTCACTTTGCGTGGGAATTTTCCTAGAGAGTAATTTCTCGAAAATAGGCAGGCTTCAATATTTCGAACCGAATAAAACTGCTTTGGTTCTTTTTATATACGATTGTTTAAAATAATACAACTGCTTTATTATTTACACTTTGGGTAGGTATACAGTGAAAATGAAAAGGGGGCTATAGGTGTTAGTAAACCTCAAGAAAGGGGCGATGGGCCACAAAAGGTTGGGAACCACTGATCTAAATGAACCGAGATGATGAATAGAACCGAACCTATGAAAAGTTCTAAAAATAAAAATTGCCCTCGCCCACTGGCGCTCACTTGAGACAATATGAGACATCACAGTCCATAAACATTCAGTTCAAATTTGTAGTTTAAAATTTTATTTTTACTTTCCTACTTATTTTGTCTAGTTCTAAAAGAATCCGTCGTCAGATAACCCGTGATAAAACAATATTTTTTAAACTCGATATCTCGAAAACTAAGCGAAATCTCGAAAAATGGTATTCTTCATTTTCGTCTTATTTTGGTGAGTACTATAAGAATCCATCATCAGATCGCACAGTTACCGTAGAATCCCCATCACACAGTTACCGTAGAATCCCCAAAAGGAAAAATAAATTGAATACACCCAATTCTTTTTTTACACGGTAGATACGTTCCTCAGGAATTCGTGTAAAAAAATTATTATTGTAATCTCTAATTATTAATTAAATAATTTTAAAAAGCTCCTTACAAAATAATGAAAACCAGATAATGGAAGACTATTTTGAAACGTGTAACTTCAAATTCGTGTAAAAACGATTTGGGTGTAGGTATATGATCGGGATGAATGCCTTAAAATAAAAATTGAAAATTGAATACAAACATTAATAAATTGGAGATTGTCTATTTTTTGAGTGCCTTTTAAAGAGTACAGGTCTGGTTCCTTGCACCCTCTTAACAAATTTAAAGATGTTCACCTCTGAAGCCGCTTCTCTAATTACAGAGCACCCGATGATGATCGGCGTTCTTTGATCTTGCAGCTGCTGTGCTACGCCTGCTTAGGAAATAATAATCTTTCGCAAATTAGTGCCACTAATACCACATTTAAATCAATCGTCAATCACGATATAATTTTGATAGAAATTTTATTATTATAAATTTTAATTTATTATCTGAAGATGAGAAAAAAATTGATCTTGAATACTTTTTGAAACATTCGATTTTAAATATAGTTCGATAATAGGTTAATATATTATTTAGAGAAATTGGGCACAATGTTTGTATTAATATACTACAACTTATTCTAAATTTCAACATCCTAAAAATCAATTGCTAATAGTGAAAGTCTTAAAAGGTTGTTCTTTGCTCTAATTGTAATTTCTAATTGACCGTAGAGTAATTGAAAATAAGTAATTTGCAATTAGATACTTTTTTGAGTGATTGTTTCAAAGGTTTGACCTTCATCATCAGCCTTTTTATGATAAATATTTTATCTGTTATTTTTTTTCTCATGGGTTATCCGATTGGACATAGAGAAATCGTTTTTGTTGTTATAGCAAGTTAGCCATATAACAAACTATTTTATATCAAGCAAAGGACACCCTCATTGGTTTCCTCTTGAAAATGGACAGCTCTTCTATACTTTCATCAATAAAATTTTATAAAATTAAATTATAATCTAGGGTCTAGGGACAACAGCCCAGTGTTGCCAGATTTCGTGATCAATCAGAAGATCTACTTGCTTTTTAAAAATTCTACAGATCTACTTATTACAACAAATTAAGAATTCTAATTGAAAAGTTTTTATTTTGCCGAGAGTAGCAGAGTTGTTGATTCATAAAGATAAACAAAGAGGTTGTCCTCTGCTTGATGAAAATAAACATACACAAATATAAAATTCTAACTGGTTTTCGGCTAAGGAAGAACAAAAAATTTTCAATATCCAAGCGATACTGACCCCATGAAAAATAATATTTATAATTAAAAAAGACTGATGATGAGGGCCAAGCTTTCCAAACTATAGCATCAAACAAATAAATAATATGTATATATGTTGTAGTAAAAACCCGTTTTTTAGTAAGAACGGGTTGTTAGTTCTTACTAGTTAAAACTCTTTTCACTGAATCCTTTTGTGGAAACTAGAATTTACTGATGTTGGTTGAGTTTGGTTCAAAGGTCTAGAATCTTCATTTTTGACCTTCGGGCTCATTTTGGGGGTTTATTTTTAAAAATTTTTAAACAAAAATGTCAAAAATTACATCCTCTATAACTTTGTTTAAAATTTCAAAAATGAAGATTCTAGACCTTTGAACCAAACTCAACCAACATCAGTAAATTCTAGTTGCCAAAAAGGTATTCAGTGAAACGCTTTTTTACTAGTAAGAACCAGTTCTTAATAAAAACGGGTTTTTACTGCAACATATAAATATAATACATATATATGTATAGGAAATAATCCCGATGATGGATGAAGATGAGTTTTTGACTCGAAAGGCTTGATGGAAAGATATCGGAGGAGCGCCGATGTCGTCGATTTTCTTCAGAGGTGAAAACCTCTCTTGGTGGCGTAAAGCCGTGAAATTTGCTTTCCAAAATAAGAATTGGCCCGGAGGCTTGTGAAAAATGCTTTTTTAAAATAAGAAATTGCCCGGGGTGGTGAAATATGCTTTCTTCAAAATAAGAACTTGGCCGGAGGCCGTGAAAAATGCTTTCAACAAAATAAATGGCACAAGGCCCGAAATTTATTACTTTTCGTGGTTACAAGATTTCGTACAGCTTTGTTCTTCAATCGTTCCAAAGTCGACAGGCGAACTCTTGGAGAGCGTAAAACAGCTCTTCACACAGTGAGGGCTGAATTGCAACTGCCCGCTAATTACGGCTTCTTCGCTTCTTTTATAGCCGCCGATTTAATTGGTAATTAAGGTGATTGGTTGATAATTTTCCCTAGATCGCGCTCGATTAATTATAAAAAGGCGTGGTCTTCTTCTTCGCTAATTAGTCTTTCATAAGCCACGAATCGATTAACATCGAAAAATAAATTACATTTCTAATTGAAAAAAAAGCAGAAAATCGATCCCTACATTCTCCCTTTTCAATCAAGTTACGACTCGGAACTTATAACCAATCATTTAGCATAGTTAAATATTTCAACTTAAAATTAATTTAGTTATTGTCTTTTTCTTCTTTAGAAAACCGTTTAGGTATTTTTAACTTAATCATAAAATACAGAATTATTTTTTTTTTTTTTTTTTTTTTACAATGAAATAGCACTTAAAACTAAACTTAACTATTGTTATTTTTTACAAAACAAATTGATCTTGAAATTACTTGAACAAAAAAAATTTTATGCTTAAACTTAGTGTTTTTTAATTGTCTATTTCTTTGATTTTAACTAAAAACTAACACTTTCACACACTAATTTTCACTTTTTTCTCACTTTTGCACATGACACTAAAAAAAAACACTTTCATATTATTTTTTTTTTTTTTTTACACTTTTATAATTAACACAACACTTCACTTGGGTATCTTCTTGAACACTTAATATAGTCTGAGGTAAGGGACCGACATGGGTTTCAACTGGTATTGAGGGGAAATTGAAATTAATCTTATGAGCTTTAAGACCACTAAACTTTGTAACGTCATAGGCTGCGTAATCATTTTGGCTTTTTGATTCTAATTTTCTTCGTAAGTTCCCCAATTCTTCTTGCTTGGAAACTCCCTTAATCTTGTCTTTGTTCATAGGTGAATTTGTCCCTTGACCATCTTCTAAATGACTTTCTTTACTTGAGATATCTTTAAATGAGGTGAGAAAAACTAAATGTAAATATACCATTGTACTTTGTAAAAATGATCAATAAAAAGATGTCTAATGGCTTTGTTTCGCTATTTCAGCCTTGAAGAAGTTGTAAAACAGCAACGAAACGTATGGCATATTTAATCAAAACTTGTATTTAATTTAATTTAAAGTCTTCGTCCACTTCAGATTCCTTTAATTATTAATCATGGACACGAATATGATGAAATATTGTTTGCAATTATTCCAAGTTACTTTATTGGAATGTTTTATGTTACCATAATAATAAAATCGATTTAATTGGTAATTAAGGTGATTGGTTGATAATTTTCCCTAGATCGCGCTCGATTAATTATAAAAAGGCGTGGTCTTCTTCTTCGCTAATTAGTCTTTCATAAGCCACGAATCGATTAACATCGAAAAATAAATTACATTTCTAATTGAAAAAAAGGCAGAAAATCGATCCCTACATATGTATGTGTGTATGTTTATTTGCATCAAGGAGAGGACAACCTCTTTTTTTCTCTATATAAATTAAGAATTTCTTCCAGAACTTAAGTGACTTGATTTAAATTTTTCGTTAAATTGAAGGGTTGGTTTTGTCACAAATATAATAAAACAATAATTTTAATAACTATTTGTATTATTTAATTGATAACTATACAGTTTCGGTCACCACTGGTCGACCATCCTCAGTAGTTCTAAAAATTGAAATGAAACACTTATTTACATTTTTCTTTTTATAGAGAATTATATAACACAAAATTTTTTTTTATAATAATTTGAAATCATACATACATCTCGTTCAAGAACCGGAATTTGTCATTTCACATGAAACATTCATTCTTAAATCTTCAATATAGATACATCACACAATTCATTACAATCACACACATATATATATATATATATAGCAACAATTTATAAAAACGTTTATCACTGAACTAGAAACTATTTTGAATTAATGATTATATTAAATATTATTGTCAATTTTATTTTTTCTAATTATCTCATTGCATAGTCAATTATTATATAATTAAAAAATCCATTATAAATAATCCATTCTAGAAACACATTATAAGTTAATTTACTCTTTTATTTCTTATTTTAGGTTAAAAACCTAAAATAAGAAATAAAGAGTAAATTAACTTATAATGTGTTTCTAGAATGGATTATTTATAATGGATTTTTTAATTATATAATAATTGACTATGCAATGAGATAATTAGAAAAAATAAAATTGACAATAATATTTAATATAATCATTAATTCAAAATAGTTTCTAGTTCAGTGATAAACGTTTTTATAAATTGTTGCTATATATATATATATGTGTGTGATTGTAATGAATTGTGTGATGTATCTATATTGAAGATTTAAGAATGAATGTTTCATGTGAAATGACAAGTTCCGGTTCTTGAACGAGATGTATGTATGATTTCAAATTATTATAAAAAAAATTTTGTGTTATATAATTCTCTATAAAAAGAAAAAATGTAAATAAGTGTTTCATTTCAATTTTTAGAACTGCTGAGGATGGTCGACCAGTGGTGACCGAAACTGTATAGTTATCAATTAAATAATACAAATAGTTATTAAAATTATTGTTTTATTATATTTGTGACAAAACCAACCCTTCAATTTAACGATAAATTAAGAAGTCTACCTGATTTTTACAGTTTTTACACAAAAAGGCGATATTTTTATTTATTTCACAAACTCTACCTTTCATAAGTCTATAGGTAAAGCGTGCCCTATTAGAGAAATTTAATAAAACATTCCATACATTTTTTCAGATTTTTACTCTATAAATATGAATTTAATTTTTTTATTTACAATAAATAAGTTTTCGGATGACTATTACTTTCTGTATCTTTTTATTCGAATTACATTAATTTATTTGAAATTACGGAATCTATTTTTTAAAGAAAAAAACACTATCTTTTCGTAATACCCTACATTTTGGTTTTGTTTTAATTTTAAGGGTTTTTGACTTCACTCTTAGGGGAAACAAAATTCAAATGTTGGCGACACTGCCTGGAATAGCATTTCAAAATCAGTGAGATTCTGATCAAGAGGTCAAGAACATAGATAAAAGATATATCAAGAATAACTATAAACTATAATAATACACATCATTCGAATTCAGAAACTATTAACATTACTATCTATGGCAAAAATCTTGTGAGTGCCCCATGACTGGTTGCTTGATTTGTATTTTTACAAAGGTAAAGTTAGGTTAGTTTTTTTTGAAAAAGTCTCGAGAGAGACGAAACGTTGTACAAAAATTGAAGAAGAACTTCAATAAAAAAACTTTGTCCAATAAACTGAATTTGTAATCTACTAATTATAATGGACATTAATCAACATAAGTTAGTTTTTATTGTGACTATAAACTTTTTCCTATCTTAAAATTTTAATGACTATTTTAAAGCATGAAAAATTAATTAATCTACTGATTTTTTTACTTTCACATTTATATTCTATAGAATATAATGGGGAATATTGCGTTCGCCTGCCTGGTTATCAATCTACTGATATATTTAACAATTTCTACTTTTTTCAGATTCGATCTGGCAACACTGGGCCGGTTACTAACAGAACTACTACATGGGACTTGGTCCGCAGATCCATGCAAAATTTCTGAAAGAGACTTCGAAACTGATCGAAAAAGATTGTCGCTATTTAGTTGATGTGATCTTTCAAACTAATGGATGACAATGGCATACTGTGTACTTCGCAGGTATAAAAGATTTATTTCTCTATCTTGTTTTTATTTTTGTTATTGACGTTCCAAAACAGAACGGTCTTTTTTTTATTCTTTTTTTTTATTTAATGAAAATGATGGGAGACGGAGTTACACCAAAAAGGTGCATTCCCTAAAGGCCTGTGTTGGCCCCTCCATCGTGAAAAGAAGAAGAGAGAATTTTATGGGCTGGGTAGGGGTCGAAGGTATCTGTGGATACGGGTCTTAAACAGCTGAAGGTTATAAGTCGCGGGAAGACGGCAGCTGGAAACGAGTCCAGTCCCTGGAGTCATAGGAATAAAAGAGTTGGCGAAACCGTTGGTTCGGTTTTTATCTAAATTGACAGCGAAGGGGTGCTGAGCGTTCGAAAACCTCGTGTTTCTCGTAAAGAGGGCTTTAGGTGGGATAATTGATTTCAGCTCGACTGAACAGACATCATGATAGTATCTGTAGTACAGGCAAAGGGCAGAAACGGTTCTTCGGTGAGCCAAGGAGTCGAGTGGGTTTGTTAGGGCCGGGTCTCCTATTACTTTAATTGCTCGCTTCTGAATTGCATCCAGTGTGGCAAAAGAATGTTTGAAGGCCCCTCTCCACAGATGAGAGCCATATTCAAGACAGGGACGAATTTGAGCCTTATACAGTGTAAGAAGTTGACTGGGAGAAAAAATAGCGCCTAGACCTAAATAGCAGACCAAGCTTGTGCGCAGTAGATTTAGCAGTGGTTGATATATGGTCATTCCCTAGTGTGACGCCTAGCATTGTAATTTTATCCCTGAATTCCAGTAAGTTTGATTCTAATTATATGTCTGGGAGGTTTCTATCGTCGCACCTAGAAATAAGGCAACACTGAGTTTTCACTGCATTGAAGTTAACTAAGTTTGGGATCCCCAGTTTTTAAGTCTGCATAAGTCTAAATTAATTGAGGAGAGAATGTCTGCACGATTTTTATGCGATGCAGGGGCGTTATGTAGGGTAAAGATTTTTTTTCTCGGTTTTGTTAAGTTTATTTTTTAAGATGAGATACAGTTTGTTAAGGTAGTTGTTTCACCATATGGGGTTTCATAGGATTTTTTTGAAATTTAGCTAGATTATTATTTAAATAATTCTGCATCGATTGGTGGCAAAACAAAATTGATGAACAAGATAGTTCCGGAGATATTAAATTCCAAAGATAGAGTTTTTCAAACTCTTATACATTGCACTATATGGGATATCGAAAAGTTTACATACATATTTAATTATAATTAAGAAACTCTTCTTACCATTGTTATAAAAAACTAAACCAACATTTAACAATTACTAAGACATTTTTTAAGAAAATTTTAATTCATAGTTACAACACAGTTTCTCAGATAATAATGAATAAATAATGAAAAATTTACACTAAAAACAAGCTGGCAACAAAGCATATATTTAACCTAAAAAATGGATTAACTTTAGTACTTTTTTGACGTTTTTTTGCTTCAGCCATTGTCGCAACAGCTTTTAATCGCTTATTAAGGACTTTTTGTTTTATAAATCTCACTTTATAATGTACTTTATCTGAAATTTCTATGATAAAATATATACAAGCTCCGAAGTGTTGCCAGATTTGTTAACCTAGCAGGGTATTGGCTAGTTGTGGTACATAAACAGCAAAAGGTTATGAGCTTATGAATTATGAATCCTTATTGTCTGTTCTATATACTCTAGCATTAATTTTTTGCTATTATTGTCGCGAAACAACTACCTTAAATTAATTTAACTGGGAGATAAATTTAACCGAATTTATCGCGCGGAGAATTTACCACTGCTCGAAGCCCCTAAAACCTTAGTAAATTGGATATTGAATTGTATCTAAGTTTCTGAGATTGGCTCGTGATCCCGGCTTCTTTTCCTTCTACTCTGTTCTTTTCACGATGGAGGGGCCAGCCCATACAGGCCTTTAGGGGATCCGCCTTCTGGTGTATCTCCTTCTCACATCAATATCATTAAAAAAAAAAAAAAAAAACCTTCACCTTTGTAACAATGTATCGGGTTGGTGGGCAAGTTTAGAAGGTCGTTGATATAGAAAAGAAAGGGAACTCCAGCGTTGGTATGGAAGGAGGAAGATGATATTCCATCGATGACAACCATAATTCTACGGTCTGAAAGAAAACTTTCGAACAACTTACAGAGTTTCGGCGCAAGGCCGACGGAGTTCAATTTGGCAAGAAGATTTTTGTGCCATACTATATCGAAGGCTTTTGAAATGTCTAAAGCTACCGCGAGGGTCTCATTCCCGGCCTCCAGGGTTTTTTTTCAGATATGGGTTACATATGCTAGGATGTCACCGGTCGACCGGGGACTGTCTGAAGCCGTATTGCCTATCGTTGATTAATTTATTTCACTCCAAGTGTCGTTGATGGCCTTTTCCATGATTTTGGATAGGACAGAAGTCTTTGTGCCGCACCCTATATATCTATACATTTAATAGGACGATAGTTTGACATATTAAAATAAAATAATTAGTCTGATTTAAACTTCGAATGAAGGAAGGCTTTTTTCTATACATTTATATTTGATATATCGTCGCCTTAGAGTGTAAACCTGCTAAATCCATTTTTTATCATATATGACATATTAATACCGTTCGAAAGAAAAAGAGATGCAGCATCGTCCAAGTAAAACTGCTACTTAAAATTATGATCGTAAGTTGGAGAAAAAAAATGTGAAAAATAGTTTCTTTCCATAACAACAATATTAAATTTTGTTTATTTTTTCTCTGCCCTGTAAAATTTCCTTGTTAAGAATTAGCAGGTTTACTCTCTAAGGCGACGATATATAAATATAGCAGTAAAAACCCGTTTTTAGTAAGAACCGGTTCTTACTAGTTAAAACGCGTTTCATTGAATACCTTTCTGGCAACTAGAATTTACTGATGCTGGGTTGAGTTTGGTTCTAAGATCTAGAATCTTCATTTTTGACCTTCCGCCTCATTTTGTGTGTTTATTTTCAAAAATTTTTAAAAGAAAATGTCAAAAAATTAAAGCAAAGTTGTATAGGATGTAATTTTTGACATTTAGGTTTTGAAAATAAACACCCAAAATGAGGCGGAAGGTCAAAAATGAAGATTCTAGGCCTTTGAACCAAACTTAACCAACATCAGTAAAATCTAGTTGCCACAACGGTATTCAGTGAAATATGTTTTAACTAGTAAAAACCCAGGAATTATTTGACGGATTATAGTAGTTTCACAAAGAGGAAATAAAATTAAAAAAAATTTTAAATTATATTTTGGAGATTTTTTATTTATCTCTATACATATTTCGGGCTATGAACCCTTCATCAGGAGGTTTAACAAAAGTCTTTTGTTGAACTCTTCATCAAGGAGTCTTTTGTTAAACCACCTGATGTAGGGTTTATAGCCCGAAATATGTAGGTATAGAGATAAATAAAAAATCTCCAAAATATATTTAAAAAATTTATTTAATTTTTTTAATTTTATTTCCTCTTTGTGAAACACCACTATAATCCGTCAAATAATTCCTGGGTTTAATATGTTTCACTATAAACCAAAACCGCTTTCCTAAACGTTATTAGTAAAAACTCGTTTTTTAGTAAGAACGGGTTTTTACTGCAACATTTATGTTAGAGACTATAGTTTTGAATGTATGATCTTTTGTTGAGTGAGCAGCTTATTATTAGAACAAAATAATTTTCCTACGTACAATCAAGTATTTTAACCCATGATAAATAACAGATAGAATATCTATATTTCTTTTTAGTCCTAAATAGAAACAAATAGGTTGTCTTGATGCATTAAGCAGAGGACAACCTCTTTGTTTCTCTTTATGAATCAACAACTCTGCTACTCTCGGCAAAATAAAAACTTTTCAATCAATTTTTTTAGAGTTATAACTGTAGTCTCTAACAAATCTATATATTCAAATCTTTTATAAAGAACAATCTTAAAACGTTTATTTAAAATCAAAACATTTCTGAAAAATTTCTCCCTTTAACAATTTTAAGAAATTTTAAAAATCAGTTGTTTTAAAAAATATATATTCATTATAATATATATATATATATATATATATATTATTATTATTATCATTTGCGTCCATAATTTGTATTAATTTGAAAGTTTATAATAGGAAAATAAGTTTTTATGAGTGACTTTTTTATTTATCAGCCGATTTTGCCGACTTCTTCAGGGCTTCAAATATCATGAGAGAAGCCCTGAAGAAGTCGGCAAAGTCGACGAAACGTTGGCCGATAAATAAAAAAGTTACACATAAAAACTTGTCCTTATTTCCATTTATAAACTTTCAAATATAATATATATATGTTTATTTGCATCAATCAGAGGACAACCTTATTGATTTCTCTTTATGAATCAAGAAATCTGCTATTCTCGGCAAAATAAAATCTCAATTAAAATAAATATCTTCAAATGATTGATTTATAATTAATACAAATGTATTTTAAAATGCAATTGGATGTTGATGAAGGCAGTCCACGGTGGTTGTAAAAAATAAGACTATAATGGTTTTATTATTTTACATTTATTCGTTAAACCGTCGTTTCGGAGATTTATTCTCTACTTCTTCAGGGTAACAAAAAGTCAATGAAAGTAGTTCAAATCATAATTACTTCCTGTCTATTATTTTTTACAACCACCGTGGACTGCCTTCATCAACATCCAATTGCATATTTATACCAGTCCGTCTCCTAAAGAAAAACGCTATCAAGTATTTTAAAATTCTTAAATAAAAATGTGAATTTCTTTTTACAGGGTAAAGAAAGTGAAAATCGAATAATAGAATAACTTTGGAATACTCTAAACGTGACCGTTGGAAAAACCCAAGTAAGAAGTATTCACAATTGAATTAAAGAAGAAGACAAAAGAATAATTGGAAAAGGGAGAAAAAGAGCTAGTCAGGTAGGCAGCTGTTCAAGGGATTATTTTTCTTGAAAAAAGGAAACAACCAGGAGAGGGGGTTACTTCCTTTGTCAATGAAGTTTACTGCCCTTTTTTTCGCCCCTTATTCTCGTTTGGATTTGGACTCTGCAGAAGGCCAGGAGCCAAAGACAAGGACAAGGGTTCTATGTTCTATTCTATTTCGCATTTGGAATCTAAACTTTGGGCATAGCACATGGGCACATCTGTACTTGAAAATTCAAGATTTCAAATATTTAAGTAAGTAGTCTTTTTATTTAAGTAGCAAATTCTTGATATAAATTTAATTAGATTACATAAGAAATATATTAAATATTATCCCAGCGCCTCCCAATCGATCGCAGACCCCAAAGGTCGAAAATAAGAAGTAAATGAATATTAAATATAATATTTATTTACTCTTAACTTTATTAAAAGATGTTTCACCTTGCACCAACACCACAATCTCTACTAATTATTAATGCTAGAGTATATAGAACAGACAATAATGATTCATAATTCATAAGCCCAAAACTTTTTGCTGTTTATGTACCGATTCTAGCCAATCCCGTGCTCGTTTGACAAATCTGGCACCATTGTAAGAGATTGAATATTTTTATATTAAATGACAGATTAATGACAGATAGAATACATTTTAAAAGTGAAAAAATTTCTATAAAAATCGTTTTGTTATTTTTTTAACAAATATAATAATCAACGCCTACGTTACACCTTATGAAAATTATAATTTTGAAAAAATCTAGAGCATGCGCGCTTTATACAACTTTCACTGGTTAAATAAATGCGCTGTTGCCAAATTGTTTTTAGTGTAAATATTTTTTATACATTTTTCATTATTTATTAATTATTATCTCAGAAACTGTGTTGTAACTATGAATCAAAATTGTCTTAAACTATGTATTGGTTATTGTTTAATGTTGGTTTAGTTTTTTATATAAATGGCAAGAAGGGTTTCATATTTATAATTAAATATGTATGTAAATTTTCCGATATCCCCTATTGTGCAATGTATAAGAGTCTGAAAAACTTTATTTTTGAAAGTTAATATCTCCGGAACTATA
This sequence comes from Forficula auricularia, assembly GCA_024734495.1. Lineage (NCBI taxonomy): Eukaryota > Metazoa > Arthropoda > Insecta > Dermaptera > Forficulidae > Forficula > Forficula auricularia. Next base: position 7,848,689 of record JALMQS010000053.1, on the reverse strand, counting down.
TTGTTCATAAATTTCATTTTGCCACCAATCGATGCAGAAGTATTTAAATAATAATCTGTCTAAATTTCGAAATAATCCTAAGAAAACCCATTTGGCGGAACAACTACTAGATAATTTCATCTCCAAGATAATCTGTATCATTGTCTATTTTCCTTTTATTTGCTTTATATTTCCTTTTTAAAGGATCAAATTCCATTGATAAATAGGGAGAATTTCTACCGAGACGTTTGGATTTCTAATACACTTTTTGGATTGTTTTATAAAATAATTTGTATTTATTTTATAAATATTTCCATTAGATAGATGTTTATACCTTTTCATTAAATTATTTTTATCTTTAACACTAGGCGAAATCTTATTCGAACCGTAATTATATTTTTTCTTCTCCCCTCCCCTAGCTTCATGACTAGTAATCTGACTATTATAATCTTCCATTCTCTTTTTTTTAATATTTACCTTTGAGGCCCTTAACACAAATCAACTCTGCATCGAAATTATGCCTTTTAGTGCAACAGATTCGGCGAAACCTCTTGCGTAAATCAACATGGACCAGATCTATACCACATGTACTTAGTACGACATTATCAAGGGTTTTTCGAGCTGTTAAACGGTTTAGAGCATCGTTTCCCGGCACCTGGTGGAAGAAAAATTTTGCCGGGTAGCGAAAAAAATTTGTAAAAATACAAAAAAAATTTATTTGTGCGACATATTTGCTACATTCAATAAATTGAATTTAAATTTGCAACGCTTTGGTTTAAATATTTTCAAAGTTTCGGAAAAAGTCGCTGCAATAATTAAAAAAATGATTGTGGAAATTTTATTTATTTATTTATTTAAGCCTTTAAAAGATACATAATTTGTGTATAAGTTATAGGTACTGATTACATTTTTTTTTTTTTTTTTTATATATATATATATATATAAGTATTTACAATAATATAAATAATATAACTTAAGTTGTACCATTTCCACAATCAATCGAAAATACTAACGGATTGTGGAAATAACGACTTTCAAAAGGAAATTTCAAATCTTTTGAAACATTATATAAATTTATTGAAACCCATGCAAACTATGATTAATGAGATTTACATCTAGAAACACTATGGGCCGGTTGTATGTCGCAAAGTAAATGCTTTTTACAACTAACAAAGGGTAGATGGTAAATGGAGGGACTGGGATGGCCAATCAGATGACAGGACCTGAAAGTGCCTGTCATCTGATTGGCCACCCCAGTCCCTCCATTTACCATCTACCCTTTGTTAGTTGTAAAAAGCATTTACTTTGCGACATACAACCGGCCCTATCAGTTTCAATTCGAGAACATCTTTCGGAGCTAATAAATAGATTTAAAGACTACTTTCCGGATATTCCTTCAAATAATATGGGATTAAAGTCCCTTTTCTGTCGAAATTGAAAAGGAAGAAATGTTTAATCTTGTTAATTTTTTTAATTACTTATATTTGTCTTATATAATTATTTTGCAATTTTTGTTTATGAAATAAAACTTGATTTTTATTAAAAAATAATATTTGTTTTGTAAATAAAATGTTTTTTTTTCATAAGGTGGGTCGCGAAAAATTTTAAAACCTCGTATCGGACCGCGGTTAAAAAAGTTTGGGAAACGCTGGTTTAGAAAATACAACACATCACAGGAGATCAAGCACTCCATATTTAATTTAATCATATATTTGTTCCAAATTTTAATGGAAAATTGATGGAAGTAGGCCCAATTCTCCATTAAAGTTCTACCTGTTCGTCTCTCCATAGAGAAAATACATAATATGTTCTAAATTTTATTTTATTTTTTACAGGCCATCCATCCCAATTCCGAAGCGTTTAATTAGAAGTCTCAATTAAAGGATCCTGATTAATATCGCAGACAATTCTCCTACATAAGCCTCACTTGCTATGATGGGTGGAGCAGCTATTTCTTATGGAAGATGGATACAAAAAAAGAAGAAAAAACATAGACTAGAAGTGACATTCGTAGAGTCATCCCAAATTAAAAAAAAATAATTAAATTAACTGACCAACCGGATCTTTTCCTATTATATATTCACCGAAGTTGAAAAAGACCTCTAAGAAATAGGAATCACGCATGAAGACATCTACAAACGTGCTCCTCTACAGAGGAAACTTCGAACAAACCAGCGATTCCAAGAAAAGCCAAAGTTGGAACGTCAAGAAGTGGACTGATGAAAGAAAGGAGGCCCACAGAAGACGAATGCAGGAAGAATTAAAGCTCAAGGATGCAAACGGTTAAATTAACGTGGTTCACATCAGACCGACAAGAAGAAGAAATAAAAACTACTGAAATTTGAGGTAAGCTTCTATTTATGTGAATTTTTATTTATATAAAGCAGACGACACCCGCATTGACTTTTTAAAAATCATAACTACTCTGCTACTCTCAGCAAGAAAATCATTTCAAATTTATAGTTAAAAAATAAGTTATAAAAGGCATCACTCTTAGTATAGGAATCATGACCCATGCAATTAAGTTAAACTGCACTGGCCTTTTCAATTAAAAAAAGTTTTATTTTTTTCAAATAAAGAAGAAGCTTAGACAGACAGAGAATTTTGCTTAGACAAAGAAAAAGGAACACAGTAGCAAGATAGACAGGAGGCCCGACCATGGGCGTAGCCATGGGGGGGGGGGGGTCAGAACCCCCTCCCTTAGGACAGGCCTCATGGGATGACTAACAGATAAAGATAAAGATAAACCTTTTCTTATGGCAAACTAACCGTAATTAAATATACCATATTTCATATGTTTAATCAAGAATTATATTCTTTTTTAATTTCTTGAAGTATCTACCTATTTGTTTTAATAAAAATAATTCCCACTAAATATTTTGTTTTGTGGACTGATCCCCCCCATGAAAATTTTCTGGCTACGCCACTGGGTTCGACCTAGTTAGATAAAATTTATTACGAAAAAATGTTTTTTTTTATTTTACTTAAAATTTTAGTTGACCTTTCTTTAGTTCCTTGTATCATAAACATCGAAAAAATTGTTTTATGAGATATTAATTATTTTATCAAAATATCTGTTATTTTGTTACTACTTGCTTAGGGCTCAAAATTCAAAGGGGGGGGGGCAGTGTATGGCCACATTAGTTTATTTGGTCAGGAAATGGGGCCAATTAATGACCATTATAAATTTTGAATTTAGTGATTTTAAAGTTCCTGTTATTTGATTTTGTATATAGATGTTCCTATATTGTTTGCCAGGCATTATCGGCGAAAATGTTTATTTATAATAAAAAAAAATATATTAATACCTCTCCATAGATTTTGAATTCCAACTTTTCTCTATTACTGGAATTGATGAATAATTTTATTGTCATCGAAAATAAATAATTGTGCAAAATTTCACTAAAAGTCGTCTCGATTCGAAATACAAGATTCTAAATTGACCTTCTCAAAAACCAAATTAAATAAAAGCATGTAAAAAATTATCTATAACAAGAGAATTTTGCTTAAATATAGCTAGTGACTTTAATATATAGAGGTTTTCCATACGTACTTTCTGTTCAAAACTCAACTCCTGAAATGTCTTCCTTTTCTTCTTCTATCCCAGACTAAAGAGGTTGTACCTTTTGGCATCAATATCTCAATCTTAAAAAAACCTAAGACTATAATAACATTATTATTTTTATTATTACAGGTCGTTAATGGATCCATCTTAAAGCTAAAACAAGATCGTAATCGTCAAAACACCATGTGATGATACTTTCATTTAAAAATGCCTCGTCCCTGAGGAATTAATTCGCCAGCAATTATATACTTCTATTTTTTGGAAAGACCAAAGGAAGAGAGACGTGACAACAAAACTAAGGACTTCTCTCTTCTGAATATTGACGATTACAAGCTCTGTGATGCTAGAAAAAGGGATATACTAGTAAAGCAGTTATGTTTTTAACGAGGATAGAAGATCCTAACTTAGGGGGACTCTTATTTCACATTGCATAGCAATGGAATGTGCATTTGAAAAAATATGACCACTGTTCACCGTCTCTGAAGAGGGTCCCCATCTCAAACATACTTCGTCCCATATTACTTCTTTTGATACTTTTCGAATCAGTGCTATAAACATGCCAAGACGATTCGGTTCATCATGGAGGAATATATGGATGTTCATTCAATTGTATGAATCCGGATGTCCAGATTAGGAAGAACATTTGAGCTAGATAATCTACAATTTCAAGCAGTTATTTTCAAAACCTACCAATACAACTATCTAGAGTAAGTATTATTAGAATATTTATGTTAAATATTATAAAACAGATTTTAGTGTCACTACAATTTTTTTTTAAATAACACAATACTGCCTTGGGGTATCTTTACAAATCTGGCGTTGACAAATTCTTAACTAAATTTGAACTTATTTTCTTTCTCAAGTTATCCAGATTATTTATTTTTAACAGTAAATTATTAAGGGTATCATCTCATCAAATGGGAAGCAAATAAACATACAGAGATTTAAATGAATTATTGGTTATTTATTGTATTATATGAATACAGTTTTTTAATAAAAAAAAACAATCATAAAATGTTTATTAAATATCCGAAAGTTTGGGAGAAATTCTCCTCTCAATAAATATTTTTTTAGGATATAGTTGCTTATTTGAAATCGCTTATTAATTTCAAATAAGGAAGGAACTAGTTCATAAAAAATTTCTTTGACAAACGGATAATTTCTACTAAAACGTTTGGATTTCTAATGAACCTTTGAGATTGTTTTATAAAAGAATTTGTATACACAGGCCCAACGTATGAAACACTGAATCTCTTAAGACAGGGACTCTTAAACTTATGTAGTCTGAGGTTCCTCTTTTGATATAAAAATAAAAAAATCACAAAAATTATATAAAAATCACTGAACATAATAATAATATATTTTTTATTGCTTCACGCTTCTTGCCTTTTCATCGTCTTCTGGAACTGTTTGCAACCATTATTTATAATTTCGCGGACCCCTGGACCACATAAGAATCACTGACTTGAGTAGTTTGGTATCTGGTTGCGAACCCCAAAAATTAAAAAGTCATGTAAAATTTGGTTCTTTTTTAACGCATTATGCTCGATTTCGATAGAAAAAATTGGAGTTTTATATAAATTAGTGGTATTATAATTTTTAGGTAATTTAAGAAAAACATTTCTTACTTAAATTCCATCATATAGTAAAACAAATAAAACTTAGGACATTTTGATATTAAAACGTTTATTATTATTAGTTTCGCCAATGTTTGGCATCAGAAATTTGTTAAAATTACAATAAAAAAATGCCCAGATGCAAAATGCATTTCACAGGCAAAGCAGAATGAATAAGATGGACCAAAAACAGCCCACCCAAAATGAACTAACCGGATTGAACATATATTTCAAAATGAAAGAAAAGCTTAAACAACTGAAAGATTTATTTTTATTTGTTTTATTAAATGAAGGAGTTTAACTAAAAAACTTATTAATAGAGATTGTGGTGTTGGTGCAAGGTGAAACATCTTTAATAAAGATGAAAGTAAATAAATATTATATGCAATATTCATTTACTATGAGTTAAGATTTCTGGGTCACTTGTTTCACATTAAAATTAAAAAAATAAAAGAGTAAATTTTTTCAATATATATATTTCGAGCTGTAAGCTCATCTTCAGGAAAGTACAGAATTATAACTAATACAAAATTCGAATGCAAAGGTATATATAGGTTTAATGAACAAGAAAGAAATTGTTTCCATCGTTTAAATTATTTTAAAGGATAATCTCTTTTTTGATATAGACTATTGTTCAGTGAAAATTTGGGTAGGGTAGGCTCTATTGACCTATGGATAAATAAAGGAAAATTAGAAGTACCTTGGTTATTAGCTATAGGCCAGGAATGTATTTTTTGGGCTTTGTTATTAGAAGGTCTCGATATTTTATTTTAAATCGAGTTGATTATTGATAACATATTCATCATTTGACAGGGCAAGAAAAATATCATAATAGACCTTTTAATAACAAAGCCCCAAAAAATACATTCCTTGCCTATATATAATAACCAAGGTACTTCTAATTTTCCTTTATTTATCCATAGGTCAAGTCGTGAAAAGCAAAGAACTAATTTTTTTTTTTTTTTTTTACTTTATCCAATGCAAAGCATGGGTAAAGTATTGTAATCGCTCTCGGGGCAAGCGTGGCTTCAAAGGGTCCTCACGTAAAGACTACGGAACCCATGGACTCAATTAAAGTCACAAATTGTAGTATTCAATTAGGTTGAATAGTAGCACGTGACGGTTTTGCCAAAAATTACATGGGGTCTCGTCGAGAGGCCAAAAAGTGCGATTTTTTCATTTAGTGCGTGCGGATGGATGGATGTATGTATGGATGTATGTATGTATGGATGGATGTATGTATGTATGTTATCGCTTTTTTGGCCCACGATTTTTTCCACACCGTTGCACCGATTGAAATGAAATTGAAAACCTACCATTAGTTTAACAAAATGAAGCGCTGATTAGTTTTTGGTACATATCGGCATTAGTACTTTATTTCAGTACTTTTTTAGTTTTTTCTAAATATCTTGAAAATGACTTAACCAATTTTGATGAAATTTAATATCCTAATTAAGTACCTCGGGGACCACAAAAAAGGTTAAATAAAGTTTTTAGTAAAATTATATTTTAAAGTACTTTACTCTAGAGTAAGATGGTACTTTTTTAATTTTTTAAATTCTTTAAAATTTATTCATTTGAAAGTTTTAATATAGCTCATTTAGCCTTGCTTAAGTAAGAATGGATAGGCTTCTTCTGTGAAATGCTAAAAATTTGGGAGGAATTTTTATGAGTAACCATAGCAACTGCGTTGTTTTCTTATCCGTTACCTTTGCAGAAGACATAGAGCAATCGACTTTAAACCAAAAATAGCGATTGATTCTCATCTAGTACTTGAGGAATAATCATTCTATATTGGATTTTTGACGTTTCGGTTTTTATTAGTAACCATTGCTGAAGACATAGAGAAATCGACTTTAAACCAAAAATAGCGATTGATTCTCATCTAGTTCTTGAGGAATAATCATTCTATATTGGATTTTTGACGTTTCGGTTTTTATTAGTAACCATTGCTGAAGACATAGAGAAATCGACTTTAAACCAAAAATAGCGATTGATTCTCATCTAGTACTTGAGGAATAATCATTCTATATTGGATTTTTGACGTTTCGGTTTTTATTAGTAACCATTGCTGAAGACATAGAGAAATCGACTTTAAACCAAAAATAGCGATTGATTCTCATCTAGTACTTGAGGAATAATCATTCTATATTGGATTTTTGACGTTTCGGTTTTTATTAGTAACCATTGCTGAAGACATGGAGGAATCGACTTAAAATAAAAAATAGCGATTGATTCTCATCTAATACTTGAGAAATATCCATTCTATATTGGATTTTTGACGTTTCGGTTTTTATTAGTAACCATTCCTGAAGACATAGAGAAATCAACTTTAAACCAAAAATAGCGATTGATTCTCATCTAGTACTTGAGGAATAATCATTCTATATTGGATTTTTGACGTTTCGGTTTTTATTGGTAACCATTGCTGAAGACATAGAGGAATCGACTTAAAATCAAAAATAGCGATTGATTCTCATCTAATACTTGAGGAATAACAATTCTACATTAGGTTTTTGACGTTTCGATTATTATTGGTAACCATTGCTGAAGACATGGAGGAATCGACTTAAAATCAAAAATAACGATCGATTCTTATCTAATACTAGAGGAATAACCTTATTGAATTCCATTTTTGATGTTTTGACTATTAATGGAAACCTCTACTGAAAATGTAGAAGAATCGACTTAAAATCAAAAAGACTAAATTCTTTTTTGGTAAACAACTCAAGCTTGAGCTTTGGTTAAATTTTAAGTTAAATGTTACAATAAAATGTTTTAAATTGTTTAAAATGTTGTTCCAAATGATAATAAAAATAAATATTTAAATTAAATTTACCGTGAATTAGCATAATTTTATTTAAAAAGAAAAAATATTGGTGGGCCAATTGAGATGGGACGGGGCTCGTATATTGAAAAAATTTATATCTTTTATTTTTTTAATTTTAATGTGAAACAAGTGACCTAGAAATCTTAACTCATAGTAAATGAATATTGCATATAATATTTATTTACTTTTATCTTTAATAAAATTAGCTCTAATTTTTAAATAGTTTTATTAAACGGCCTACTTTTTATTAAAATTGTGCACTTTAATCCCTTTTGCATGTCATATGGAAGTGGAAGTTTGTGAAATATAAGAAATAATAAAAATTATTACCAAAAAAATCATTTTTCATTTTTCTTTGGTAGTTTCATGTCATATGATAAATTTTCAAACTCATTGATATCTAAGTCTGAAAAATTGGAAGATATTCCAATTAGACCTGTAGTTAGTTATACAAATTAATCAATTACAAAACTTGCCAAACATTTAAACAAAATATTTAAAGAAAAAACTAAATTCATCCCCAAAAACTCAATTAAAAACTCACTTGAATTAATAAATAAAATCAAAGATGTTGAAATTCCCGATAATGGTAAATTAATATCTTTGGAGATCACAAGCCTTTTTACAAATATTCCACCAGAAGAAACTCAAGAATTAGTTAACAAAATCATTTTTAAATCCCCTAATTTACAAGCCAGAGAAAAACAAAATTTAAGCGAATTGATGAACCTCTGTATAAATCACAATTTCTTTCAATTTAATAATAAAATATATAAACAAAAAAATGGATTAGCAATAGGTAGCCCATTATCACCCCTACTAGCGGAAATATTTTTAGACAATTTCGAAACAAAATTTCTTAACGTAGAATACAAATATTTCAAATACATTCACTATTACTACCGGTATGTAGATGATATTATTTTACTATGGACAGGTACAAAGCGCGTTCTGGGTGAATTTATCAACAATATAAATTCTATCCACGACAAAATTAAATTTACCAGAGAAATCGAAAAAGATAAAACACTAAATTATTTAGATGTAGAAATCAAAATTTCAAATAAAATATCTCTTTATTTGAAACTGAATTGAAGTAATATATTTATATAGTATATATATATATATATATATATATATATATATATATATTCTTCTTGGTCTTGGAATTAGTTTTAGCAATAAATGAACCACTAATTATGTTTGACTTTCCTGGCTTAGTAATCTTAATGTACTTTTAGTCTTCATCGATTTCTTCCAATACACTAAAATATTTCCTAAAATTAATTCTCCAAACTTAGAAAAAATATTTTAAAATACAAAAAACAGAGAAAAAGTACAAAATACAAATTACTCTGGAAAAAGTGTATTTTCCTTACAAATCCTTGTATTTTCAATACTGCCATTCCCTCTCTAAAATAGCTTTTTCTTTTTTAATTGTACGTAAATTCGAAACTTTTGTTAAGAATTAATTGCATACTAAACACATAATTCTTTTGTTTTTCAAAAAATATTAAAAACTACATTTCTTTCTAGCAACCAACTAGTTCTGCTGCTTCGTTTCATCCAAAATCAGCCTCGCCAGAGAAGGAGTCCAATGGATATTACAAGTTCATCTGGAAACAACTTATTATTGCTTTTCGCCGTTTTGGTATTTATTTATATTAACAAATGATTAAATATAGAAAAATCAAAATATCAAATTGTACCAATAGACACGTTTAGCGAACCTGACATAAAAATCAGCCACAACTGATGAACTGTAAATACTTCCAACTGTATACTGTACCAACGGTTATGATTAGTATCAAATAACAAATAATTAGTTTGCTATTGACAATTCAACTATCTGTTTCATCTTTGAAATTTAAGGGTAGAACCCTCTTTTAAGAAGCACTACTCTTTAAAGCACTACTAATAGATATTATTTCATATCCTATTTTTATTTAATATTATCACATTTAACTAGAGTCAATTTTAAACTTAATACTCAATATAAACCTGAGGTGATTTTTTGCAAAATATTCCAACTTTTTTCAAAAAAAAAAGATGCTCAATTCGTTAGTTTTATATTTTAAACAATGTTGAGTAAAAGATGCCAGTGTTTCTCAACCTTAATTTCATCGCCGACAGATATATAACATTTTGTATAATTTTATACCTACCAGTAATATAAGCTTATATAAATTATATTTAAATATCATCAAATATACCCCAAAATTAAGTACACATTATTATTTTACTGAGAAATCACAAAAAAACATCACAAAATAATCCTCACCAAAACTTTCAAATTACAAATATTTTATTTTTTTAAATAATAATATAAATTTTTTCAAATTATTATTTAAATTTTTTTTGTAAATATTTAACTGAAGAAGAGAAACACTGCTCTAAGAGGTTCTTTCAGCAAAATTAGCATTTCTACCGTTCGATAGGTTTGGCGAAAATGCCGATAGACGTGGCATCTATTCAGGATATATAGAATTAATAATTCAATATAAAATCATCTTACACCTATTAGCAGCCGCTAGAGGCATTTTTTAACAGGAAATAAATAAATAATCCCACTTATTCTTATGGGAAAAAATATTTTTGTTCTCTTTTAAAGATGGTCTCCGGTGACATTAAATAAATAAATAAAAAAAAAAAAAAAAAAAAAAGATGGTCTCTAGTATTTGCTATTTTTGCCAAAAGCTTAACAGTTAGGTTCGCTAAGCGCATTCATTGTTTTAAAGTGTAAATAGACTACTGTAATTAATATACAATTTTTAGTCACTGCACAGTAAATCAAATATTTATTAGAATATATACACTTTTATATTAGGAAGCCTAAGATTCTGAATAACAACATAATAGTTTATAGGATTATTTAAAACAAACATACATTTAATAATGTCTCGTACAAAATTAATCTTAACTATATATTAATCAAACAAATCGAATTTATTCAAAAATTCGCCTTCGATTCTTTGATCATTTTAGTTAGTAACTATGCATTCGATAGGTTTGGCGAAAATGCCGATAGACGTGGCATCTATTCAGGATATATAGAATTAATAATTCAATATAAAATCATCTTACACCTATTAGCAGCCGCTAGAGGCATTTTTTAACAGGAAATAAATAAATAATCCCACTTATTCTTATGGGAAAAAATATTTTTGTTCTCTTTTAAAGATGGTCTGCGGTGACATTAAATAAATAAAAAAAGATGGTCTCTAGTATTTGCTATTTTTGCCAAAAGCTTAACAGTTAGGTTCGCTAAGCGCATTCATTGTTTTAAAGTGTAAATAGACTACTGTAATTAATATACAATTTTTAGTCACTGCACAGTAAATCAAATATTTATTAGAATATATACACTTTTATATTAGGAAGCCTAAGATTCTGAATAACAACATAATAGTTTATAGGATTATTTAAAACAAACATACATTTAATAATGTCTCGTACAAAATTAATCTTAACTATATATTAATCAAACAAATCGAATTTATTCAAAAATTCGCCTTCGATTCTTTGATCATTTTAGTTAGTAACTATGCATTCGATAGGTTTGGCGAAAATGCCGATAGACGTGGCATCTATTCAGGATATATAGAATTAATAATTCAATATAAAATCATCTTACACCTATTAGCAGCCGCTAGAGGCATTTTTTAACAGGAAATAAATAAATAATCCCACTTATTCTTATGGGAAAAAATATTTTTGTTCTCTTTTAAAGATGGTCTGCGGTGACATTAAATAAATAAAAAAAAAGATGGTCTCTAGTATTTGCTATTTTTGCCAAAAGCTTAACAGTTAGGTTCGCTAAGCGCATTCATTGTTTTAAAGTGTAAATAGACTACTGTAATTAATATACAATTTTTAGTCACTGCACAGTAAATCAAATATTTATTAGAATATATACACTTTTATATTAGGAAGCCTAAGATTCTGAATAACAACATAATAGTTTATAGGATTATTTAAAACAAACATACATTTAATAATGTCTCGTACAAAATTAATCTTAACTATATATTAATCAAACAAATCGAATTTATTCAAAAATTCGCCTTCGATTCTTTGATCATTTTAGTTAGTAACTATGCATTCGATAGGTTTGGCGAAAATGCCGATAGACGTGGCATCTATTCAGGATATATAGAATTAATAATTCAATATAAAATCATCTTACACCTATTAGCAGCCGCTAGAGGCATTTTTTAACAGGAAATAAATAAATAATCCCACTTATTCTTATGGGAAAAAATATTTTTGTTCTCTTTTAAAGATGGTCTCCGGTGACATTAAATAAATAAATAAAAAAAAAAAAAAAAAAAAAAGATGGTCTCTAGTATTTGCTATTTTTGCCAAAAGCTTAACAGTTAGGTTCGCTAAGCGCATTCATTGTTTTAAAGTGTAAATAGACTACTGTAATTAATATACAATTTTTAGTCACTGCACAGTAAATCAAATATTTATTAGAATATATACACTTTTATATTAGGAAGCCTAAGATTCTGAATAACAACATAATAGTTTATAGGATTATTTAAAACAAACATACATTTAATAATGTCTCGTACAAAATTAATCTTAACTATATATTAATCAAACAAATCGAATTTATTCAAAAATTCGCCTTCGATTCTTTGATCATTTTAGCTAGTAACTATGTATTTTAAGTATATATACCATATATAAGCTGCTATCCTGGCCTTCGGCCCGGCGGCACCTTGCTCCTAACTGGCACTGTCACATAAATTATTTATAATAATAATAAAAGAATGTGTTAGGTCCAAAAATACATATTTTGACTAAAAGATTCACAATTTTTCTCTTTTAATTGAAAAATTTGTGCAATGATAACATGCCTATAATGGGCTTTTTGGCATTCTTTTAAAAGGTTCTTTCTATTTTGGGTTGCATATATAGCATGGTCCATCTGTAAAATTCCATGACATAATTACCATTACACCTGAATCCGATATTTTGGTATCAGAATATTTCATAGTATCTTACAAGAGCAAGTAATTTTCAGATTCAATGTTTCAATTATAAATGAAATTTAGCCATTTGACTGGTTGAATTAAATTATGCGAATACATTTTCACATTTTGTTGTTGTCTAACAATTATTGTTCCACTAATAGTGACTACTAGACTGGTCGTTAAAAATTATATTTTTTGCGACGCCCCCTAAAAAGCTTCCTTTTGATGAAAAAACGCGAGATAATTTTTTTTTATTATTAAATACAACTCGTGCCGTAAGACGATCTAAGTTCATTTTTTGGTAAAATGATATTTTTTTGGAAATTTCTTATCACAAATAGTATTTTTCTTGAAATATAAACAAATTTGGAACTCAAATGAAAAAATTTTGAAATTTTTTTCATTTGATGTTTATTTATTTATTTATTTAGATACTTTTACGGAGTTCATTGTATCCAATACATTTTTCGACATTCCTTTAGCAACCTCCCTGACAACCTCTGGTATGATTCCGTCGGGTCCCGGGGCCCCATTCAGTTTTATTTTTCCTATCGCGACATTTAGTTCCTCCAGCGTAAATAGTGGAATGGTGTCCATATCAATATTCTAGTACTCCCACGGTTCAATCTCTTCTGTAGGAAAAAGTTGAGCTACCACTTTGGCCTCTTCTTCTTTGGAGAGCTTCAACGGACTTCTCCTACACACTTTCTTCATAACTATGCGGTATCCTTCTCCCCATCGGTTCGTATTGATTTCATCGCAAATATTGTCCCATTTTTTTCCTTTTGAGGTTGCACTGATACTGCTAAATTTCTTCCTCCTATTTTTGTATAAAGTAATTAGGTCATCTTTTACCTGCTATGGGACATTTCTTCTCCTATTAGCTCTTGTCTTGTTTCTTTTTACCTGCAAGCATGCCTTTCGTGCTTCTTTCACCTGATCATTCCACCAATAAACAGGCCGCCGTCAGTTCTGAAGACTATTTTTAATTAGAGAGGTGGCTACTGCAGCTGCTTTAATTTCCTCGGTCCACTCTGTGGCACTTAGTGTATGTGTAATCTTATCCACACGAATCTTCAGAGCTTTACCAAAATTTTGAAGGGACTCTTTATCACTTTTCCATCGAATTTTTTCTGCTGGAGGCTCCTTTATGTTCGTGACTGCTTTTTCAAACATGATGTTTTGGTGATCACTAAGACTTTCTTCATCCAAAGCACTCCAATTCTCTATCTTAGTGATCATTAGTTCCGAGCAGAGGGTCACATTTATATAAGACTCTTGTTCTCCTCTCCCAAATGTGGGTTTATTTCCTTCATTAACTACAAGGAGACCTTCCTTGGCAGTCCACCAGCCTACGTCCTCTGGCATCATTGTAAGGTGAATCCCATTCCAAGGACTTTGAATTAAAGTCTCCGCCAAGGATTCTTTTTCGTATATCATGCTGTTCCCTATTCTGTCCAGGAAGGAATCGAAGTATTCCTGGTCTGTGTTTGGGTTGATGTAGCAGCTATACACCACCACACTGGATAGTTCTATCCACGTAAAGCCCCTGCCTTTTCCAGAGTTGGTGCCCCTCTGATTTAGATTCAGGACGTAGATTGCAGCGTCCGTATTAACATCGAGGAGCCAGTCTGGGCGGATTGTTCAAACGTTTTTGTTTTCGCCGTTTTTCACAAATTAATAAAAAAGCAATAATTGCAGTTCGTCTACGATTAATAACCTCTCCAATTATATTATTGACAGCCATTTTTTTTGACAACTGCTAAGCGATTGTGTGCGCACGCATCTGATCCTGCTTTTAGAATAAATCCAGCCTTACTGCAAATAGCAGAGTGTGAAGCCAACAACTAAAAATCTATCACGACATCTAGCGGCAGCCAAGCCCTCAAGGAAAGCCATCAAGGCTACCATCAGCGAAAAACGCCTGGTTTTTTTTAGTTTTAAAATGTCAGTTTATTCAGCAAATTTATATACATATGATTTTTTTTTTAGGTCTCCTAACATTTTAGGACCTTGTGTTAATATACTTGATCTAACCTACATTGCCGGCCTGGCATTCGGGGTTATTTTTTATAATTACATTTTTTTTCTTTATAAAGTTTTAACAGTTTCATTTTTTTCAAAGAATAAAATTCATTTTTTTAAAAGAATAAAAATAAGGTTTACAATGGTTTTTGCAAGGAAAAGCTGAGAAACGCCTGGTGTGAACCGGGCTTTAGTCATTATTTATTTTCGTATCACAACCTCTATCGCATCGGTAGATAACATAATTATTAAAACCTAGTTCACTAGATGAGATATCACAAGTAAGCCAGGTTAAGGCATACACATCATGAATGTCATTCACAGCTGATAGTCTAAGATCGTCCAGTTTTTTTCTTAATCCTCTCACATTCTGGTAGTATGCTGTCCTGATTCATTGTCGATCTCAGATAGTTTTTTATTAGTTTTAGCCTGGAAAATGATCTCTCTCCAGAAGCAACGCTTACTGGAATTGTTAAGAATATTCGGAGAGCAATAAAAAAGTTTGGAAATACCGTTGCTCTATCATTATCCGATAAATATTTGAACATTTTAAACGGATTTTCAAAAAATTCTGAAGGAAAAATAGATTTCAAAGCTCTCATTTCTTCAACTAACATTTTTCCGTCTATATCAGCTTATTTCAAGTTTGGTACATCATTTTCTGTTAACTTAGAATCTGTTAGAGAAATTTATAATTCAGATGCATGTTTTGCAAAATCTCTCTAATATAGGACTATCTCGATTAAATTCAATACATTTGACATGAAATTTTACGGGTATCAGTTTTCTATATTATAAAGTATATAATAATAAACACATTAATAAATTTCATCTATCAATGCGAACTTAAAATAAATATATTTTTAATTATTTGAATAATTCATAATTTATCCATTGAAGGAGACAATAAAAGAGTGTGTCTTCTGCTGGAATTATAAATTTTATTTATTTATAACGAGACTATAGTTTCGAGGGCTTTGCCCTCTTCATCAGTCTATTACAATGTATTCACAGGAATTAATTTATGAATGAAAGGTTAACATCTTTCATGTGGTTAGGTTAAGAAATTACACAGGGTGGGCAAGTTAAGAATTGACATTTATACTTTTTTTATTATTTTGACTGTAGGTGGCGTTCGTGAAGTTTATATTTTAGCAGCTATTTTTAAAATAAAGCTTTCGGGAATTTCTATTTTACGATTTAAGAATTTTTTTGGTTAATTATTGTATGATTTTAAAATTTCTAACGATTCGAAAATACTAATTTTTAAGGGATCTAATTCTGATCTAATTAATTTAATATTTGATTCATCTGGAAAACAATGTTTCTCGGAGATTAAATGGTCTGCAAATGCACTATACCCTGAACCCCCTTTAAAAACCCTTTTGTGTTCCGAAATGCTCGTGTTTAAATTTCGTTCTGTTTTTCCTATATAGGTCGAATCACATTCTCCACATGTTATGGAATAGACACCTTTTTTGTCCATTTTTTTGAATTTTGTCTTTCTTTATTATTGCTAATATCAGATCCCAATGTTCTAGAGGATTTGAAAATAGTTTGATATCCTAAAGTTTTGAATTTTAATTTTAAAGTTTCCGAAATTTTTCCATAGTATGGAATTATTAATTTTGGTTTTGATTCTGGCTCGGACATTTGGGAATAAATCAGATTCAGAGTTGACTTTTCAATTTTCTTTTTTAATAGTTTGTCAATAAGGGTTTTCTCGTAACCGTTTTTAGCTGCTATTTGTTTAATTATTTCTAATTCTTTATTGAAATTTGTTTTATCTAAAGGGATATTAGTTAATCTATGAATCATTGAGTGGAATCCTGCTAATTTGTGTGTGATAGGTCTGCAGGAATTATTATTTATAGCTATGTCTGTGGTCGTGGGTTTCCTAAATATTCCAAAAGTATGTTTTTTATTTGAAATTTTGATTTCTACATCTAAATAATTTAGTGTTTTATCTTTTTCGATTTCGCTGGTAAATTTAATTTTGTCGTGGATAGAATTTATATTGTTGATAAATTCACCCAGAACGCGCTTTGTACCTGTCCATAGTAAAATAATATCATCTACATACCGGTAGTAATAGTGAATGTATTTGAAATATTTGTATTCTACGTTAAGAAATTTTGTTTCGAAATTGTCTAAAAATATTTCCGCTAGTAGGGGTGATAATGGGCTACCTATTGCTAATCCATTTTTTTGTTTATATATTTTATTATTAAATTGAAAGAAATTGTGATTTATACAGAGGTTCATCAATTCGCTTAAATTTTGTTTTTCTCTGGCTTGTAAATTAGGGGATTTAAAAATGATTTTGTTAACTAATTCTTGAGTTTCTTCTGGTGGAATATTTGTAAAAAGGCTTGTGATCTCCAAAGATATTAATTTACCATTATCGGGAATTTCAACATCTTTGATTTTATTTATTAATTCAAGTGAGTTTTTAATTGAGTTTTTGGGGATGAATTTAGTTTTTTCTTTAAATATTTTGTTTAAATGTTTGGCAAGTTTTGTAATTGATTGATTTGTATAACTAACTACAGGTCTAATTGGAATATCTTCCAATTTTTCAGACTTGTGAATTTTTGGAAGAGAATATAATCTGGGACATTGTGGATTCTTTTCTGGGAGTGAATATTTTTGTTTCTCTGTTAATATAATCGAATTTTTTATTTTTTCCTTAACTATTTTATCAAAACTTTTAACTGGATTTTTAATTTCTTCAAAATTATTTGACTTTAGAAAATTCTCCGTTTTTTCTTTGTAAATTTCATTGTCTAATATGCAGACTGTATTTACTTTATCACTTTTTATCACTTGTAAATCATTTTCCCTGATTTTTTATTTTAATTGCTTTAAAGTTTTATTTTCTTTGAAATTTATATTGTTATGATTTGACTGGATTGTTTTTTCAAAAATGTTTGCAGATATAGTTTTATTCATATCGTTTTCATGGTTTCTAATCAATGAAGATTCTATGTTTACCGCGATGTTTTCTAATTCATTTTTATTTATTGGTGAATATATGCAATGATTTAGGCCTTTATTCAATAAATCTTTTTCTGAATCGGTGAATTTAGTATTTGTGAAATTTTTAATTCTATCGCTAAACTTGAAAGTTTCACTTTGGTTATTGTTTTTTAATTTATTTGGGAGTTGTTGATTTCTAAGATTTTGAAGTTTTTTAGACAATATTTCTGTTTTTTTGTTAATTAAAAGTTCAACTCTGTCTCTGATATCACTATCTTTGCAGTCGAATAGTGGAGGGCCTAAGATTTCTGTTAATCGCGTGTGAATATGATATAAGTACAGTTTAAATGTATTTCTAACTTCAATTTAACATAATTTATCCATTATCGTCAAAAGCAATTTGCTTTAAATTTCGAAAAATTCTTTTGTTCATTTTGATGGTAGCGCGGGGCCCCTTTAAATGCGGGGCCCGATTGGGCCCAATCGCTCCAATCGCCCCTTATCCGGCCCTGATGACTTCGACCTCGACATTTTCATTATTCAAACTTCTATCTCGCAGTTTAATAAGATAATGATATGCCTCTTGGATTAAAACATTAATTTCTGATGAGTCCTCTATCTTTTCTTCCTGGCAACACTTTAGAATTTCTTTTGCATTTTTAATGGTTTCGTTAAAAGAAATAGGTATGTTCGTATCTTTTAGGAGAAGAGAACCTAGATGCATGGCATGATGTAATGCATGGCACGGATGATCGAATTGGAAATCACATACCTTGCAATTAAAATTTTGCCCTCCTTCAGCCATGTTTAAATAATTTTTTTTAAACGACACAAACCAATCTTTACTGAGCCGGGCATATCTATGGAGGGGCATCAGCCATCTCATGTATGGTATACCGAGTCCTCCATCAAGTCCGCTTGCGTGGAAATAATGTTGGGTGTGTCTTTTGGTAGATCACACCATCGACGGACAGAGGCTTATACCAGCGGGTCGATTTTCTTCAGCATACTGAGAGTGGTTTCTCCCAGCGTTAGGAGATGGTAGACGCTAGGTAGGATGATCACTCTTAAGGCGAAAAGCCTTTGTTGTGGCTTCAGAGGAGCTTTGGAGATTTTGTTTATTGTTTCCTGTAATTGTTGGTCAGGTCGAGTGTAGCATTTCCCTTCAGCAGTAAAGGGAATTCCGAGGTAGAAGAATTTCTTCTCTCTATCAATACTAGGGAGTTTATGAGTGCCACACATAAACTCTCTATTGATATCTACCACGGTCTTCTTCTGTTTAGCCAGCGCTCGGATGGAAAGGGTAAAGGACTTCCCTGTGTTTATGACCAGTCCACAATCCTTCAAGAAGGAGTGAACTTTGTCCAGGGATTCTTGGAGGCCAGCAGGAGTGGTTGCAAATAGCAGTAGGTCGTCGGCGAATAACAGGCCATTGAAGTGGCTGTCACCCACTTTAGTTCCTACCGTTGTAGGCAGCTTCCGGACCATTCGGTCCATGACTATGTTAAAGAGCATGGGTGAAAGAGGATCACCCTGCGATGTGATATGTTATCACATTCGGCTTGTAAACGATTTTTGAGTTGATCTAAGTTTTGAAATGTTTGTCCAGAGAAAATCTTTGATTTTAAATGTCCCCAAAGAAAAAAATCGTTGAGAGAAAGATCGGGGGACTTTGCAGGCCAGCTAATCGTAAACCTCGGACCAATGATTT
The DNA here is from genome assembly GCA_024734495.1 of Forficula auricularia. Classification (NCBI taxonomy): domain Eukaryota; kingdom Metazoa; phylum Arthropoda; class Insecta; order Dermaptera; family Forficulidae; genus Forficula; species Forficula auricularia. The sequence goes on along the minus strand of JALMQS010000053.1, from coordinate 7,829,002 downwards.
TATTCTCAAAATGATTATTTAAAAATTCACGGACATCGCGGCTGTTGTGTGCGAAGCAACCATCCATCTGGAACCAAATATAAATATCTTGGTTTTCTCAAACATTTTCTGTTACAACCGGAACTATATCCCCTTCCAATAACTGCAAAAAGCTCTGTCCAGTTAAATTTTCATTTAAGAAAAATGGTCCTAAAATGCGATGACCGAATATTCCCGCCCCAACGTTAATTTTTCGGGGATATTGGGTCCCTGGCCTTTACGACATTGTGTGGATTTTCAGTAGCCTACACTCTACAATTTTGAATGTTTTGTTCATTATGGAGTGTAAACAATTTTTTTCAAAAAATCTCTGTCTTCATTACTTTTTTCCATCATTTCAAGGCAAAACGCATTTCTTCTCTCCAAATCATTTTCTTGCAACTCTTGATGACATTGATATTTATAAGAGTGGTATTTGTGCTTTTTTTGTGCCGCAATACTCTGGAATGATGTAAGCCAACGTTTTCCGCAATTTGCCTTAAACTTGTATTAGGATCTTCCGTTACTGCAGCCAAAAATTGAAGGTGTTCTCATTTTCCTCGTTTTCACGTAAATTCTGTGCGTCTTTATTACACTTACAATTATTTAGTACAGTGCCTGTAGTTTCAAATTTTTGAACTATTCTGTCAACCGTTGTACCAGTTGGAATTGGCCGATTCGGATATTTAACGCTAAACAAGGAACTCACTTGCCGAGCACTATTTCCAGTATAAAAATACTCAATTATTTCAACTTTTTCTTGTAATGAATACATTGTAATAAGAACTGACTTTAAAAAGTTAAGTTTTGATCATCGTCATCGTCGTCACTCTCATTATTAGAATTATTGATATCATCATCTTGGGCATAGTTGTTGTCTTCTAATATTTTATCATCAGTAACAACAACCAAATTAACATTAGTATGATATTTTTCATTCGTTATATAATATTATAAATTTAGTTATTATTAATAGATATTCTATTTCATACTTACTTTGAATAATAATATCTGCAACTGATGATGATAATTGCTCTCCTACAAACCAGACAAAATCGTACCTATCATCGTTGATGGTCCAACCGGAAGCAACTGGGGATAAAGATGTTTGATGTTTTAAGTGAGCATTTCTCCAAAGTTTTGTCACATAGCGAACCCTTAATAAATGCTGTTGCAATTCCGCATTGCAGGGTGGCAAACTTGATGAGTCGAAGTTTCGAAATTATTTTTCATAGTTTTCATCGGATTTTTTTGACTGATAGGTACTTGAGAACAAATGAAATCGCACATCATTGACATTCGAAGAGTGACGAACTCCATACATTTGACAAATAAATTTTTCAAGGGTCACATATGTAGTTTTAAATACTTCTTCGTCATTCATAATAATGTTTTCAAAAGCTAATTGGTACTCTTTACATTTCTCCAACAATTCAAAAGGCCTCACATTACCTTTTCGTAAGAATGGTGGCGTGTAAAAACACCCTGTGATTGCGTGGTTGCACGGAAAAGTTTGAGACAAAGATTCACCAAGGATTCGGTATAATTCATTAACGTTAATGTAACGCTGATGATTTCCTACGCCCATATTCATCCAAATTTTCAAAGAAGCGTCCACATGATCCATATTTCCCAGTAGAATAATTAAGATATCAGAGTCAGAACAGCGTATAACATCTTCTGCGTCAAAATTGACTTGACAAATATGAAAAATAATCCGAGAATCGGCGTCTTCGTGCTCTCCACATGATAATGATTCTTCAGTACTTCTAATAACTATGTTATTTAACACTTTATACGAATAACATTTGTCGAAACTCACGTAAATAGTTTTATTACCAATGAAAAGTAACATGTCATCATTAGCCCAGTGATCAATAAAAAAGTTAACTAGAGCTTTTTTAAATTGTATGTTTTTAAGTTCTGATGCGACATTATGTGGCCGAATTTGATTAGGCCCGATTGATACTGGATTGGTCGATTCATCTCGCCTTGAACGTTCACAATCTTTAATGGAAGATGAAATGTATTGATCAAATACAATATCTACTCTATACGAGTAGATTTAAATTGCGAGATCGAATTGAGGAATTTTTTTCCCGTAGATTTTAATTCTATTAGGTTGTAAGTCTGCCGTCACATCTTGTAAGTATCTTAAACCACAAACATCCAATACATGAGAAATCTGAGCTGCTCTTATACTGTGGCTTTTCGCCCAACGTTGACTTGCAGCAATGGAATTATTGAAAGTCACCCATACGTATGCTTTTCGAAAGGTTTATGTAGTAGCTAATTAGTTGAATATAGTTCATATAAAACTGTGCAGTTTTCTCATTATTACCTTGTCTCGTCTTCGCAACGTATCTTTTATAAGAAGGGAGGAGTTGCAATAATATTTCTTTTGGTAACAAATCTGTAGTTGATGATAATCGCGAAAAGTATTATTTTATTTATTTATTTTAAACGCCAATCGGCTTTATACTACATATAAATTAGTAACAAAATACAAAAGAAAACATATATATATATATATAACAATGCAGATCAGGATAATAAGTTAGCACTATGAGACCACTTCTCAAGGGTGAAAAACCCTCCCGACATTCCTCACGAACGAAAAATAAAAAAATTTAATTATTAATTATTATTTTTTTGATAATTGAAATATAATAGGCAATTGAAGGTCCTGAAACAGACGCTTGCTGGATTCTATACAGCCTAAAAGAAATTTATTTTTTGATAATTGTATTATTTAATATAAGTAAAAAATGATTCATTATGTTTTTCTTTGAATTATCTTAATTATTGCTAAAAGCATTTCCAAATCACTAAGAAATATGTAATCAGCTATTTCCCATAATTTTTCTTCCCATTTAAACACTGTATTTTTTTCATCCTGAAGGCATTCATTAAATTCTGACCTTCAATAGTTACCACTAAAAAAGTTTATATTTGCACAATTGTCATTAACTAGGTCAGCTATGCGATCTATAGGCCCATTGCGGACGTAGCTCTTCGTGGATCTTTTACAGTCGAGTAGTCTATTGAGTCTAAGGCCTGGTCGAGGACATGTAAAATGGAACTGCTCCAGCAGCTCGGGGGCATCAATAAGACCATTAATAATTTTGTAGAAGAAGGACAGGTCAGTTACTTGTCTGCGAGCGATAAGGCTTTTGATATCAAGTTGTTCGTAGACATCATTTATACTATACGGCAAAGACTAATAAACAATGCTTACTTGTTATTTAAAGAGCTTGCTGACGTGTTTCTAGATTTAAAAGGAGTAAGTGAAGTAAGTTATTAAAAAAAATACAGACAGTCGTGAAATAAGAAGATGTCGGAAACAGAATTTTTTTGCAAATAATAAATTTATAAATAAATTATAAGAAATTTACAGAATATATATTGAAAAATATGTAAACAATTGAGATCTATTGTGTTTGTATCATAGAAACTATAGGCTTGTGATAACTGAAATACACGTAAATTTGTGATTCAATATTTTGTGAATATTTTGAAAATACTGCATGGTTCCATATTTAGTTGTAGATGCTGCTGGGTCATTGCTTAATTTTAAATCAAATTTATTCAATAGAAATAATTTTAAGCGATCTGATTTTGGATCTGCAAAGTTAACATTGAAATCGCCAGCCAAAATTAGTGGAAGCTGATGGATGCTGATATTGCTCTATAAGAAGATCTATATTTTTGGGCCAATTTTTCGGCTTTTTGCTTTATAGGGTCATTTATATTTTGCCTTATTGTTGATGACAAAATTGCGTTGCAGGCCAGGCAGGTTTGAGACCAGTGGGTGCAGTCTTTGCGCATGCCTGGCCACACGAATCGTTCAGCGACTAGTCGAGTCGTGGCGCGGACGCCGGGGTGACAAAGGTTGTGCAGGCGGTCGAATGCTTGGCGCCGGTGGCTCGCGGGTAGATAGAGTCGCGGGCTCGAGGTCGATGTGTCGCAGAGTAGGATGACATCGGAGCCAGGCATAGAGATGCGTTCTAGTTTGATTGATGTGTTTCCGTTGATAAGCTCGCGAAGTTCAGCGTCATTTTGCTGGTGTTCCGCATGTTCTATTGTGGATACATAAGTGCCTGGTGCGTCGTTCGATATTGATCGTTGGACAGCGAATGCTAAAACTCCTGGGCAAGGGAGTTCCTCATAGAGGTTGTGTCGCTCCTCCATTGGAACTGCGTCTGGGTGTGGTGGTGGGGGGGCTGCTGCTCCAGCCTCGAGGACTGGTGGATCCAGCGGACCATAAAAGCCTCCTAAGTCAGCAATGACCTCAGTAGGATAGTGTGGTGCCGTTGGGTATAATTGCGCGCCTGTTGGTGTGGTCACATTACCTATTGATTTGATCAAAAGAAAAAGGGGTTCAGGTAATATGAAAGGAGTATGGACTACTAGATCAAGAATGTCACTTTCCAACCTTGTCAGGGGTTGGGAGTTGGCTCTCTTAAGGTGGAGGATTCTCATCCATACCATGATTGAACCATAGTAGTCTAGGTACTCTGGGAGGATTTGTTTTTGATACTGAGGGTTGTTAGAAACAAGATTTGCGTGAATTTCACGAGTTATTTCTACAGTGGTTGGTTCGCTGACGGAAAACTCTGTAAGAGAGTTAATTTCAACAAACACCGATGGGGTTATGAAAATAGCTCCATCTGATGGTGATCCAGTTTTTAATTGGACATGGCTGTTGTCACGAACTTGTGAGGGTGGGGGTAAAGTCGCAGAAACTAATGGTTTCTGAGGGTTTGACTTTTTGTTTGGTATCCCTTGTAATGCGCGCTTATCTTTTTTGTTCTCGGGTTTTCCCCAATATACTCTTGGTTCCGCTGCTTGAGAGTCGGATTCCTCCGTGGATTGTGGTGGTACTTTCGGTGGAGCCATCTGTAATAGATGATTTAACGAAAGTAGAATTTTATACGACTAGTTAAAGTAATACAAAATTGGAAGTTTATAAGAATTTGGAAAATCCCTGTAAACTTAATAAGTGTGGGGTTGTGTGCGAACCTCGCTACTCATTCAAGAGTTTTTGTCCAATTGTAGCAGTAGATATCAATGAAGCTATTGAAAAAAAGATCTTTCAGCTTGTGTTCAGGGCATGGAGTGAATTCATGGACTATATATCTTCTTAACAAAACTAATAATTTTTGTTTGATCTGCTTTTCGTTGCACATTTCTGGGAGAAAATGCAACAAAATCTGCGAAGACCATCCAAATAACTTTATAAATTTTGTTTGGGGCTTTATTAAAGCGTTCAGCCTGTACTCCCGTTGTTTTATCGACGCGTGATAATATTCTTCGTATTCATCAGTTATTAGTTCGTTAAAACATGTAGTACATTTACCAATTTTTTAAATTATTTTTTGCTAAGAAGCCCGCACTACATATCCATGAGCTTTCATTTGCATTTTAAATTTTGAATATTTTTCAATTCTCTATTGTTGGTGTTATGTTGAGTTTTCTTAAAAAGTTTTTTTAATTTGGAGGGCTAATTCGGTTTTGACTTCAGTAGGTTGGCCTATAAGGGCTAGTTCCGAGTCTAATGCCGTGGAAAGAATGGCCCTAGAATTGATGATCTGGGTGGGCGCGTATTTTAATCCTTTGTTCAGGATGTCCATTTCGATAGGATCAAATTGGGTGTCGGACAGGTTAACAACTCTAGGATGGAATTTCTGAATTGGATTGTTGATTTTGGGTTGTTTTTTTTGAGATTGATTTGGAGTTTTGTGAAGTGAGATTTTTTAATTTATTTTGTTTGATGTTTGCTAAATGGAGTCGTAGGCGAGAAATTTCTTCATTGGTTTTTTGGTGGATAGTTTCGAATTGTGTCGGGTGTAATTGCTGGGTCAAGGATTGATGTACATATTTCAGATGGAGAAACAATGCATCTCTTCTGGAATACCAATACTTCAAGTCGGCTTTGATCCACGAAGTTTTGGCCTGGAAGACAGCTTTATGAGCGTTTGGAGAGGTAGATTTAATTTTTACTTGGATGTATTTGGGGAAAATCAAAGAGTGGGAATATTTCATTTCCGTCAACTTTAAAAGTAAATGTTTCATGCCTATTCCCTGTCCTTGAAACATCTGCTTTAGTCTCTTCGACCAACTTCTTAATTGCAGCAGCATTATATTGATCGCACACTGTAGCATCTACTATTAGGCCAATAGCGAATAATTCTGTAATGATTATTTTGATCCATTTGGCAATGTCAAAATTTCTCATACCAATATGAGAAAAAAGTAAGCTATTGGTTGTTTGAATTTTCTTGTCAACCCACTAATCATAAAAACTATGACCTTATCAGCTATATCATTAGATGGAGGACTTTCTGAATTTTCCTGAAACCCCTCGATGCATTCTTCGTTGCTGTTATAAGAAAGGAATGGCTGCAAAGACATTTCATCGAACATCAAAATACAATGTCTATCAATAGGCTCCATTTTTTGTACCGAAAGTGCTAAACTTTGCATTATTTATCTGTTGATTCCACATTGAAAAGTAATCTTTGCTAATAAATTCCGCAGTGTTTTCCTTGATGGCAAAGCAAAAACCATTTTCAAAAAACGATAGGATTTTGGACTTTGTTTCAACAATGCCAAAGCAAAAATTTTATCCTCATCAGAAAAACGACGCCCTTTCGGAGATTTACGTTGTTGAGTGATTTGGGATTCAAGAAACTGCAATGCTGTTTTATTAAGCTTTGTTCTTGACAAATTTCCTGATTTGGCCTCCCGCATAGCACATGCGATCCTCTCCCTGTTGCTTTTATTTAGGAAATCTAGTCTCCTGTTAACATTTCTATATTCTGTCGCTATCTCATATAGTTTTGAAGCTTTTGGAGTAAGCGTTATAATAAAAAGAAGAAAAGAAAAGAAATTTATAATATTGTTAAATTTTATTGATATTTATTTGTTGAAAGATTTTTTACATGATATCAAGACTCTACCACAGTTTCGGAAAATTACTTTACCTTGTTGAGAAGAAACTGCGAAAGAAACTCAACAATAAGTCTTTTTTTTTAAATTTATTTATTTATTTATTTATTTAGATAATTTTACGGACTAGTAGTCCACTTACAAAAATGTCAAATACGTGTATAATGAGTGTTATGTCAAGAAAAATAAGTCTACAGACTCAAGACAAGCGGGTGGTCTAATGTCCCTCGGACTATCTCCCGCAAAGTAGTGACCCAGATCCTCGGGATCAATTCCCACGCGGATTGCGTTACCCTTAACAAAGCCATGCTTTTTGATGTTCTGCCACAATGTTTGAGATGGGAGGTTCGGGTTAAGATCTCTAAAAATGACGTGCCTTTTCTTATTTCTAATAAGTGCCTTGGTTTTATTCCTGAGCATCCGATATCTCTCAAAATCGAGATTAGATCCACTGGCTTTCCAAGCTCGATAAGCACCATCCCTAAGCCCAATGGAGCGTGCGATCGCAGAGTCGAACCATGGGGACGCAGATTTACGTACTTTGCGCCAGACGACAGGCGCAAATTCATTCAGAAGCATAAGTAGCCAACCATTAAACTCATTTAACATCAGATCAGCCTCTACATGAGAGGAAATGCGATACCAAGGAAGCTCAGACGCCCTATCAAGAAGCGACTCCCTACAGATAGTCTGAACTTTACGACCTGAAACCCAGTTTGAACGACGATCCGGCCGGTGAAGTTTATAACTGCACAGTAGCATCATGTGCGCCGAGACACACGGGACTTCTACAAGGTTATAGGCCAATACCCTGGAAGAATCACGCACAAGACAGAGATCCAGCAACGAGGGACGCCCATGAGCCGGATAGTGGGTCGGGCCAGAGTCAAGAATAGAGAGTTCTAGAGAGCAACAGAGAGTCCTAATATTATTAGCCGAAGCTGAGAACAGATCGCAATTAAAATCTCCTAATACTATAGCGTGATCAGAGGAGGGGATGCAACCTGCCAAGATATCTTCAAGATCCATAACATCAGAGTGGGGAGCAGGGGGGCGGTACACCACCCCCATTAATATGGATGAACCTCCAAATTTAATCTCGATAAATAAATGCTCGATGACTGCATTAGAAGAAAATGAGAGGACCCTATATCTCAGGTCAGACTTAAGATAAAATCCCACACCCCCACCCCTCCCACGCCCTCTGTCATTGCGTATCAGAACGTAGCCAGGTACAGCCACAAGCGAATCAGGAATATCCTCCCGCAGCCAGGTCTCAGAGATAGCCATGGCATGGAGAAGACCGTCGTGTAAGTAGTACCTAATATCATCGATACTAGAGGGCAGGCTCTGTGCATTTACATGGCCCACTCTAAGAGCGTCTATACTCCCAGAAAGTAGGGATCGAAAGCAAGGACCAGTAGTTGAGGTTGGATCAGTACTATCCATATCTGGTAAGGTTCATCTTTGTCATAATATGTCCTCTCCGAATAGGGCATTTTTGGCCATCGAATGCCGAGTGATCAGAATCCCCGAAATTAGCGCTAACACAATTAAAACACTTGAGGTTGGACCTATTTGAACATTCCAAACCATCATGGTCACCAGCACAATGCCTGCAATGACGAGGATGGGAACAAGACCCGGAAACATGACCGAATTTCAAGCACCTATAGCATTGCAACACCTCAAGGTGATCGGAGACATAACAGACTGACCAACTAATAAAAACATTCTTCTTGCCCAGGAGTTTTTTCCGAACCCCCGGAGAAACCTCAATAACATGGGATGTGACCGGTCTCCCCCTATCTGGAAATCTGTAGACCATCTTCACATCTTTTGAATCAGCCGCATCCAAATTAAGTGCCACGAGTTCCTCGTGAACCTCGGTAGGGGTCAGAATAGAGGGCACTCCTCTGCAAATAAGACGGGGGTTGTACATCGAGCCCTCCTTGATCTCCAGGCCGCAATCAGTCAGCTCCGTAACATCACCCAATTTGTTGACATCGACCGACTCCGCCCTAATGCAAATGGAGTTATTTTTAATCTTAGAGACCCTGAGTACCTTAAGGTCAATTTCCTTGGGCTTTAAAACATTCTTCACAATATTCAGAGTCTGCTCGGCCGATTTGAAGTCGTTCTCCCTACCAGATAAAGGCGCAACGATGAAATTCCTAGATTTTGGCATAGGAACAAATGCTTTGGGAAAGACCTCGATAGCCTCGGGCCCAGGCTTTCCCGTTAAAACATCAGAATATGAGGGTTTTTTCTCCCTCAGGGCCTCTTTGACTGCAGAACCAATAATACCACGAAAGGTATCAGATCTAGCAAAAGAGGACAAAGTTTCCTCTACGATAGAATGAGTGGTTTGATCACGCAAAGGATCTATCGCACCAAAAATACGCTCTAATACCCCCACAGATTTTTTAACCGCGTCGCACATGGGTGCCACCATAGAACCAGTAAGGCCACGGATAATATTTAAATGACGGTGAAACTCATCATGGGCATTCGGCAGCTCGCCTGGCGAGTCACTCGACCCCCGGGAATCCAGGGATCCAGCAGCACCAGCAGTATCTCTGTTAACACTCTCGGGAGTGCTCCCAGTACACAACTTTCCGCCACCCCTCGACCCATGGCCATCAAAGCATTTAGAATGAAAGTTAGCCAGGCATTCGGAGCACTTCAGCGGCTTTTGATTCTTCCTGATGATACTATCACACTTGTCACACTTGGAAGCAGTCATACTGGGAGAGAGTCAGAAGGAGACATAGGAAAAGGAAATACCCCAGACCGATCGGGGCTTTTAGGGAATGGGACGGCCCTGGTAGGTCTATTTAATTAGGTGAAGAGAGTTACAAAAAATAGTATAATCGAAACCAAAAATAAAAAAAAAATGCTAATACAGAAATTCAAAATTAAAACTTGAACTTGGCGCCAAGAGTGGCAGTATCAGAAAGAGTAAAGACAATGAATGAAAGTTAAATACTTTCCCAAATGAACAAATAGAATGAAAATAAAATACTCACTGTGTAAAATTGCCAGACCGCAAAATGAAAATCAAAAGGTATGATTAGAACAGACCAAGTCAGAATATCAATAATCCTAACCTCCAGCTGACAGAAGCACCTCCAGCTCAAAGCCACCGATAATTAAAGACAGGAGACAAAAAACAACAGAAATACAGCCCAATAAAAGAACAGAAAAATTAACAATCTAATCAGAAACAGAACATCAATTTGAGGCCCCGGATAATAACAAAATAAACAAAACAAACTTAAGAATAAAAATCGAACAGTTACTTCTAGCATGAAGATAGCTACTGTATAATTAACAATAAAAGAACTATCACATGAATCTGGATCTAACATTACTAAATATTAAGTCTAGGATACTCCCATTCGCATTATGTATCACATTTAGCTGAGTGAGATTAAAATAGTTTTTAAATTCAGAAATTAAGTTGTAGGTTTGTAAGCAACAGCCATCTTTCTTAACAGATCCGTTTTTATCCCAATCTATCTGTGGAACATTATAATCCCCAAATATTATCAATTCAGAAATATGATTTGATACACAAATTTGTTCTATCTGATTAAAATGTCTTTCGTATACATCGGTAGAAGATTGAGGTGGAAAATATGCACAAACGAGGAGTACTCTTTTTGAACCCATTTTGATAGTAACAAATAAATGTTCAATAGATCTGTCCACATCAAGCAAAGAACGGCTTTCTAATTCATTTTTTACAGCTAGTAAAACACCACCACCTCTAGATTTGTCACTATTATCACAACCTCTATCACATCGGTAGATAACATAATTATTAAAACCTAGTTCACTAGATGAGATATCACAAGTAAGCCAGGTTTCAGTTAAGGCATACACATCATGAATGTCATTCACAGCTGATAGTCTAAGATCGTCCAGTTTTGTTCTTAATCCTCTCACATTCTGGTAGTATGCAGAAAAAATGATGTCCTCCTCCTGTGTTATTAGTTTTTTGAAATTATAGTAGGGATGCCGTTTCTATATCGAATGATTAAGTTGTCTTCGCCCTTGCTCCTTCTCTTCTCCAATTCATCAACCAGACTCTTCATATGATTTCGTTGTTTTAAAGTTCTGTCTGGAGCTATTGATATATCTTTTTTTTTTGTAAAATGTGCTTTAAGTCGAAGGACAGAGAGAACATTATCAGATGAGGATAGCATTACCTTAAGAGGCCGTATAGTGTCAGTTTTTTTTTTTTTTTTTTTTTTTTTTAATGCAATCGAATGCAAGAAGGGGTGCACCAGTAAAGATGTAGCCCCTATGGATCTCGAAAGACCCTTGCATTACCGAAGAGAAGGGAAAGTTGTTTAAGTGAGAGGGTGTAGACGTAGGTGTCTATGCACCCTGGTTTTGAAGGTTTGAAGATCATAGGTGCTGGGAAAGATAGAGGCTGGGAGAGAGTTCCAGTTCCTTGAAGTCATGGGGATATATGAATTCGCGAATGAAGTGGTCCGGCACTTTTCCAATTTGACCGCGAAAGAGTGTTGGGAGTCGGCAAAACGTGTGCTGCGTGCAAAGCATGCTTTGGGGGGAATTATTGATTTTATCTCATCAGAGCACCTGCCGTGATAGTATCTATAGAAAAGGGAAAGGGCGGAGACATCTCTTCGATGAGCCAGCGAGTCGAGGGAGTCGGTGAGGGTAGAATCGTCAATTAGCCTGACGGCTCGTTTCTGAATTGCATCAAGGGTAGCAAGAGAATATTTTGAGGCTTCTCTCCACAGATGAGAGCCGTATTCGAGACAGGGGCGGATTTGGGCCTTGTAGATGGTGAGAAGTTGTGGGGGTTTGTAAAATCGCTTGGACCTGAATAAGAAGCCAATCTTCCTTGCTGCAGATTTCGCCACAGAGGAGATGTGTTCATTCCAAGACAGGTCTGATGCGACAGAGACGCCCAACATGGATAGGCTGTCACACATTTTCAGGGTATTCGAATCGAAGTGAATATCAGGGAAATCTCTATTTTCGCGCCTAGAAATTAGACAACATTGAGTTTTGTTTGAATTGAAGTTAACTAAATTTTGAGAGCCCCATTTATTCAGTTTGTCTAGGTCGAGAGTAATTGAGGAGGCAATATTGATTCGATTATTCGGGAGAGAGGGTTTGCCGTGTAGAGTGCTATCGTCGGCGTAACAATGAGTGGGGTTTGCCGTTTGATCAATAAGGTCGTTTATATAAATAAGGAAGAGTGTGGAGGAGATTACAGAGCCTTGGGGAACACCAGAGTTTGTGGAGAACGATTCAGAAGATGTTCCATCCACCACAACTTTTATACTTCGGTTTGTCAGAAAGCTTTCAATCCATTTGCGAAGTGTTGGTGTGAATCCAAAGGCTGGTAGTTTGGCAAGAAGATTTTTGTGCCAAACCTGGTCAAAAGCTTTGGAGATATCAAGGGCTACAGCGAGGGTTTCTTTTCCGGCCTCTAGAGTATTGTTCAAGGTGTGGGTGACATAGGTTAAGATGTCGCCTGTGGAACGATTTTGTCTGAATCCATATTGCCTATCGTGAATTAATTTATTGTTTTCTAAGTGATGAAGGACGTGTTGGTTTATGACTAATTCCATTAATTTGGAAAGAACAGAGGTGATCGAGATAGGCCTGTAATTAGAGATTTGTGATGTGTCTCCTTTTTTAGGAATAGGTGTTACTCTGGCTATTTTCCAGCTTTTGGGGAATATGCCCGACTCGTAAGAGAGTTGGAATAGCTTGGATAAGATAGGGGCAAGTTCAGGGGCGCATTTTTTAATGAGAATTGGTGGGATGTTATCCGGGCCTGCGGCGGATTTGGAATTTAATTTATTAATGGCTTTTATGATTATTTGGGGCCTGAAAATTATTTTGCCCATGAGGTTGGTTTGGGGGGTATAAGTGGGCGGGTTAAGCCCTTTGTCATCTAAAGTGGAGTTAGTTGCGAAATAGGATGCTAGTGATTCGGCTTTTTCAGCGGGGGTCGTGGCTACTGAACCATTTGGGTGAAAGAGGGGCGGAAGTGAGGGGGACGCGAAATTTCTATTTATTGCCTTGTGTAACGAGAAAAAGGCCCGTTTTCCATTGGGGCAAGATGCGAGACGGTCAGCTATCCTCTGGTCGAATGATTTCTTTGCCTCAGAGATGATTTTTTTGCATGAGCTTCGCGACTTGGTAAATGCAACTCGGTCACATTCTAGCTGTGAAAGTTGCCATTTCTGAAAAGATTTGTTTTTTTCACGGACGGAATCTGCGCATTGTCTACCAAACCAAGGCTTAGAATCCTTGTTCCCTTTAATCAATTTTGAGGGGATATAGGTTTCTAAGCCTATTTGAATTGCCTCGTTAAGGGCGTCTGCGAATTCTGAAGCGTTTTTATCTCTGATGCAGAGTTCATTCCACTGGTAAGCGGCAAAAAAGTTACGCATGTCATTCCAATTAATGTTATCGTTATCGACTAGCCATATTTTTCTGGGGTTGGAGTGGGGTGACGGGGGTTTTGGCAAATTGGCGGAGGTTTTAATTTTTATCAGATTGTGGTCAGATTTACCTAAAGGGGCCGAAATTTTTGCTTCATAGGACGAAGGGTGGGAAGTGATGAAAAGATCGAGAAGATTGGATTTTTCATTGGCTTTGTCTGGGATTCTTGTGGGGCCGTTAATAATTTGTGTGAGGCCACACGCCGTAGAGAAGATTTCAGCGTCGGAGCCTGCGGGGGAATTATGGCTAGAAAATTTTAGCCAATTTTTGTTGTGGACGTTAAAGTCACCTAGGAAAGATATTTCAGAAGATGGAAATTCTTTCAGGATATTGCAATGGCACTCAAGGAGGTAGTCAAAAAATTGTTTGTATCTGGGGTCTTTGGGGGGCAAATATATTATGCAGAAGAATTTAGTTGAATGGCCTAACGTGATTTTGATCCATATGGCATCGAATTCATTGGATTCTAGATTAGTTAAACGCCTACTAGGGATGTCCTTTCTAATATAACAGCAGACCCCTCCTTTTTTTCGAAATTTTGAATGAAGTGTATAGTTTTCGAATTGGTAGTCACGACAGTTAGATTTATTTACGTCAATTATAGTTTCGGATAGGCCTAAAAGAGCAGGTTTTTCATGTTCGAGATGTTGAAATACGTCGTGTAAATTCGAATTGCGAGATAGACCGCGAATGTTGCAGAAATTGATTTTAATTGATGTCATTAGTAAGGAGAGTTTGAGGTGGAAATGAAAAGGGTGACAAGAAAAGTAAAGATAAGAGAGCCGGTAAACTAATTAAAACTCCGAACTTGGATATATTTTTGAATATATTCAATATCAGTGAGCTCTTAGAAATTGGACAGTGGTTTTCCACCGGGCGATTTGAAAAGGTTTAAATCTACCACTTGGAAGTTCGTTTAACTCTCCCCATTCGAATGACACTGAGGACTGCCGGTCCAGTGTTTGGGTGTGGGACATCATTTAATATATCCTGGACTCTTTTAAGTTCATCTGAATGAGGATCGCTATCAGCCAATTCAGTTAGGTTAAAAATGATTATGTTCTTGGATTTGGCTTGACGCTCAGCCAACTCCTGAACAACTTCCTCAAATTCATCCTTTCCGGGTTCAGAATTTATCACTTGTTCATTTTTTCTTCTTATTTCCACTTTCAATTCTTCGAGAGATTTGGCATAGTCATCGAGTTTCTTCTGCAGTTCGCTCGTATCACCGCCCGTGTTGCCATCACAGCGAAAGCAGAAGTATATTTTTTTCTTATTTTCATCATGGGCAAAATAACATAATTATAAAATTTTACAATTTCAAATACATGTCCATTTAAAGTGATTATTTCGATTTTAATTATGAACATTCATCTGTTAATCTTGAAGGTTTCAATGGTGCATGTTATTTTTTCTTCTTTCCTAAATAAGTATTTTATATATGAGTAAATAAAAAAAAAAAAAAACTTAACTAGAGCTGCTTTTCCCTTACTAGGTTAATATTCTTGAATTTCCATTTTCCTCTTGGTTGTTCATCTTATGGCGAATGGTGTAGGTTCTAGGTCTGAAACATGCTTATAAAGAAAAATAAGAAAATTTAAAATATAAATTACTAGGTAGGTTTCTTAAATAATCATTTTGTCTTTTATTTTGTGAAACCTACACAAGCATTTTGTCTTTTATTTTGTGAAACCTACATAAGCATTTTGTCTTTTATTTTGTGAAACCTACCTAGTAATTTATATTTAAAATTTTCTTTTTTACTTGTTATGATTATTCCTTGATTTATTTCTCTCAGCAAATTTTTTATTTTGTTCGTGAATCGCTCATATTTGTAATCATCAAGGTGAACTACTAGTATATCATCTAGATATATTACGTCTGATTTTATTCGACAAATTAAGGACCTCTGCTTTCCTAATTATATGTTTATTGCTTGGGTCACCCATTTCATCTGATACTTTCCAATAAAGTGAGTAATTTCTTTTTGGTGTTTAGTATTTATATCTTGATATTGAGCTAAATTTTAGGCAGCTTGATCTAAAGAAAAATCAGTACTCTTCTCCCTCTCATGCATACTTACCAAGTGCACATGTTTACACAAAGTATTTTTTACCAAGTATTGTATTCAATTACATTTATATCGATGTATACATACTTTGAAAACTTGACAGTATAATTTTCAACAATTATTCTCACGTAATTTATAAATATAATAAATAGTACCTTTATTATTGTTTCTTACTTGAAACTGTCCATCGGTACTTTCTATTACCTGTATAATTTTCTTCTCTGCTTCTATAGCTCTTTTATGAGCTTTATTTATTATTCTAGAATGGTAATTATCGGCATTTGGGCGAACCATACCCATTATCCTATGCCACATTTTTATATTAACCAATTCTTCTATTGTGTCCAGAAGCTTTTCGACTGTGACGTTAGCTTTTCTTTTAAGTTGATTTGTTTTGAGAAGATTATTCAGGCTCTCAAAAGCCATATTGGTGTTGATGCATGTGTTGTGCGCCAGTGGTTAGGGGTGCGAACATATTATTTGTTTGCTTATAGCGGGCCGTATTATAGTCCCGAAGGATTATGAATGGCCTACTAATAGTAATCGTGAACCTCGTATTTTTCAAATGGGTAGGCTGACGTAGAAGTTATTTGCATTGGCATCCTAGTCAATTTAGAAATCTTATTTTTTTTTGGCACAGTTCGCATTTTTTTTTTTTTACAAATTCTTTAATTATTTTGGACATTTTTGGCCATTGATATTCCCCTAGTAATTTTTTGTACATCCTGCGTGCTCCTACGTGACCTCCAATTGGGCTGATATGATTCTCCTCTAATAAAGTTCTAATTTGTTCATTATTCAAATTCACTTGGCATCTGCTTGCTAAAAGCCATCCGACATTTATGTAAACAAGTCCTCCAAATTTATTGTTATTCAATTGTTTTCCCCAAAATATTCCACTACCCATTCGTCTATTGTCAATAAGCACGTTTTCATAATAAAGAAAAAGAAGGCCTCAGAGCCGTCTGACTCGTCGGCCATCTGTCCCACCAAAATACGACCCTTAAACAATTAACTTATTATAAAAGAAAAATGCTTTCGCCAATTCACCGAATATATTGAAATTTCTAAACATTATGAATTTAAATTATCGAAAGTTTATATCGCGAATCTGCGACCGCGACACCTGAGTTTTTCCGGTAGCAATGTGCCCATTGCTGTATTCTTGATTCATCTTTGAAATAATATCTGAAACAAAAAAAAAATAAATGAAAATAAAAAATTCTAGCATTATGAAACAATTATCTTATAAAACAAATGTATGTACTTAAAAAGATAATTTTTGAAATTTTCTTCATTAGCTTCTTGAAGCTTTTTAAAATATGCTTGATGTAATTTTTCAAATTTTTTTTCCGTCAATTTCAGTTAATATTTGTTTCATTCGGGTTTTCATATTTTTCTTTATTTGAGGGCCTTTTATTTTATTTTTCCCTTGTATGTTCCAGTTTTTTATTAAATCCTAGATGCATAAAAGTTTCTTTGGGTTATTTCCCATCGTTTTTACCCAGGCATTATAATATTTATTATCATCATCAGTCATAAAATAATCTGGCTTAATTTCCTCTTTTAGGTGGTCTTTAAGAGCTGCAGGGGACCGCCGCGCCACCTGCATTTGAAACTATTTTAAAAATTCAGGTGCGATGGTGCCACCACTCAGCGGCCGAGAAATGAATTAGAATGCCTTCTGACGTTCTGATACGATGACTTTTAGCGTCGTCTAAGTAGTAGGGGGGGGGGGGGGGGGTTAGGTAATGAGAAAAAATGTGTGATTCGCGACTGAACACACATTATTTTTTTACATTTATCATTCGCCTTCTTAGTATAATTATTTAGATGTATATTTAAAATGGTTATTACAATTGACTTAATTAGTGAAGAGTTAGTATGACCAATAAGACATTGATCAAACAAACCCTTGGGATATTTCACTAGGTATATGGCCTGGCATATGATCTTTAAAATTTCCCTTGATCGATGAATGGCGGCGCTTAGCCACTTATTTTTAAGTATTTCTACTTTTGGGAAGGAAAAAGTACTAACTTTAGGGCCACTTTCATAATTACCCTTACAACCAGGAACACAACACTTACGAGGCATTAATTATTATATTAATTATATTAATAATAATAAATAAATAAAACAAACATAGAGAAGCAAAAATATGATAGCCACTTGAACACTACTGTAGAATGCTAGGAGGCTAGAACTCAACTTATGGTCTCATGACCGTAATGTCACGAAAATTTTGCAGAGCCCTTGTTTTCTAGGTGGCGTTGACTCAGCTCTATCGGTTTGTACACACTGTTTGAAAATTACTTCTTCAGGTAAGATGTCAAGTTCATTTTTTAAAATATCAAGTAGGGTATCTGGTCCAGGACATTCTGCACAGATGTCAATCATACATTTTTCATTATCAATATCACAAACCATGGGAGCTATCAGGTCTTTATAATTTGCACTAAGCTTTGCTCCTTCTATCATAAGCTTTGTGTTTTGATGATGCTTCCAAACACATACACTATGAGTTCCTGATGAACCTGGAAGAACGCACCACTTTGGTCGTAGAGCGCAAAACATAGAGCGGCCAATTTTGTGATCTGGATATTTCTGTTTATAGAGGCTGTAGAGCTCATTCAGCGAAACAAGAATTAACCTTTTCTGCTTCTGCACCTCAACATTGTTAACCTCAGTTGAAACACACTCCTTTTTACCAGGACATAAGCGACTATTTTCATCATCTTCGTAAAATTCTTTTACACAATTAATAATATCTTCACTTCTTTTGTTGCCTTGTCTTTTTGAAAGATATGGTAATATACCTTGATCTTTTACTAGCTGCCTAGTTAACTTCACCATGTATTCAGAAGCACCAAATTCCTCGATTATTTTTTTCTTTGACCATGAATTTGGCAAGAGGGTAATTATCTTAATTTTATCGACTTTACTAGAAATTTTGAATTTTTCTTTCAATTTGGTAATAAGTATATCATACTCACTGTGTACATTTTCTGTATTATTTTGATTCTGATCTAAGCCAAGATGGAAAGACTTACTAGGGGAGATATATCCAAAAATTAAGGGACCCCAAGCCCTCGAAGTCAAGGCCTCAGGGTCAAAAGAGAAAAGAGTGGTTCTTCAAGACTATACGGAGACCTGATATTTAGGTGGGAGTGGCCGTTGAGGTCGAGGTGGGGCTGGGGGTGGGGGTGGCTTCTTTTCAGTGTAGCCACCCCCTTTCCCCTTACCCCCTTTCTTAACCCCTTTCTTACCCTGTTTCTTTCCACCTTTCTTATCTGCCTGATGAACGGGCAATGTGTTAGCTCAAGCTCTTTGAAACGAAATATGAATTAAAAGCTTCAGCTTTATCAGAGGCACAACTCTGTAGCCACTGAGAGGGGAAAAAGACGAGTTGGTGAAATTTATTTTTACTTTGAAAGAGACTAGAATTGGTTTGAACCACTAGGCAAGCTGATAGTCAGTTTTTTTCTGACTTCATCGCCTTATTGATTGTTTTTTTTATATTGAGCGCGAGCTTTTGTGAGGACGACGCGATTTTTGTCTGATTGGGTCAAAGACCAATCATGAAAATCATTATTTTTTTGGTTGACTGCTTCGAAGCAAGAGTCCAGTTTTCCGGTCACCCGTTTGAAAGGGACATATTGCTAAATGCCTATCTGAATCACTTCAGAGAATATAGAAGCACATTCGGAGCTATTTATGTTTTTGAAGCAGTATTCATTCCAAGGGAATGAGCTGAAAAATAGCGCATGTCATCCCATTTCTCTGCGATTTGAGTGGGCTAATGCGGGTTTTACTAAATCGGCAGGGGATTTAATTTTGATTAAGATATGGTCTGAATTAACTAGAGTAGTGAGAAGGGGCAGATGACAGAAAGAGGCCGAGGAGATATGTTGAGTCATTATTGTTATCCAGGATCCTTTTCCCTACCCCTTATTGGGGAATATATCGAGCAGGTATGACTCCACTTCAGCAAGAGGGCTGTTGACAGACCATTTATTGACGGTTAGTGGTAAAAAGCATTTACTTTGCGACATACAACAGGCCCTAAGTCATAGTTAATCCCGCCGTTTGACCGCGCTTTTTTGAATTTCTTCACTTTGACATTCAGAGCACTGGGCAGAAATCACATTGCGTCAACACCCGCTAGGGCCATCGCAATGCTTTGTTTTAATTAGACAGTCGGATTGCCCTAGTCCGTGCCAGTTCTGATTTGAAAAGTGTTGGTATGAAGTCAAAGACTGGCAGTTTTGCAAGAAGATTTTTGTGCCAAACTTGGTCAAAAGCAGGATGATCAGAGATCATTCCACTGGTAACCGGCAAAAAAGTCACGGATGTAATCTCAATCGGTATTTTTGAATAGCCAGATTTTCTTGGAGCTGGTGGGTTTCTAGGCCCTTCTGTATTGCCTCGTTAAAGGCGTCGGCGAATTCTAAAGGCGCGTCGGCGAATTCTGATGCGTTTTGCCCTCTGATGGCAGAGATCATTCCACTGGTAATCGACAAAAAAGTTACCCATGTCATCCCAATCGGTATTTTTGAATAGCCAGATTTTCCTGGGGCTGGTGCGGGCTGTTTCTAGGCCCTTCTGTATTGCCTCGTTAAAGGCGTCGGCGAATTCTAATGCGTTTTTACCTCTGATACAAAGATCATTCCACTGGTAACCGGCAAAAAAGTTACGTATGTCATCCCAATCGGTATTTTTGAATAGCCAGATTTTCCTGTGGTTGGTGCGGGCTGTTTCTAGGCCCTTCTGTATTGCCTCGTTAAAGGCGTCGGTTCTTGATGCGTTTTTACCTCTGATGGTGAGATCATTCCACTGGTAATCGACAAAAAAGTCACCCATGTCATCCCAATTGGTATTTTTGAACAACCAGATTTTCTTGGGGATGGTGCGGACTGTTTCAGGCCCTTCTGTATTGCCTGGATAAAGGCGTCAAGCAATGCCGTGCGTTTTTACTTCCTGATGCAGAGATCATTCCACTGGTAAACAGCAAAAAAGTCACGCATCCCAATTGGTATTTTTGAACAACCAGATTTTCTTGGGGATGGTGCGGACTGTTTCTAGGCCCTTCTGTATTGCCTCGATAAAGGCGTCGGCGAATTCTGATGCGTTTTTACCTCTGATGCAGAGATCATTCCACTGGTAAACGGCAAAAAAGTCACGGATGTCATCCCAATCGGTAATTTTGAATATCCAGATTTTCCTGGGGCTGGTGCGGGTTTTGGTAAATCGGCGGAGGTTTTGATTTTTATTAATTTGTGGTTCGAATTGCCTAAAGGGGCTGAGATTTTAGACTCATATGATGAATCGTGGGAAGTGATGAAAAGATTGATTTTTCATTAGCTTTGTCTGGGACTCTTGTAGGGCCATTAATAATTTGCGTGAGGTCATATGCCGTAGAAAAGATTTATGCAGCGGAGCCCGCGGGGGAATTTCGCCTAGAAAATTTAAGCCAATTTTTGTTGTGGACATTAAAGTCGCCTAGAAAGGAAATTCCTTCAGGATACTGCTATGGCACTCAAGCAGGTAGTCAAAAAATTGTTGGTATCTGGGATCTTTGGGGAGCAAAATATTACGCATAAAAATTTAATCAAGTGGCCTATCTCGATTTTGATCTATAAGGCATCGAATTCATTGGATTCCAGATTGGTTAAACTCCTACTGGGAATGTTCCACCATTTGACCTTTCTCAGCGAGTTAGGTTGATTTGTCCTCGTCATGCTATCATTTACTTTCCCAACCCATTTCATTATCTCCTCAATTCTGCGCGATGTGGACAGGTTCTCAAAGTCCGGGGTTATATACGTCGATCTCTCAGAGGAGAGGGATTTCTCGTATTTACCCCATGCTATTCCCCTGGTGTTCCAGCGCCACTCAGCATTGCTTCATTTATTACCGTTACGTCTATGTCACTATTACCCATTTGTGAGGAAAAAGTATGTTCCGAGGCTTCATTTGTAACATATAATAGGCTATTAACTAAGTACTCTGATAGTAGATCGCCTCTGATGTCTCTTGACCTGCTAACTCTCTGGTTCTTACTATGCCATATGTTGCTTTAGAGTTCATTCCCACTATTAATGGCGTTTCTGTATCAGTTATTGGGATCTATGAAGACATTTGTGGTCACCAGCACAGTGTCTGCAGTGATTAAGGCGGGAACAGGTCTTGAAATATGTCCGCATCCCAAGCACTTGTATCATTGTAACACCTCTAGGTGATCGGAAATATAGCAAGATAAATACTCAATAAATACTTTCTCTTTTCCCAGGAGCTTTTTCCGAACCCCCGGAGATATCTCAATAACATATATAAGATATATAATTTAGATAATATGGAAGCAAGTTCAGGGGCGCAATTTGAGTTAAGTCGAATAAGTTGCGAATAGGTGAGCAGCGTTGCCTTCAGGGGTGTTGGATTTGGAGAATTTCAAGCAGTCCTTATTATTATGTACATTAATGTCCCCCAAGAAAGAGACTTCAGAATTTGGAAAACGTGATAGAATTTCATTTTTCCCACACTTGGGATATATATACCTATTAGTAATTAGCCTCAATTCAAATAAAAAATATAAATATTTATGAAAAATTATTTCCCTCTAAAAATTATTTTTTGAATCGGAACGACGAAAATATTTTTTGGCTTCCTCGTCTGTGCTAGTTTTCCTCATAGTAAGGTATTGGTCGGCAAAAGCTTTCAAGCCCATCCTGTCTTCCGGTTCAACATCATGAACTGAAGGTTTGTCACTGTTTCGCAGGGGAAACACCACGGGGAGGGGAAGTTGTAGGGGGGGGGGGTATGGTTCAAGCAATGAGAATAAGGTGTTTTGAAAGAAAGTACATAAACCAACGATAACAATGACCTTTATTTAAGTAACGAAAGGTGGTTTTACAGTGTTGCCCTTAGGGGGCGATAAAGACAGCGGGAGGGGCCCCCTGAAGGGGGCAGCGATGCCGAAGAAGCCCTTGATAAGGGCAGGGCCGGAGGTTGGCCCCTGGTTACGGCAGCGATGAGTAGGGCCCAGGAACAGGAGTTGACTGGACCGGTAGCTCGATGGTCGACGGGGGCCGCCTGTTGGCAACGGCGGCGATGAAGCCCTCTGATGGAGCGAGGAGCGGAGGCGATTAGGCTCTCGGATACGGCATCGGCCGCGAGCTAGCCTTCTGGTTACGGCAGCGAGCAGCCAGGTAGCGATGGCGTAGACAAGTTCGGCGGCGGTAGCAGTGACAGCAGCCAGCAGCGATCGGCGGTTGCGAAGTCGGAGGGTAGGGCCCAGGAACAGGGGGAAAAACATAACCTATTTAAATCAAAATTATAATTTACCATTTTGGTGATTGCAGCTATTGTAGTACTTACTCCTTGTCATTTTTTTTTTTGCATTTTGGGCCTTTTTTTAAATAGACATTGTGATTAGTAATTTCCTCCTCAGTTGGGTTGCTCTGATTTCGGAATTTACTGTATTGTCCTATAAGAAGAGATTTTTACACCCTTTTCTAATAAATTCCACTGAAATTCCACTGAAGTCGTGATCCAAGAAGCTGAGATTTAATCATAGGTAACTCCAAATCCCGGAAGAGAACATTCAATTCTGGCTGAGTAGCAAGGTGGGGTTGACGATGAACTATATCAGCTGGATACTATTCATCATCACAACATTAGGCCTTTTTTGGTCTATGAAATTCAAGATTAAAGTTGTCAGAAAATGTTTGATGGTTAAAAGGAAATTTTGGCACACGGCTCATTTTTTTCTTCACAATCATATCCCCGGTTAAAGTTTAAATTTTTTTATTTAAATCACACATGATTACTTTATAATTATTTATTGAAACAAAAAATTACAATTTTAATACAACGTTTCGATCGACTTATTCTGCGATCGTTCTCAAGTATGAGTACCCACTCTGATTATAGGTTAACTGAGTCAATCATGTTTATCTGGGCTCAAAGCCCAAATATACCGACGGCATCAGCGCCCCCTGTCGGATTGAGCATTACATGTTTTTAAAGATTATAAAAAGCAAAAAAAATTATATTGACAAATCAAATGATAATAATAGCAATAATAGTACATAACAATTAATTCACTATATCAAGAATGTTATAGTTTACATCGTTGGATTTTTTTAATATAAGGTACATTTTGTATATTAACATATTTTTACATGAAATTAGCAACCCTGACATCTGTAAGTTGGCACGGTATTCAAAAATGTTTTGATAATTAAAAAGTTTTTTAGAAATTCTAAAAAGCATTTCTTTACACTTACTTTTTACCAAATATTTTTGATAACTTAAGTTACCTTATCTGGTAGATTACATGGAATTATTGGATTAAATTTATAAGATCAGGTTCCACATCTCATTTAGATTGTAACCATCGTCCCTGTTTAAATTATTAGGGTGTTTTTTGATTTCTATTTTTATTTCTTTTATTTTTCTTTTCCAGTAATTGTCTTCAGTGTGCAACGTTTGGGCTTCATCCAGGTCAATCTTGTGTCCTGTTTTCAGGATGTGTTCAGCGACCGCTGATTGATTTGGATGTTTTAATCTGGTCGCTCTTTCATGTTCACTTATTCTTATCTTCACGCTTCTGCTTGTTTCCCCAATGTATACCTTATTGCATTCACATGTTAGTTTATATACACCACATGCTTCGTTTTTAATTTTGTCTTTAATTTTTGATGTTAAGAATTTCATTTGATGGTGGGGTTTGTATGTCACCTTCAAGTTGTTATTTCTTAATATCTGACCTAACCTGTCAGTTGTGCCTTTGATGTAAAGTAAAGTTATATGTCCTTTTATAATTTCGTCATCTTTTTTATTTGGTTTTTTGGTTCTTAATACTTTCCGAATTTGGTTTTTTGAAAATCCATTGGCTTCAAAGGCTATATTTAGCCTTTGTTTTTCTTTTGGTAGATTTTCTTTTGAGCATATAACTTTGGCACGATGATGCAGGGACTTTATGATTCCGAATAATTGGCTTGGGTGATGGTGGGAATCGGCGTGCAGGTATCTGTTGGTGTGTGTTGATTTTCGGTAGACATCAAATTTTAATTTGTTGCCTACTTTTTCAATTAACACATCTAGAAAGGGTAATTTGTTCTCACTTTCTAGTTCCATTGATACTTTAATTTTGGGGTGAATGTTATTTGTGAATTGGACGAAACTGAGCAAGGATTCCATTCCATGAGGCCAAATTAGGAGGATATCATCTACGTATCTCAGCTATAGTGTTGGCTTCGATGATTCTCTCCTCAAAGTGCTCCATGAAGATGTTTGCAAAGACTGGCGACAAAGGGTTTCCCATAGCTGTGCCTTCTTTTTGAAGATATAAATCGTTATTGTACATGAAATTGGCTTTGAGCCCAGATAAACATGATTGACTCAATAACTTTTAAGGAGTTCGGTGTTGGTTCTAGGTGAAACATTTTAATATAATAATAAAACTTGAGTAAGATACGAGGTAGGTTTTTTTGTGAAACCTACCTCGTATCTTACTCAAGTTTTATTATTATGATTGACTCAGTTAACCTATAATCGGAGTGGGTATTCATACTTGAGAACGATCGCAGAATAAGTCGATCGAAACGTTGTATTAAAATTGTAATTATTTGTTTCAATAAATAATTATAAAGTAATCATGTGTGATTTAAATAAAAATTTAAACTTTAATCAAATTAATCACAAAAATAAAAGCTTCAACAGCTTCATTACTAATATCCCCGGTTCACAAAAATCCTGTAAATTTTTTGTTAATAACACTAAAAAGACAATATTGCATCTCAAGAGTAACAACACAGGAACCAATTTGCTACCATAAATATAAATATACTTACTTTCTTGATGAACAGCATTTTTTAATCCTTCAAAAATATTAACAGCTATTACAAAAAACAATACATGGTTACTGATTAAATTAATCAAAAAATCGAAGGCTAAAATATATATATAATATATATATTTATATTTATGTACTGACTAATATAATTATAATATATAATATAATATACATATAATTATCGATATTGTTTTTGTTTTTTTGTTATTTTCTTATATTGTTTTTTTCAATTATTTTTTGATAGATATAAGTAATTAAAAAAAAAAAAAAAAAAAACGTTTTGCAACATTTGTATTTCTTATTTTTAAAATTATAATTACATAAAATTGTAACCTTGTATTTATTTATATCTCTGTATTTTATTAATTTGATTTCACTAATTTTTTTTAATTTATATAATAGATTCTTTAACCACCTCAAAAATAAATATTTCTTATGTATCAAGTATGTAAATAAAATTTTTTCTGGAGAGCAGTGAAAAAAAATGCATTTCATAAAATAATTTGAAAAATTTCTAACAATTTTAAATGATAATTATTACATATTAGATATTTATATTTATATATATTGTAATTTAGATGATTTCGTGAGGGGCTCTATGCCCTTCCGGCGGCTATATTAGGGACTTATTTCATAAAAACATGTATTTTTTAGATAAATTATAGAACTGTAAACGACATTCAATTTGATTTATTATCTAAATAAAATCACTTTAAAAATAATAAAATAAATTATTTATTTCCCTGATTTCCTCGTCAATACCTACTAATGAGATCTAAGATATCATCCACTTTTTATTACCATATACATATTACAGATAATTTTTTAAGTGAAGAGAATACTTGCAAGCTCTAATTGAAAAGTTTTTGTTTTGCCGAGAGACTTGCAAGCTCCACTGCAAAGTAATTAGAATTATCCCGGGATGTGAAGTCTGTAAAAAAATTCGCTAGAAGTTCTACTCCGAAAATTAACTTTACATGCTGTGTTTATAAATAAGTCTAAACCAGTGGTTCCGTACCTGGGGGCGATTTGGGTTATCAGGGGGCGATAAATAAGTGAGGGGCGATGAGTATTCTAAGGGGCGAAATTAAAATAGTAACTGTACAGTAGAAGTTGCCGGGTAAAATAAAACAATAACAAAGTTTTCAAACTTTCATTTATTTTTTCAAACTTTAACTTAGCCCAGTAAATAGAGGGGTTTCAGCTTACATTAATTGCGGGAAAAGATTTTTTTTAGGTATGGTGTGGGTATGCGAAATCTAAGTTTCCGACCTCGAAAAGGTGCGGGACAACTTCTGGTGGCCTAAAAACTTCGAAATTTTCGGAGTTTTTCCAGTTTCCCGCTTATAATTCGAAAACAGTTCATATTTTGCAAATAATCGTCCTATAGTAAATTAAAGAGGCCAAAATTTCACGTCGATTAAAAAAAATATCCAAAATTGGTCCAGTAGTCGATTTTTAATGGGGATCCAAAAATCAGACCTCGGATCACTTTTGAATATATCAAAAAAATCATTTTTTTTGATTTTTCCCATTTTGACCACTCTATACATGTTTAAACTAGATTAAATTTGCTGCAATTCAAACGAAGTTTCATCTTAATTGGATATAATGGTAGCCCGTGCCGCAATCAGGTTGAAGTTTTTAAAAAAACTGCAATTTTTTGCAAAAAATTGTAGTTTTTCCTACATAAAATGAAAACCACTCATCCTAGAAACTTGATTCTTATCTCATTGTCTAAGAAATTTTGTTACTTGAACGTTTACTTGGACTACTTTTTGTTAAAAGTCTTAGATTTATAGATATCCAGCATTTTCCATGACAGGAAATTATCCATTGTTTCAAAAAATTTCAGTTTTTCCTTCGTAAAATGAAAACCACTCATCCTAGAAACTTGATTTCTCTCTCATTTTTTAGGAAATTTTATTTAATTGAACGGATACTTGGACCACTTTTTTTTATAAAACTTAGATTTATAGATATTCTACATTTTCCGGTCAGGATATGATTCTAATCCTGAAAAGCGTAATGGAAATTGTTGGATATCTATAAATCTAAGAAAAATCTAAAAAGTGCTCCAAGTAAACTTTCAAAGTCATCAAAATTTCCTAGAGAATGAGACAGAAATCAAATTTCTAGGATGAGTGGTTTTCATTTTATGAAGAAAAAACTGCGATTTTTTGCCAAAAATTGTAGTTTTTCAAAACATCAACCTCATTGCAGCATGGGTTACCATTATCCAAATAAGATGAAATTTTGATTCAATTGTAGAAAAGTTAATCTAATTTAAAAGTATATAGAGTGGTCTTTGTCGAAAACGTGCTCCTTCATGGTCAAAATGAGAAAAAATCGAAAAAAAAAAGTTTTTGGCATAGGTATTCAAAAGTGATCCGGAGAGCAGTTTTTTGAATCCCTATAAAAAATCGAACTACTGGACCAATTTTGCATATATTTTTTAATCAGCGCCAAATTTTATCCTCTTTAATTTACTATAGAACGATTATTTACAAAACATGGACCGTTTTCGAGTTATAAGCAAGAAACTGGAAAAAGTCCGAAAATTTCGTGGTTTTTCGGGCACCAAAAGTTGTCCCCCACACTTTCGAAGTCACAAACTTAGATTTTGCATACCCACACCATACCAAACGATCCTAGAAAAAAATATTTTCCCGCAATTAATGTAAGCTGAACCACTTTTTGGATACTCTATTTACTGGGCTAATTTTCAACTTACTTAATTTTTCCAGATTCCAATTTAAAAATGATAACATGTACTCTTGTTTTTTAAATGTCCGTCAATGTTGTTAGTTAATTATTTCACTTCTTTGTTCTTAAAAAAAATATGTAAGAAAAATACATTTTAATTTTTTTTCTATTTTATTAAAGAGTGACCGGATAAAACTGCTTTGGTTGTTTTTATATACGATAATAAAATTGTTTAAAATAATAAAACTGATTTATTATTTACACTTTACTTCATATTAAAATTAGGCATACTCTGGAAATGAAAAGGGGGCGATAGGTCTTAGTCAACATCCACAAAAGGTTGGGAACCACTGGTCTAAACTCATACCGGGGATTCCGTACCTTATAAATTCAAAAATAGCATAGATATCAAATTCGTTCTTATTTGTCGTTGATATGGAGTGAATGAAGACATTTTTTATAATTTTAAGTTGAGCAAACCTCTTCTAAATGTCGACATTATTTCAGCCTGCCCACTGGCAGCAAGCAGTACGATACCTGAGAAATCAAATTAATTCTATCGCCTCATTATATTTGAATTTAAAAACTAGAAAGAAGTTCAATTTAAATTTATTATTCACGGCATAAAGAATTAGACTATTATTGAATTTTTTCGGTTTTATTTTCTATTTACGACGTTTCGTTAACAGTTTTGAATTCTTCTGGTTCTTAGATTTTTTCAGCAAAAAATTCATCATTATATAAATTGCTCTGCCAAAATTATAATAAAATTAATTACAACGTCTTTAAATAAATGAATAGAAGACATTTTAATTTTGATAGTAAAATTTTTATAATGATGAATTTTTCGCAGAAAAAATCTAAAAACCTAAAGAAGTCCAAATTGTCGACGAAACGTCTTAATTAGATAATAAAAGGTAAAAAAATTAATAATTGTTTGGTTCTTTTATACCCTGAATACTAATTTAATCTAATATTAGTATAGACCTGAATCAGAATAATTAAATCTTAAGCCCGGTGCACACGAGGCGTTTTTTGTGGGTAGAAATCTAGATGGCTGGCTTCGGTTTTTATTGGTAACCATTGCTGAACACAGAGTACAAATTAATAAAAAAGCAATAATTGCAGTTCGTCTACGTTAAATAACCTCTTCAATTATATTATTGCCAGCCATTTTGTTTTTTTTGACAACTGTTGAGTGATTGTGTGCGCACGCATCTGATCCTGCTATTAGAATGATTCCAGCCTTGCTGCAAATAGCAGCGTGTGAAGCCAACACCTAAAAATCCATACGACATCTAGCGTCAGCCAAGCACTCAAGGAAAGCCATCAAGGCTACCATCAGCGAAAAACGCCTCGTGTGCACCGGGCTTTAGATCTTGGTAGATATACATCTATGCTTATATATCAGAACGATTCGCCCCCTCCAAAGGTGAACCCGAGTGCCAAGTCTTCTTTTCGGGCAGTTGGCTTAGCCCAAAGAGGATGAGATAGAGAGGAAGATGAAATGCCATCTGGTGATCGTGACCGGGTAATCAAAATTATTCATTCTTTTTTTATGGCCAAACAATTATTTAATGTAAGTAAATTATATTTATCTCTCAAAATATATTGTTTGTTATTGATTATAGATGATTTTGTACAATATTGTAAATATTTATACTCTATAAATCTTTTCATGATCGGTAATGGTCACTAGAGGCGCTAAAACTCTCATACTCTTTTTTAACATAGTCTCTTAAAAGAGCCTTCCCCTTTATCTCATCCTCTTTGTCCTATAGAGGAAATATATATCTTCGCCTTAGAGAGTAAACCTGCTAACTCACAACATAGATATTTTACAGGAGAGGGAAAAACAAACAAAATTTAATATTGTTGTTATGGAAAAAACTATTTTTCACATTTTTTTTCTCCAACTTACGATCGTAATTTTAAGTAGCAGTTTTACTTGGACGATGCTGCATCTCTTTTTCTTTCGAACGGTATTAATTTGTCATATATGATAAAAAAATGGATTTAGCAGGTTTACACTCTAAGGCGACGATTTATGCATAGCTTAAAAAAATTTATTCACATTATAGAAAATTTGATTTGTAAAACTGAAAATAATTTTCAGTTTAAATTTCAGCGGAAAAAACAATTAGATTTTTTAATAATAAAGAATCTCGATTATTTTTCCGTTGTCTATAATTTTTTTTTTAATTTTTATTAATAGTCTCCCTATCAAAAAGCAAAAGTTCTCTTTGTGAGATTTTAAATACCAGTAAGCTGTCTAAGCTGCGATTATATTAATTAAAAAAATACCCACCGCAGTCTCTGCAGAAGTTAATGAAGACGTGAGTTGTGTTGTGATTATATGAAGCACGTGTTTTCATTAAAGGTGAAAGAAAGAAGGAGTCGGTTTGCTAAGAGGCCACACAAAAGGCGAATTCCAGTCAGCGGATTTAATTAATCTCACAAAGAGACGCACGCGTTTCCGCAATGATCTAAATAATTTCCTAAAGTGATATGTACTGATTGCAGATGAATAATAATTCTCCCAGATACAACCAAGTACAAAATGAAATTGAGAAAGTGAGAGGCTGTTAATTTTTTTGAATATCATTGATAAAAATGAGCTCCGCTGCATCCTTTAGGGCGGGATCTCCAACCTTTTTGTATCTGAGAGCACATTCTAGAATATCAGTCGGGCGGCGGATACCATTTATTTTTTTAAGGTAAACTTATAAAAAGAAACCAACGAGGTTGTTCTCTCTGCTTGATGCAAATAAACAAACATATGAAGGGCTCAGAAGACGGGTACGGCCACACCGGAGGCGACTAGGAGACTAAGGGCCAGTTGTATGTCGGTTGGTAAACTCTTTTTAAACGTTGACAAAGGGTAAATCTTTAGAATTCACCTTTGGGCACAAGAGTTTACCAACCGACATACAACTGGCCCTAAGAGAAAAGGCGACAAGTCACCCAAGAAAACGAACAGTCTAAAACATATGAGAACGGCACACTAGAACCTGGTTACATAGTGAGTCATCTACGAAACTAACTCGTCTGTTCTTTCATCTAGTGACAAGGTGATAACTGCATTATACACTACGGAAATAGCCCCAATGTGCCCACTTGTACCTAGGCTCCAAGTAACTAGGTGACTCACCAAGCGAGTCGGCTTGTCTCTAGTCTCTTAGGGCCGGTTGTATGTCGGTTGGTAAGCTCTTTTTAACCGTTGAGAAAGGGTAAATCCTTAGAATTCACCTTCAGGCACAAGGTGAATTCTAAGGATTTACCCTTTGTCAACGGTTAAAAAAAGTTTACCAACCGACATACAACTGGCCCTTAGTCTCCTAGCCGCCTCCGATGTGGCCGTAGCCAAACACTGTCAATAAATAAATACAAACAATCAGATAATTGTTTTTTTTTTTTAAGAAATATTCTATTGTTACTAATGGCCAGTTGTATGTCGATTGGTAAAGTCTTTGTAATAGTTGACAAAGGGCATAACCTTAGAATTCACCTTGTGCCCGGCTGGATGGCCAATCAGATGAAAGGGCTTGTAACGTAGCTGGTTGGCGAATGTGTGAACACAGCCTTATGAATGAGGTTATGTATAATATGATTTACAAAGTATTTTTTGAAGATAGTTTTTTCCTGGTTATTTAACTATAATTTATCCATGTTACCAGGGCCATAAGAATTAATAACTTGTAAAATATTTCACTCTAAAATGCTTTATTGTAGACCAAAACTCCATGGGTTCGTAAAGAACTTCTTATGTAGTTTTTATATTAGAATACATTTATTTTAAATTTAAAAGAAAAACCAAATTGAAATAAATATATAGGTACTTTAAAAATACCATATTCTTTTTAATTTACCATACAGTGTATGGTCAAATAGTTTAATGACACAAAAAAGGTATTTTTAGCTTCGTTTTTTCGAAATATCTTAAAAACGGCTCAAACTATAATTTTGATAAAAAAAATATTTCTCATGAGTTCAATTATCAGATTGAATATAAAATAAAGTAAAATACGTTTTCGTGTTAATTTATAGTTGAACATACAGTTAAGGTAACAAAAAAATGGCCTACAAAAAATAGTTTATCATGAAACTATTCAACTTCATAATTACTATGCAGTTACCTTCACCAATGAGTACGTTAACTGTTTGGCCAGCATTCATACAATCTGTTTCGGGGTGTATACAAAAATGAGCTTTCTGAAGGATTCAAATCACATTATACAGAAAAAGCGGGAAATAAAAAGTAAAAGAGCTTTATTTTCCATCACTCAATCTAAGGAGAGATGACCATTTCATTCATGCATGAATGTAAAAAGATGTATAAAAAAGTCTAAAACCCTAATATTCTAATTAAAAAAAAATTCGATAAGATAATAGAATTTAAAAAAAACATTCTTTAAAAAAATGACATAAAAATATTTGTCAAAAAAATAAAATTAAAATGAGAATGCCCGAGCTTATCCATTCAAAAGCTTGGATGTGTGTTTAAGATAATATTGTTAAAATGTTATAATATACCATAAATAAATAATTATATTCAAACAAATAAGCTAATTTTAATTAAATTCTAAATATCAAAAAAAATTTCGGAGAATTTTTACATAACATTTTATTGAAAACTTAATTTTTTTTTATCGTGGTCGTATAGCGTGGACTTACGTAAGATGGTCATTGGGGGGCCATGTTTCCTTTACATCGTAAATATACTAACACTAACATGTTCTAAAAATAACATTTTTTATAGATATTCTTTAAATATATTCCCGGCTAAGCTCCTTAAAGATAGGCAACCAAAATACACACAATTCACCCTGGAAGAAGTACCTATTAGTTACTATAGTTTATATATTAGTTAAAAAAAGATTAAATGGAAATACACAAAATACTATTATTACTCATTAAGTTTGAAAGATTATTTCGGGTCGACCCATCCATGGAGAAATGATAAAAGTACTTAAAATATCAAGTAAAAAAAAATTTACATTCGGCGATAAATTTTTTCCCTATTTTAGAATAATCTAAATACAAAAGATGTTCAGAATTAAAAACAGCATTAAATTTATTGATACATTGCTGTGTGAGTATTATGAAAGAATAGAAAAGAACTAAATAGTCAAAAATTGTACAAACATATTTTCATTTTAAGATATCAAGTTTCCCCCGGAACTACTGAATCTAGTAACTTAGAATTGGTACGAACGTTAGTCTTTTAAGCTATGCTAAATCCTTCCGTGACTCATCAATAATTCTCTCCTTTCCCGTATAGCTAGGAACACTTCGGCATAGCTTCGGCACACAGTTCTTCTTTAAGTTGTACTTGGGCAAACCAACCTCTGGGGGTTTTGATTAATCACTGCTAAGGTGATGTAAAGAGGTCTAAAATTCTGCAATGGTAACATAGCTTATACGGACATTAACAAAACATTTTGGTTACTATGAAGATGCAAATTCACAAAACCTATGAATAATGAAGTCTTTAAAAAGATCTGTAAATATTTCATGGGTACTCACTTAAAGGACGTCTAGATATACGAACGCGCATAATAAAGAAGGGAAAAGAGTGTTAAAAAATTGAACTTTTTCCTAAGTTTTATTTGTTCAAAATTGCCACAATTTTTCACCAGTCAAAAGAGCAATTTCACCATCGCACGCGGCCCCCTATTGTCGGCATTCACAACTGCACTCCTCACCACCTTTTTGCTCTCGAGATCCTGGCTTGTGCTCCCACTCGTTCTTATTCATACAACTACCACAGGGTAAAGATCTCTTAAAATTACGCTATGTGTGTTATTCGCTAGTTGTATGGGCCTGAAAGGTAAGAATATTCTGATAGCTAAAATTCATATCCTGTACGTGTTCATTTCTTTAATTATTATTCTCTTTTATCCTGAAAGGTTCTGCAATGTATATGTTTTTTGGCTTCCGCTAGCTTGGTGACCAACTAAACCTATACGATCCTTTGCCCTAATAAGCGGCAAGAAACCAACCCTTTTCTTTCTGAACAAATACAGAAAGGGCATTTTTGGCGCCCAATATCTTGAGCAGCGCCACAGCCCACACACGGCGTATTCAATTTTACGCAAGGCATCGCGGAACGGGAACCAGGCTCCAAATGGCCTGTACCTTTCCAAAACACTCTACTTGATCCATCTACACCACTCCACAAATAAAACCTTCCCCTTTGTTAATTACTGAATAAATTTTATATAAACCATAAATTGTTTTACCTTTTATTTCATACAATTTTGAAGAGAACTAACCTTGTCAACCCTCAATTTTTGTTCTTTTACAGGATATCATATATGTATAGCATTAATTAACTAGATAATCACAATAGCCCCTATCGAAACATTTCTTTCATTATAAAGTAAAAAACAGCTTCCTTGAGGATTTACAAACCTCATAACAAAAAGGAGCGATACTTTCAAAACATTATTTACTATCGTTTTTTTGACCAAAAAGGCTAAGCTTATCTGTCAAGTCAGAGCTATAAAGATACAAACTTGAAATTTACAAGTCAAATACAGTCGACTCTGGATAATTCGAACTCTTCAGCTATTAATTTCGGTAAATCGAAAAAATGCTGTGTATTTTGATACTCTCGATAACTCGAAATCCTTTTCGTAACATGAGGTGGAGAGAACGTTCTATAATTCGAACTAGGCTGTTTCTCCTCTTTATGATTCGAATTTTTCCTACCAATGCTTACTCCTGATTTTCCTCGTAACGTATTTAATTTTTTTGTTCTTTTTTGTCGTTTTCATTATTTTTACTTTTTTATTTGAGGCTATATATAAAATTTATGTAAGCTCATACATATTTTCAAAAATATAATAATTCGAATTTTTTTTCTTTCCTCTTGATAATTCAAACTTCTTGATAATTCGAAGTTTCGATGATAATTCGAATTTTTCTTGTAGTCCCTTGGATTTCGAATTATCGAGAGTCGGCTGTACATTAATTGTATTACAATTTCAATCTAATAATTATTTTGGGAAAGGTTGAATTTTTCGCGAGGTGAAAATAAAAAAATATTTTTTATCATGGGGTGTGAGGTATTACTGTGATTTTTTAGGGCCGGTTGTATGTCGCAAAGTAAATGCTTTTTACCACTAACAAACGGTAGAGGGCAAACGGTAGATGGGATGGCCAATCAGATGACAGGCACTGAAAGTTTACCATCTACCGTTTGTTAGTGGTAAAAAACATTTACTTTGCGACATACAACCGGCCCTAAAACACACAATAAGGCTTATTATTATTATTATTAATTTAGCTTTAAAATTACGATGTGAGAGAGCCGCAAAGTGGCTATTTTTATGTGATTACCCTATCTTTCAAAGGTTAGTAATAGCATAACTTAAAATTTTAAAAACGACAATTAATAATGAATTTGATATTTTATGTATTTTTGAAAATGGTCTGTAAATGAAATTCCCATATTATTTAAGCAGCAAATGTCGCACTAATGTTTAATAATTATATATATCTACAATTACTATTATTTATTACTCTTTTTGTTGTCAATAAACAAATGCCATTAAAATTATTAATTTATAAATAAATATATATGTTCTTATATCATACTCAATGTTTGTAAATAATTCGTATCTTAAAAAATTATATTAGTGGAACTCGAAAATTTAAATTGCGAATTTAGTGTCCCTCAATATCTAGAAGTTGATGTAGAGAACCCTGGATATCCGTGTCCGACCCGCACTTGGCCGGTTTATTTATGATGATTTCTTCTTCATTAATGCGTCGTTTCTTTTATATAATTATTAATTTGGTTTTTTTAAATAGATATGATTGATATACTCTTTTTGATATTTTGGACTCTCTATCCTGAAGCTTAAAAAACTTGTGTTCCTCGTAATAATAATTTTTCATTAATAAGAGTGAATAAAAAACAAACAAAAAAAAAACTCGTAATCTATTTTGTGTTTAGTTTATCATCAAACAATCATTAATGTAAATAAAAACCAAACAAAAAAAAAAATGGTGATTATTTTTTGTATGCATTTGTTCGCCCGTTTTCGTTTCCCATCCATCCGAGTGATTGTATTAAACTGTTTTTAAAATCTTTTACTAATATCAATTACTATTGCGCCATGGCTAATTTAATTTAAATTAATTTTTTATTCCCTCCTCTCTTGTTTTGTTAATTAATTTTTTCGTCAGCTGGATAAATGAGCCCGGCACATGCGATGACGCTGTTTGTCTTGGCAATTAGTAGACCTGGTGATGTATCACATGTCACGTGGACCTGGACTCGGCTTGGGAGAATGTGGAATCACTTTTGGCTTGGAATTGGGCCCATTTGGGGAATGGGTTTGCGGGGAGGGACCACCCAGTATGGTTGGTTGATAAGCGATTAGCGAGCGCGTGCTTTGTCTGCTTGATGGATGAGATCCGGCCCAAGTGCCTCTTCCGATCAGACAACATTTCCGATTAGTTCTCAAATCATCCAACCAATCAGCTTTTTTTTTTAAACAACAACATATATCTGACCAGCTAACACATTCATTTTTCCCCCAAATCAAAAATTTTATTAAAATTTTAATTGGATGAATACCTATTTTGGAGATGGTCGAAATTTTTATGGGATTTGAATGATTTTTTTTCTTTTACTTTACCATACAGGGTATAACCATGGCGTTTTGGTCTATAAAAAAGCCCTAATGTGTGAAGATCGAAAAAATTAGATTTTTTGAGATATTAACCGTTGTGTCATTTAAACAACCACAACACATATCTGACCAGATATAGGGTCTATTCATTTTTCCCAAAATCAAAAATTTTATTAAAATTTTAATTGGATGTATACCTATTTTGGAGATAGTCGAAATTTTTATGGGATTTGAATGAGTTTTTTTCTTTTATACAGGGTATGGTCAAGTATTGCTTGTAATCGTGCAAGAAAAAAGATTTTTTTTGCTTCGTTTTTTCGAAATATCTCAAAAACGGTTGAAACTATTTTGATTCAAAAAATTGAGGAAACCATGGCTTTTTGGTCTACTAAAAAGCCCTAATGAGTGAACGTCGAAAAATTATATTTTTCGAGATATTAACTGTTTTATTATTTAAACAACAACAACACATCTGACCAGCTAACTCATTTATAGGGTCTATTCATTATCCCCCAAATCAACAATTTTTTTAAAATTTTAATTGGATGAATGTTTTGGAGATAGTCGAAATTTTTATGGGATTTAATGATTTTTTTTTACTTTACCATACAGGTTATGGTCAAGTATTGTTTGTAATCGTGCAAAAAAAAGAGTTTTTTTGCTTCGGTTTTTCAAAATATCTCAAAAATGGTTTAAACTATTACGATTAAAAAAATTGAGAAAAACCATGGCGTTTTGGTCTACAAAAAAGCCCTAATAAATGAAGATCGAAAAAATTATGTTTTTCGAGATATTAATTGTTTTGTCAAAATGTTTGTTAGTACGTACGTATGTTACACAATTTTTGTGTACGTTCTAGCTCAAAAAGTAATGTGAATATCAAAACGAAATTTCACAAATGGTATTGGTGGATTGAGATTAAGAGATGATTTTTTTTTACAAAAGAGTGTTAGATATCATTGTGAAGTTCTCATTAACCCATATTCTCACATACATATAAATAATACATTTTGATGATTAAATGGAAGGCAGTTCAGGAATAAATATACAGATTATTTCCATTAAGAGTATTTATTGGAATTTTTTTTTTTAGAATTTTTGGAAAACGACCAGGAAAGATCCTCCGAAATGTCGTTTTTAAAAAATTTTAAAGGGAAAACTTTCCAATAAATACATACCTACTTCTTGAACATAATCTTTTTATTTATTTCTGAATAAATTTTAATTTTCTCATTAATATATCAAAGAATAATTGATACGTCACCAAGAATTATTTTGACCGCGCTGATTTGAAAAAAAGATATTTTTATCTCGCGAGACTACTGCGGATTACGCTATTGGAGTCTGCGGAGTATTAAGTCTGGACCAAGAGAGAAAAAGATGTAATCCACCTAGCTACAATCCAACGTCATTTCGCGTATAGCCCGCTAGACATTTGGATGGATCACCGAGTGAATTGGAAATCTCAGATGTTATATACTCGATCTCCCAGTCCAGAGCGCTAGATCAATTATTCTTTGATATATTAATGAGAAAATTAAAATTTATTTAATATCATTATTTCAAGTTAGAAATATATAATTTCAAATATTATTTTCACTCAATATTTGACAAAAATTCCCTACATTAGAGTCGCGATCGAATAAAATGTAGAAAACCTTCAGTTAATTTATTTCTGGTCTGCATTCGTTCCAATCCTCAACTATATAAATCTAGCAGTCCGTCTCCAAAGAAAAACTTCTAACGTAACAAATATGGATTTAATCAAGACTTTATTAATGTGTTTATGTACTAAAAGAAGGAAAAAATAAATATATTTTGATTGTTATTAAAGTATATACAATTTTTGACGAGGGGTAGATACTTAGTGCTACGAAAATTATAGAAGGGGTACAAAGATGTCGAAGTTTAGAAAACGCTGTTCTAGGGGAACTGCCTTTTGACTTTAGGTAAGAAAATATTAATATTAAACCGAAAGATTATCATTTAAAATTATTAATTCAGATGCATTTCTTCGTAGTTTTTTAAACCCGATAAAAAACTTTTGACTCTGATTTTTCGTTTGGCCAAGCTATTAAAATAATTATATGTAAACACATCCCCCTTTCCTTTAGGCGTTTTGTTTTTCCCATTAACGTGCACCAAATTTTAATTCCTTCTTCGAGGGCGAACATTAAAAGAATAATGATAGAAATTCTTATTATAATAATCCAGCCATTTATCAAACTGAAGAGCAAAGTGCTGGCTGTGGCTCGCTCTTTGCCGAGATTCCACAATCCAATTGAAATAGCAATCGCTAAGCACTTGCACTGTATTTACTTGTCATTAGGGCGTTACCAATTCGCTTCTTCAGCGGTGGATCCGCCTTTTAAAAATCACCTCTGCTTCTATTGATTAACATTCCTTTACACGAGCGTAATTAATTTTATTGGTCTGCCTTGCGAGGTTTGTAAATGTACGCGTGTATGTTTTTGTCTTAACACGGACAGGACATTAAAAACGCTTCATGTACAAAAACATGATATAATGAATCGGCTGTAATTTCTTATAAAGAACCCAACAACCTATCATCTCGAGTAACCTAGAGTAAATATCCGGGCGGAATTCATTAGCGGCAGAGGCGCCTTTAAAATGATTATATCGTGAGGACATTTGGATTTCAAGTCATTTATCTTAATCAGGGTATTCTGCCCCAAACCATACAGGCAAAATACTACATATATATAATCAGATGAACTCTAAAATATTTATACATATATACTTATGCAATAA
This sequence comes from Forficula auricularia, assembly GCA_024734495.1. Lineage (NCBI taxonomy): Eukaryota > Metazoa > Arthropoda > Insecta > Dermaptera > Forficulidae > Forficula > Forficula auricularia. Next base: position 7,789,482 of record JALMQS010000053.1, on the reverse strand, counting down.
AAAAGTGTAGGTAATCTAAAATAATTGTTTTACTTACTTTTTTGTAATTTATCATCATAAATAAGTGTGAAATTATTTTTATATTAAATTAGATTTCAGGATACAAAGAAAGACCAAACAATGATTACATTTTTTCCTTTTATTTCTAACTAGCTGTTCAGGGAGTGGCGAACTCCAGCTAGACCTTCCGGGCAGGTGGCCTGGCGAGCAGTATCTCGAGACGGCCAAAAGTTTTTAGCATTGGACTAACGTTTTGCCAAAGTAATGGTTCAAAAATTTTGAAACTCTATAGACTTTATCGTTATAAGAGTAGCTATCTTTCAGAATTTTTACAGATTTTTTTCGATTATAATTTTCTTCTGAGTAAAATATATAAAATGAAGCCTTGATACTATACTATTTTTGGATCGTTGAGGCGTCTGGATATAGCAAGGACCCGCCGAGAGCGTCTGGCAATAGTAATTATAGGTCGCTAATACTATTCTGTATGACATATTAAAAATCTAGCTTTGTTATTATACTATGACGTAGATTAACCAATTTTTTTCACCTCTTCGGTAACTGATATATGCCAAAGCCCACCTGAGCCAAGGTGGCTAATACCCATACGTTATAACCTACTATAGTACTCACCCATAGAAAAAATCTTAGGCTTTATACTTTGACGTAGGTCTGTGGTCGCTGGGATTTTGGTCTATAAGAATCACCACACTCAGCTAGGACCTCCGTCAGGCGTTGCGAGACGGCCAAATATAATTTTTCATCCTTATAACCAAGATAATTTAATTTGAAATAAGGTTTCTAAAATTATATAATGTTAAACTGTATACAATGATAAACCGTTGTAGTATTATTTACATTTACAATTTGCACTGTATAGAAATGCTGACAGATGTTTTACAGTAAATGAGTAGTTTTTACGTAGTTAAGATTAACTGTGCAGCATTTGGGCCTGATCAACCAAAATAAGCGACGTTTAATTTTTATAATATACAATAGGAATTACAACGTTTCGTCCACAATTGGGACTTCATCAGGCTCTACACAAAACAAACAATCATCAACAAATGCCCATATAGTAAAACATGATGTTTCTATTACCTTAGTTTTTTTTTAATAAAAAATTAATTGTCATACTGCTAATATTAAAATGTCTTCCAATGATTCATTTAGAACCTTGCAAACTCACCAGTATCTCAATCTATCTAATGAATTTGCAAGGTCCGTGCCTAAATGAATCAATGGAAAACATTTTAGCAGTAAAATTTCAATGACAAAGAATTTCTTTACTAGAAAAAAATCCAAGATAATGGGAACATCTTGTTTTATATGGACAACAATGAGTTATTTACCAAAAAAGAATTTAGTCTTTTTGATTTTAAGTCGATTCTTCGATGTTTTCAGTCAAAATATCAAAAATGGAATGCAATAAGGTTATGCCTCTAGTATTAGATAAGAATCGATCTTTATTTTTGATTTTAAGCCGATTCCTCCATGTCTTCAGCAATGGTTACCAATAATAATCGAAGGGTATTGAATGTAGAATTGTTATTCCTCAAGTATTAGATGAGAATCGATGGTAATTTTTGATTTTAAGTCGATTCTACTATGTCTTCAGCAAAGGTAAGGGATAAGAAAACAACGCAGTTTCTATGGTTACTTATAAAATTTCCTCCCAAATTTTTAACATTTCACTTAGAGAAGCCTATCCATTCTTACTTAAGCAAGGTTAAATAAGCCATATTAAACCGATCGAATAAATAAATTTAAAAGAATTAAAAAAAGTACTATATTATTCTAGAGAAAAATACTTTAAAATATAATTTTACTAAAAACTTTATCTAACCTTTTTTGTGATCCTCAAGGTACTTAATTAGGATATTAAATTTGATCAAAATTGGTTAAGTCATTTTCAAGATAGTTTTTAAGGAATTTGGATGATACTTGGTGAAACATTTTTTAAATTATTGGATAAAAAAATACTTTGTAGGTTTCACATTAAGATATAAAAATAAAACGAATTCATTTTCATATCTTAATGCGAAACCTGCCAAGTATTTTTTATCCAATGATTTTCAAGATATTTAGAAAAAATTACTGAAATAAAGTACTAATGTTTGTGGATCTATATGTACAAAAAACTAATCAGCGATCCATCCATCCATCCATCCATCCATCCGCACAGACTAAATGAAAAAATCGCACTTTTGGCCTCTGGACGAGACCCAATGTAATTTTTAAAACCATCAGGTGCTAAAATTCATCCTAATTGAATACTACAATTTGTGGCTTTAATTGAGACCATGGGTTCTGTAGTCTTTACCTGAGGACCCTTTGAAGTCGCACTTGCCGCGAGACCGATTAAATAATTTACCCATGCTTCTCATTGGATAAAGTAAAAATATAAATCTGAATGAGAATAATTTAATTATTTTTATTTTCAATAAATAGAAATACCTGGAGGGGCGAGTGTTTCTAAAAAGCCATAAGAATATTGATATTATTTTTTAATTTTAAATTCAGGTCAATTAGGAAGATATTTATTTGCAGCCAGAATTAAATAAAATTGAAATAAAATTTATTTTTTTGACCCGCTACAGCCATCATCAAGGTATCGATCTGCACAACGTTTTGAACTTAATTGCAATTAAAAATAATATTAAAATATACACGGGGAGGTTCCCTTGTTGACTCTTTTAAACCTTGAAAAAGGAGGGGCAATTCTAAATTCTACTAAACGTTGGTTTTTAAGTGGATGAAAATGAAATTATATCTTCAAAATTATTTTCATCGAAATTTGTACTTGTCATTAAATTATATTTATATTATTATAGAAAATACCTCTATTTTTTTTTTTTTTTTTTTTTTTTATAAATTTTATTAAACCAATTATTTTACATGAATTAATCTATACATTGTATTTTAGCTTCGACTCCGGAGATTACTTCTCCACCATCGAGTGTTTTTGATCATCTTTTTAGTCCTTGTAACAAGAGGAAAAAACTAATTAAATAAATAAACCTCTTTTCAGATAATTATTTCAATTCCATATTGTTCCCCATTCAATACCTCTAATTTTTTTATATAAATTTTATTAAACCAATTATTTTACATTAATAAATGTATACATTGTATTTTTGCTTCGATTCCGGAGATTACTTCTCCACCATCGAGTGTCCTTATTCATCTTTAGTCCTTGTTTTTAATAAGAGGAAAAATCTAATTAGATAAAAAAAACCTCTTTTCCGATAATTATTTCAATTCCATTATTCCCCAATCAAGTCGATTGGTTTTCTCAATCCACCTCCATTTCATCTCCATCCCCAGGTCAATACCTCTAATTAAATTTAATATATTGATATAATAATATTTGTAATGAACTATTAGAGGATTTTAAAATTAAAAACACAATTAATTATTAAAAGGAGATTGAAAAAATGTAATTATATATTTTTATAAAACACCCGGGACGATTGTGGGTTAGTGGTTATAGTGTCGGGCCGCTGGCCTGAAACTCGCTGGTTCGAGACCGAGTCTCGGCAGATATTTGCAGTCGCCTCTTCTTGGAAAGCAATGGCAACCTACTAAGAGTATAATTGCCTAGTAACCTCTCCAAACTAGCCGTAGGTCCCGTAAAACAGCTAAACACACTCAGCACAGGTATATGTGGAGAGGAGCCAAAACGTCAGGGAGACCTGATATGACACTTAAAGAAGAAGATAAAACACCCACCTGATAATAATTACTTTAATTAATTAAGAAAAAACAAGTTAAAATTACCTGAAGATGAGACCATGAAAAGTCGAATTGTCAACCCCAAAACCCCTAACCAGGAGGTCACCCCCCTCCCAATCCATCTGCAGAATTTGCAGAGTGTACCCAGTCTTGGAAAATTTTTCTTTTTTTCATCCAATTTTTTTATTTATAAAGAAGATTAAATATATTTCAATCAATCTAAGTTAGTATTTAATCATTATAAATCATACCCTATAGATGTACAAGGGTAGGTATATGGTATATAATAAATATTATATATTTAATTAGCTACTCTTTCTTCAATTAAATTATAATTATTGAATAACAGCAAATTGCATAAAAAAATGTATTTGAGAATTAATTGAAGGATTTCTAATCGAACCATTTCGAAGAATATTGGCCAGCAAAATTATCTTATCGGAAAACGGGATTTTTTCAATTATTTTTTCTATCTACTTCCACTTCCATTTCCAAGTAGAAGACAATAGATAAAGGGTCATTATATAATGAATTCCAAAATAATTCCACATAATTCTAAAGACGTTTACACCTAATTACAATCGCGATTCACCTCTCGTTAAAAAACAGTTCGATGTTTATATAAGATTTTTTAGAAAAAAATAATTTTTCGTAAATATTTATATTTTTAAATTTTTATTTAAGGTAATTTCATCTCAAAGACATCATTGCCTGTTTTCAAAATATTTATTGCTTAATGCTTCTTTATATTAATTTTTTAAAGCAATTTTTCTTTACTTTTATATAAATATCGATGGGGGGTGGGGGGAAAGAATATATTGAAACTTTCTCACATATATATTACTACTTTGGCGAAAGGATCATTTCGACGTTTGATAAAGTAAAAAAATACCAGGGGGGATCTATATATGGGATTTTTGAGCTGCAGCCCATATAAAAAAGGCTCCCAACCTCTATTGAAGACAATTTATTTTCATCAGAGATGTCTATTTCATTAGGTTAACGGACATCATTTGATTTGTCTCGTTAAAAAATACAGACTAATTTCGCTGTAATTTTATCAATTTAAGACTTTGAAAGCCGAGGGCATCTTTGAAAAAATGTTTGTGTATATCTAAATCATAATAAATAAATAAAATATATTATTGTCCTAATTCTTTTCCTATACCGTACCCATCATTATAGAAAACAGCTTTTTGACAATATGGCAATTAGTTTGATTAATTAGGTAGGCCCCCAAGTAGTGTAAGCCCAGGCCCCCACAAATTCACGATCCACCTCTGATTTTAATGACCTTTAATAAACTACATTAAATTTCTAACAAAAAATCTTACATGTATGACATCTCTAAAATATATGGTTTTCGAGTTATAAGAATTTAAATATTTTTCAATACTTGTATAAGATAAGATATAAGAATTTGAACCCTGTCCAAATAATTTTTTGAATAACAAAATAATGTATGTGGCTGATGACTAGGATTTCGATAAAAAATTTCACATTCATAGTGGACAGTCCCCTTTATATTAAACCGATTATAATTTCATAAAATGTGTAGTTTTACTAGAAAAAATTCTTAAATATGTATTGAAGTTAAAATTCTTTCTAGCTACTAAAATATTGGTCTGATCTAATTAAATATAATGTCCATTATTTTAGGATATTAAATTATCAAAATGATACTTCCTGAGAGTTTTATAAGTTGAATATCTAGTGCGATAGAGCAGTGTTTATCTAACTTTCCACATAAATTTCACCATTACGGCCTAACCCTTTGAGTTACAGAAATAATTTTTAAAAATATAAAATTAATAAATATTATAAAACAATCGATTATTAATAATTACATTAAATTTTGAATGAAATTGATTGATTAATTTTTAAGAAAATCGTAAAAAGCTAGAAAACCGTAACAAATGACTCGCTGATGCCGGGTGACTTGCGACCCAGCCTCTTGATAAAAGAGACCAAAAGAATTATAAATTAGAAAGAAAACGATCTTATTTTATTGATTTCATCTATTTGAAGGTTCATAGTATGTCTTTTATATAAGAAAATAGCATTTTAATTAAGAATTTTGTAGTTTAAAAGAAATTGTATGAAAAAATTCAATTTCTTCTCTCCGGGAGCGAATCAAGTAGAAATGGCCAAAAGTTTTATTTTTTCTCTCATTAGATATTTATTCAAATCTATTGAAATTTCATATCTGGGTGTTATTTCAATTTATCTTTTATATCAAATAATTATTATTAGGAAATTTGCATTTTAAAGGGTAGTTTATTTGAAGTCCAAATTGAAAAAAATGCTAATAACCCCGTTGAATTTTTTTTTAAATATGAAATTAATATATATTATAAAACAATTAATTATTCATAATTTAATTCAATTTCGAACGAATTTGATTAAGTACTTATTGAGAAAATCGTAAAAAACCATCTGAACTGTCAAAAAACGATGTTTTTTTGAAACCACGAGATGGCTTTGAAAAAGAGTTAAAAAGTTATATGAAAAGAAACATTGACTTGTGACATGGAGGTGAATTTTAAAATGTTTCTAATAAGGCCTTTCATAGACAGTTTTTGGGGGTTTTGACGATTTTCTCAAAAAGTACTCAATCGATTTCGTTCAAAATTGACTTAAATTATTAATAATTAATTGTTATTAATGTATTGTTATTAATGTGTATTAATTTTATAATTAAAAAAATATTTCAACGAAGTTATTAGCGTTTTTTTTTTAAATTAGGCTTCAAATAAAGTACCCTTTAAAATGAAAATATTTTAATAAAAAATATTTTCTATAAAAGATAAAAGGAAATAACAGAGAGATATGGAATTTCAAAAGATATTATTAGATATATAATGAGAAAAAAATAAACCCTTTTGGCATTTCTAATTGATTCGCATCCGGCAGACAAGAAATTGGATCTTTTCTAAAGGTCATTATATAAATTTCTGTAACTCAAAGGGTTAGGCAGTAATGGGGAAATTTATTTGAAAGGTTAGATAAACACTGCTCTATCTCTCTAGATATTCAATCTGGTAAAACTAAACAATATTTTATGAAATTATAATCGGCTTAATTTACTGTCCATTATGAATGTGAAATTTTTTATCGAAATCCGAGTTATCAGCCATACATTATTTTGTTATTCAAAAAATTATTTAGACAATTCAGTGAGCTTCAATTCTTATACAAGTATTGAAAAATATTTAAATTCTTATAACTCGAAAACCATTGATTTTAGAGATTTCATTCATCTAGGTATATAAAATATTTTGTTAGAAATTGAATGTAATTTAATAAAGGTCATTATAATCAGGGGCAGATAGTGAATTTCTGGGTCCTGCATATAATAAAAATATCCATAATCCCCCCCCCCCCCCTCTTCATGGTAGGGACCCGCCCCCCCCCATTTTATTCAATTCTAAAGAATTAGAAGAGCTTTTTATTATATTACCTTTTGATGTTGAAATGATAAGATTTGACTGCTTTTATTTTTAGCATAAATACTAAAATTCAACAATTTTTAACACCCTCTCCCCCCCCCCCCCCTTGTGGGCACCCCTGCATTATAACTCGGATTCAGTAGAAGACAACCTCTCTTGATTTATTTTAGATTTTTTCTTAAAATGATATAAGAAATGCCTTGTCAAAGTATCGCTCATGATTTGGTAGTATACACACCATATATGTGGGCACGACGATCTTTTAGGGGCCTACGGCCTGAAAAGATCTTCACTCGTGCCCTGCCTCAACTCACTTATGAAATACTTCAAAGTGATTACCCTCCAAGGTTCTTGAGGTCATTCGGGTTGAAATTCCTTTCCGATTTCAGTCCCTTTCCATTTGTCGTGTGCACTAATTCAGCTTAATGACTAATTACCGGCCTCGATAAGAAATTAATCATAGAGTTCACTACATGACGAAAAATTATGCAAGCAATCTTTTATTTTTTTATTTAATAAATCACAAACAATAATAATTGGATTACTAACGAATACAATGTCGTATTAAAATATAATTTATAATCTAGCGATTAATAAATTTCTTCTTAGCTGTACGAGTGGGCGGTTTAGTTAAAGTTAACCAACAAGCTTAGGGCGGATTACCCGGGCGAGGCTCTATTCAATTAACATACTAATAAAGATAATTAATTTTACGGATGTGAAATTCACAACGGAACCACACACACGCAGTCATACTTAAAATTTTACTGTTGCTTTTTGGTGAACTAACTTATATATATGTTGCAGTAAAAACCCGTTTTTAGTAATGACAGATTCTTATTAGTTAAAACGCGTTTCACTGAATACCTTTGTGGCAATTAGAATTTATTGGTGTTGGTTGAGTTTGGGTCCAAAGGTCTAGAATCTTCATTTTTAACCTTCCGCCTTATTTTGGGTGTTTATTTTCAAAATTTTTTAAACGAAAATGTCAAAAATTAGAAGCAAAGTTGTAAAGGATGCAATTTTTGACATTTTCATTTAAAATTTTTTGAAAATAAACACCCATAATGAGGCGGAAGGTCTAAAATGAAGAATCTAGACCTTTGGAACAAACTCAACTTACATCAGTAAATTCTAGTTACCACTAATGTATTCAGGGAAATGCGTTTTAACTAGTAAGAACACATTCTTACTAAAAAACGGGATTTTACTCCAACATATACAAGGAGGCAATTTTTTTCTTGAAACTTCCGGGACAGGGGGATTTTCTTTTTTTAAATGCTATGTTCTATTGATTTTAGATCACATAGCAAGTGCTAAATTAATAATAATAATAATTTAATTTTAATAATAAACTTTTTATTTTTCTATATTTGAAACTCATTGTTCTTATCACATTATTTGTCCGATGAATGAATTTTCCTTAATATGTCAGGAATTATTAAAATCTTCTCGGTAAACGCCTCACAGGTAATTTACATATTTATTTATTTGTTTTAGTATTTCCAAATTGCCATCAGTTTTTAAAATACTAAAATTAATAAAATTTAGCCCAGATTTCATTATTTTTTATTTTATAACTTTTATGAAAATGTACAGAATCAGTAATACCCAAAGCAGCAAAACTAGCACAACTCAAAATAGTGCGGTTTAAATGCCCTATTGCACATTCTCTTCTTACAAGCTTTGGTTAACAACTAGAAATGAAACTCTTTAGGTGGGGCAAATCATAATGCAAACGTCAGCAAAAGTGACTTATGTCTCTATATACCAATTGTTTCTTGAAACTATATATATATTTTAATGCAGTGTTGTTGATCCATCGACAGGGGCATCCGCAGAAAAATTTACAGGGGGGGGGGGGGACAAAGCTTAGAGACAAATAGTTGTTACATTATTAAATTTTTTTTAAATTTTTAAAAAAATAATTAACCGGAAGGTTTGAGTATCTTTTCTTGAAAATGAGATGGATTTTTTTCTCAAAATTACAACTCAAGGTGAAAACCAAATATGTATATCAAGAAAGATTTTATGGTAATTAAGGTCAAAAATCTAAGATTTTAGTAATATGTATATAGTTATATTTTTACATTGCATATCAGAGGGCTTGGTCCCCTCAGGAGTTAACCCGAGTACTAACACCCTGCATTTTGAGGGTCGAACTAACAAGCTCGACAAGCGTGTTAGTACTCGGGTTCAACTCCTGAGGGGACGAAGCCCTCTGATATGGAATATAAAAATATTCTGCTAACATCTTAGATTTTTGACCTTAATTAAATTCTTTCTTAAATATTTAATTTTTTCCGTTTTTTCACAAGTAGAATACACTAGTGCTTAAATACATAAACACATACCGTATATTAAAAAAAGTTTAGGGAGGCCGGGCATAAACTCAAGGATGTTAAATGTTTTATTATTATGTATTTAAGTAATCCCAGAGGGGCAGGTGCACTCATTTGTGTCCCCCCTGCGGACACCTATTTCTTATGTAAGTTTAGCGTCCAGAAATGGTAAAAACTCTATTTTTAAATTATAACGATCACGATTTAAAAATTTTCACCCTAATAATTAAGTCCCACATACAAAGATTTTTATACCGTTTTGTTGTGGCCACACCCTGAGCCATTCATCCGGTGTGGGAGGATCGGAGGCCTATAAGGAGAGATATTGAGGCCGTACTATTTAAAAACAGTTTTGATCTAGAAGTGCGGTTTGAAAAAAAATACTTTTTACACTCTTGGTTAAGTGTTCTTCACCTGCCTACTCGGCGTACCGAACAAAAACTGCCTTGTTTGATCGATTTTTCGGCAATTTGGTTGACAAATGTTGCCTCCCTGCCCGGGGGTATCTGGACGTTTGGGTGGTCTCTTCAGCGCTTCACCTCTTCACCAGTCCAACTCATTATATTAATTAATCAGTGTAAAGAAGGCAATGAATCAAAAGCATCGCCCTCTCTCTTTCTGTTTTAAGTAATTTCTGTTTATACATGTGTGTGTGTGTGTCCCTTAAAAAGTAGAAAGAGAAGTAATTGATTAGCTTCAGATTAATTGGACAGGACGGACACAGGGGGGGGGGGGGGGCAGAAGCAAATCACGTCCAATGACAAAATAGTCTACATTTAGGAATATTTTCCACAACAAATTCAAATAAACATGACAGCAGATTTGTTTTAATTTAAAATAACGATTAATAAATAAGAGAATACTACATATGAATGTATATGCTAATTCATTCGAATGCCTTTGAGTGAGAAGCTACACGAAAACAATTAAAAGATAGCAAGTTTATTAACACTTAGTTAGCCGCGCAGTGTACCTATTTTGTTAACGACATCATAAATTTACCATATACAGTCAAACATCCATATATAGATTATCTCTATATCGACGCTAAAAAGCAATCTGGCTGTATCTCGAAATAAACTGAGGTAGCCATCCACCTGCCCACATGGGCGTAGTTAAGGGGGGGAGAGGCAGTGTTCCCCTCAATACTCATTGCCCCCTTAGAAAAAAATGTCAAACTCTTTAGACTTTATTCTTATAATAATAGCTATCCGTCAGAATTTTTACAGATTTTTAGCTACAGTAGAACCTCGTTTATCCGGACTAAGTGGCGAACCGGATAATCGAAAATCCGGATAACCTGGATATATGGGTAATAAAAACAAAACAAATTTTCAAAAAGTGAATTTGAATTTATTGCAATAAAAATAAAACATGTTTATATCAAAATTACATAGAAGTGTTTAAAAAAATACAATTATAATTACATTCTTGCTATCAAAGTTAAAAATTATTATCTATGTGAACATTTATTAAAATAAAAATGTCTTACAAAACCAATCCGGAAGTCCGGATAAGGAGGTTTTACTGTATTATAATTTCGGAGTCTATAACTTACTAAATCTAAGATATAGCAATATTTTATCTAGCTGTAACTCCAAAACTATAATAGCTAAAATTCTGTAAAAATTCTGAAGGATAATTACTATTATAAGAATAAAGTCTACAGAGTTTGAAATTTTTTCAACCATTGCTTTAGCCGGAATAAAAAATTGATATTTCATTGCCAAAAACCCAATGTTATTTAGGGTAACTTGCATCGCTATGCGGCACAGGTTAAAATTGAGATAGAGACTTGAAACTTGGAGGATATTTTTTTTTTTATTTATTTCGAATCATATGAGCCTCCGTCAGCGTAAAAATTCGAAAATACCCAAAATAAGAACCACTCTAGCTCACACACACCGTCATTTCAAAGTGAAAAAGTAGTTTTTTCTACTTAAATAGAGAGATCTTTACAGGGAATTTCTTTTTACCCCATTTAAGTAGCGTATTAAGGTATACGCAAGACTAAACTAAAAAGCATCAATTCACTTTATCTTTAATGATTTCTTTCTTCTTCAACAGCTTCTCAACTCTCAAAAAAGCCTAGCCTAGAGCTATACGAGCAACGAGGATGTATTACAATGGTGGAAACGCCATCAACTTAAATTTCCAATTTTGGTGAAAATGCCTCGAGTATAGAGTAATATACAGTGGAAGGGTCCATAAGGAGCCAATGTGTTTTAGCGTATACGAGTTACAGAGCTCTCTGGCGAGTCCAGGGCAAAACCATTGGGAAATAAAATGGCGGAAACAGCTCTCTTCGGGCCAAATTTTGGTGACATTATCAAGAGTAAAAAATACGCTTTTATATATATATAACATAAAGGGTATGTATCTTTTATCTATGACGAAGGTTTTGAATGTTCTATGATCTTTGGATGGCTCTTAAGAACTAAGAATTTGCTAAGTGCAGTCGCTAGAGAGCGCTTTTTCTATATAAGGTAGCCTTCCTCTCTATATTACTGTATGGCCTCGAAAGTCAAGGCACTCGCGCCTTCAGTATTGTGAACTCACTTAAAACGTGAAATACTAATAGATTTTCATGAGCATGGGCGTAGTTAGGGCAGTGCACCCCCCCTACAAGACTCATTGTCCCCCAGGAAAATCAAAACTCCATTATCACGAGACATCACTTCTGTATTTCTCATTAAATTATTTCGTTATTTCCAAAATTTGTCAATTCTAATAAAAAGTTCGTATATATCTAATCAGATTACCGAAATTGAAACCTTGTGGTGGCTAATCAGCTGGACTTCTGCCTCCCCACCTAGGAAATCTCCGAAAACTACCCCAATGCCTGTCCCCCTCTTATATTTAATAAATTAATTTATAAACATTGATGAAGCGAGAGATGGGTGTCCACAATTTATAAATTTATAAAGGGGAGGAATTCTGTCAGTAGGAAAGCCTCTGTCGAATAAAACTACCAATTAAAGAAAACAATGCTGTTTTAATTAGATTAAGGCCATCTTCAATAAGCTTCTCAACGTTTGTACTCATCGAAGAATATGATCATGCTTACACCTTATATACAATTATGGCGCTCGTCTTCAGAAACTCATTAAGCAAACTTCGTTCCTCTGTAGTACTGTAATTCTTCATTTCTAGAGCTCCGCCAAGAAGTAGAAATAAGTGTTAATAACTCTTTCCTAACTAATTATTTCTAAGTAAGCTTTCCAATGATAATGAAATACTACAAATTGTAATTACCACATTCGGAAGGATGTTTGTTTTTGCGTCCTTAGAGGACTTTTGGAGTTGAATCCATCGAGAACTGTTGTGGTCTGGGAGTGAATCGATTTGTCATATTCTCTCTATTCTTTTGATGACAACATGTTTTTATTTCACTCTCATTCTCGGTTTGCGTTTCGCCAGCGCCATCTATTGGACGATGTTGGGTTTTCGTTGTCCGCAACACATTTAATAAAACGTCATTTTTATTCTCTTAAAAAACCGACGATTCGGAGGATCGACCCTCCTTCCCATGGTATAAAAGGGTCAACGAAGGAACATCAGTGTGTATATTAATGTTATTTTCAATTCGAATTAAGTTCAAAACACTGTGCACTGCAATGTCTTGAATATGTCCAGAGCGGGTCAAAACGTTTGCAAAAAATTAATTAAATTTTTTCAATTTTATTTTATTCTTATAGCAAATAAAAATCGACCTTTTTCTATGAATTTACAATTTAAAATAATATTAATGTATTGATTTTAACTAAAGCAACAAATTAGCGAGCAAAGCTAGGTCCGGAGGCTGGCAATTATTAATTAAGTAAAACTTATAAATTTTACCTCTTATATGTCATTTCGATTTCATCATTCTATTTGTTGTGCGCTTTCCATTCATACCTATTAGTTATTTGTTTTATATTTCGACAAGTATAATATATATTTTCGGGAGTGAGCGTCTCTTTTTTGGCGTCTTTCTTTTATGGTGTATCTCTTCCCTCCTGCTGGCTCTCTCACCTTCCTCTCACCTTCCTTTCGCTTGAGCTTTCTTTCTTTCTTTTTCGCACACACTTGTTTTTATTTTTCTCCTCTTTGTTTTATGTTAATTATTATTTTTTACTGCTCATATGAGGCAAACTGCCTCAGAGCATTGTGTAAAGTTAAATTGTAAGAATTATGAATGAATAAATAAATAAATAAATTAACTTATAATGTGTTTCTAGAATGGATTATTTATAATGGATTTTTTAATTATATAATAATTGACTATGCAATGAGATAATTAGAAAAAAATAAAATTGAAAATAATATTTAATATAATCATTAATTCAAAATAGTTTCTAGTTCAGTGATAAACGTTTTTATAAGTTTTTATAAGTTGTTGCTATATATATATATATATATATATATATATATATATATATATGTGTGTGATTGTAATGAATTATATGATGTATCTATATTGAAGATTTAAGAATGAATGTTTCATGTGAAATGACAAATTCCGGTTCTTGAACGAGATGTATGTATGATTTCAAATTATTATAAAAAAAAAATTTGTGTTATATAATTCTCTATAAAAAGAAAAAATGTAAATAAGTGTTTCATTTCAATTTTTAGAACTACTGAGGATGGTCGACCAGTGGTGACCGAAACTGTATAGTTATCAATTAAATAATACAAATAGTTATTAACATTATTGTTTTATTATATTTGTGACAAAACCAACCCTTCAATTTAACGATAAATAAATAAATAAATATTTCATAAATTCAAGTGTATAAGAGATAGAGGAGTTTGAGGTCAGAGGTGAACGAACAATTTACCGACTGTAGAATCTGCACTGGGGCTGGATGATTCTTGCCAAGATAAAGTGCGCAAGAATTGCTGATGGAACGATTGAACTAGGATAGGCAGAAATACACTTATATATAACAGGAATCTGCTTTTACTTTACCATTCAGGGTATAGTCATATTGTAATTGTGTATGAAAAAAGTGTTTTTGCTTCGTTTTGTCGAAATATCTCAAAAACAGTTTAAACTATATTTTGATAAAAATAAGCTGACGTGTTCTGATGTGGCCATCCACTTAACTTTACCATACAACCTGGCACCTCACTTATATATAATTTTTGATAAAATTATTTATAATCATGTAGGGAGGGTGTTAGTTTTTGAATTTTTAGACTCCTGGGGGCCCACTGATTATGTATACAAAATTTGGTTGAGTTTGGTTCAAGGGCCTAGATTTTCATTTTTTGACCCTACGCCCCCCCCCCCCGAATTTCGGGCCCTTAGTTTTTGCATTTTTAGACTTCTGTGGTCCCACTGATTATGTATACAAAATTTGGTTGAGTTTGGTACACGGGCCTAGATTTTCATTCTTTGAGCCTACACCCTCCTCCCCCCTATCCCCATTTTGGGCGGTTAGTTTTTGCATTTTTAAACTTCTCGGGGTCCACTGATTATGTATCCAAAATTTGGTTGAGTTTGCTTAAATGGCCTGGATTTTTAATTTTTAGCCCCCCCCCCCCCCTCTCCCCTCCAACTCTCTTAATTTTGGGTCACTATGCATCAAAATCTAATCAGCTCTTAATCTCAATAGACCAAAACTACGTGTGAAATTTGGTTTCGGTATCCCACTAGTTTTTGAGCTAGCCCGTCCACAAAAATTTGGTAACGCACAGACTAACTAGCAACCAGACAGACTAATAGACATTTTGACAAAACAATTGTTATCTCGAAAAATATAATTTTTTTTCGATGTCCAATATTAGAGCTTTTTTGTAGAACGAAATGCCATGGTTTCGCTCAAATTTTTGAATCAAAATAGTTTCAGCCGTTTTTGAGATATTTCAAAAAAAAAGGAAAAAAACACTTTTTTCATGCGCGATTACAATACTCGACCATACAATAATACACTTGCTAAACAAATATCTAAGAAAGCTGATATTTAAGAAAATTCTCATTCGCTTATAAGGAGGTATCATAAATTGCTAATGAGCCCATAATTCACAAGGGGGGGGGGGGGTTCTTTCGTAAATGATTATAAATTATTTTATTAAATATTAAATTTAAGATAGGGGACATGTGTATAGTAAACATTGTGAATGGCCACATCAGGTTATTTTCTTTGTTATAAAGAAAATACGATGAAAGATTTGCATTTGGCCATAGATTTTTCTCTAGGTATTAGTTTTGCAACAAAAGTGCAATTACAAAAGATGTTGTGAATTAAAAACTGGATCAAATTTAATGATACGTCCCTTAGGGAATATTTCCCAAAGATAGAAAATAACTAAAAACTCATAAATTAGATAAACTTGGTTTCATTTTCAGACAGTGATGGCGAACTTTCTCAATTTTTAATTATGATGATTTTATTTTAATCTTTGTTATTTTATTATAATACTTTTGAGGTACCTAGTTGATAGTCATGTCATGCAGGGATATTTTTTAATTTACTCGCTCGCTTGACTCTTTTATTGGCAGATCATTAATTGAAAACTTGTCTTCTTCTACTGCTGATAAAGAAGTGAATTTCTTCTCGTAAATTAATTGGTCCACGCGCCTATCGTGCCTTTTGGTAAATCCATCATCTTCGTGCAGACAACTCCGACGATTGCTGCAAACGATAGCTTCTGTTGTCGAATGTCTCCTAATTGATGCTAATCGGCTAAAAATGTAGTTTATCATGAAGCCTATATCTACGTCTTATTCACAATCACAAAAGTTTCAATCGTTCTATCTCTATTCCTGCCTTTGTGTAGTAAAAAAAAACATATTGAGATATACTAGAGATCATACTCATTTTTAATAAAATATTTTTTCTTAATTAGAGAATTAGCTGCTTAGGATGAATTGAATTCCACTCAGGAGCGTAGCTACCCTGGAGCTGTTTGGAGCATTTTTAATGACCAGGGCTCAAAACTAGAAAAGACGAAATTAAAATTTGTATTAAATAAAATAAAATAAATAAAATCATTTGTATATACAATTTTTTAATTTGACAGATTTTATATAATATAATATATAAAAAACTAAAAAAAACAACAACAAATTTTTAAGCTATTGCATAGCTTTTATCGCGGGCTTTGAGCGCGGCGACCGAATCAAGAAATTCCGTAACGAAAATAAACCTAACACTCCGACCGGCACAGCCCAGGGTCCCCTCCAAGCGGCCAGCCGAAAGCCAGCAGAACCGTCCGACTCTTGGCGGAGAGGCGGCTCGGGCGGGGGAGATGTTCCTCTCTAAAAAATCTGTTATTGACACTGGAGGACTGCCTTATCACTTTAATTTTGTTGTTGGAAAGCATTATGTTATTACAACCAACATCTACGTTACTGATGGTTTATGCAATGGTGCTGTTGGAAAATTGGTACATCTAGAATTTGATGAAAGTAACACATTGATTAGAGTTAGGCTGGAATTTTGTGGTTCAGATAAAGTGGGTAGAAAAAAAAAGACAAAAAGCAGCCACTCTAGCAGTGCAAAATAGAGTCGGCAATCTCGCTGTTCCCATTGAATTACGAACAGCAAATATTTCTTTAACATCGGATAGAAAATGTATAGCCAAACGCAAACATTTTCCATTAACTTCAGCTCTTGCTCTAACTATACATAAATCGCAAGGTGGAACTTTTGACGAAATAGTATATGTATAGTAAAGCACATTCTCAGGAACTCGTTTATGTTGCGCTCTCTTGTGTAACTAATATTGAAAAATTGTATATCACGACAAAAAACGATAATTCTACATTCAAGTTTTATCATAATCGAAGGCAAGCTGCATCGACTGCATCTTTGTTGCAAGAATTCAAAAGACTGTCTTTAAATAGTGTTCAGACGAAAGCTCAAAGTGTCTTAGATTTCATTAGTAATAGAAATGGCATTTCAATAATGACTTTCAATTGCCAAAGTCTAAATAGTCACAAATACGATTTACAAGATTCAGTTACGAGACAACCAAATGTGTTACTTCTTACCGAAACTTGCATGGCGCGTGATAATCCGATTGAAATACCTCATTTTAATTGTATTGTTCAATTCAAACAAGATACTGTTCCAAAAGGTGGGGTAGCTATTTACAAAATAATAATAATGTTACTAATATTATGACTCCGAATATTGAAATAAATATTGCACACGTTAGCGATGTTAATGTTAGGAGCTCATTTGTTGGAGATATTTGTGCGTGCTTATGCAAACTTATAAATGGACTACACATAGTCATGGTAGCAATTTACATTTCTCCGAATCCAAAATTGGACGAGGTAGAGCATTTTATTCATCGCACTTTACTGGAGTACACTGAAGAAGAGTCGAAAATACTTGGTACAAATGGTAATAAATTTCCACTTATCTTAGCTGGCGATTTCAACATCAACTTCACTGATAAAAATTCAGAGCGGTTGACAACTTTTCTTTCGGAAAAATTGAATTTGAAAATGAATAATGATCCACAAGAATCCACTACAAAATATGGGACCACCATTGACGCGGTATTTTTCAGATATTTAGAGGATATCAAGTCTCAAACTTATGTTTCTTATTTCAGTTACCATAAACCTATAGTTACAATGATAAAAATTCCTGCATAACCTACATGTACTGTAAGATAATAAAAATATTTTAAACAATATTAACTTCTCATTTATTCAATAAAAGAAAAAGAAAAAACATTGTTTTCTTATCGGTCACCACGCTTAAAAAGTGTAACTTGAATTAATATCAAAGAAAAAAAAATATTGCATAAATATTATAATTGCATAAGTTGATAAAAAATGCTTTGCAATAGCTTTACCGCGGCAGTCCCCGAGTGCCACACATCTATTTTAGATAAATAAATTATAAACACCTAAATATTTTAGTAAGTATACATTTGATTTCAGAAAATATAATATATTTAACAAATAAAAAGGACTTTAAAGTTATCCAATGAAAAGTTTCATAATACTAGCATCTAAACTATTAAAAAAAAAATATTAGAATTTTTTATAACATAACCAATAATTTGACGACTTTTTAATAAGAAATTCTTTGATAAAAATTAATGACAATAATAATAAATATAATACAATAAAACACTAATAAAGAAAATTTAGGATAGATCTCTTTCCCATACATAAAAGGCTTATCCGAATATTTCAAGAAAATATTATTAGCTTACAATATTGATGACACTTTCAAAAAAACCGATACTCTATTATTCCTTATTTTTTCAAAATTAAAAGATACATTTTTCTTTGTAGGCGGTTATTGAGTACTTGGTCTTGAAATAAATTGGAAGTTAAATTTTTAAAATGTTTCTACGTTTCGGAGTATAATTTTGAGAAAAACTTTCAACATGGACGATAACAACACCAATCAATTAAAAGATAAAGTTCCTCTCTTAAATCAAAATAATTTATTATTCATAAGTTTCCTATATTTGATTCGATCGCGAATCTAATGCAGGTGATTTTTGGCAGATATTAAATGAAAATATTATCCGAATGACTTGAAATAATGAAGTTAAATAATTTTCTAATTAATATATTAAAGAATAATTAACATATCAACGAGAATTGTTTTTTTTTTTTTTGGTCGCGTTTTTAAATAAGATATATATATCGCGAGACTACTGCTGGTCGAGGCTATTGGAGTCTGCTGAAATCCTAAGTCTGGACCAAGAGAGAATGAAAAAGAAGTGATCCATCATTTCATTTCATTCTCTGTTAGTCCAGACTTAAGATATCAGCAGACTCCAATAGCCTCAACCAGCAGTAGTCTGGTGAAAAAGAAGTGATCCATCATTTCCTTTCATTCTCTCTTGGTCCAGACTTAAGATTTTAGCAGACTCCAATAGCCTCAACCAGCAGTAGTCTCGCGATATACTAGTATATATCTTTTACAAAAACGCGATCAAAAACAAAAAAAACAATTCTCGTTGATATGTTAATTATTCTTTAATATATTAATTAGAAAATTATTTAACTTCATTATTTCAAATCAGAAATATATAAATTCGGATATTATTTTCACTTAATATCTGACAAAAATCACCTGCATACGATTCGCGACCGAACAAAATAATATAGTTTACAAAATTGATTACTTAGATTGAGTACGGGCAAAACAGTATTTATTATAAAATCTAGAATTTACGTACATAAATATTCGATTAGAGCAGAAAATTCCGAATCTACCATCTTAGCAATTAGCATTTGTTTGTTATGTGAACAAAGCGAATTTACCTACATCCAATCGGGTATTTCCCCATGAGAAATAACAGATAAAATATTTCTAATTAAAAGATCTGATGATAAAGGTCAAACCTTAGAAAATACAGTCCCTAAACAAAAACTATACTTAAATTAATGTAGAATCTAATCAATGAGTTTTAATTAAATTGAAAGTTTCTTTTTGCCGAGAGTATCAGAATTTTTATAAATTAAAGGAGACAATAAAAGAGTGTCTTCTGATGGAAAAATAATTTTTTAAATTTATTTATAACGAGACTATAGTTTCGAGGGATTTAAGCTCCCTTCGTCATCTATTACAATATTGATTCACAGGAAAGCCCTCGAAGCTATAGTCTCGTTATAAATAAATTAAAAAATTTATTTTTCCAGCAGAAGACACGCTCTTATATTGTCTCCTTTAATTTTAATTAAAGACTACTCCTAATTAATTTAATTTGGAAAGGCTAATATGTAAAAATTTTAGACTAATTATTGTTACTAATATATCATTTTCAAAAATCTCTCTATCTATCAATGAATTATTAAACATTAAAAAAAAAATCAGGCAATATCAAATCTCTATTACTATTCAAAATACAAGGTGTACAACTTTGCTTCCGCCGTTTCCCCCCAAAATTTGAAGTTTTAATGAAAAAAATTGGTTACACATGTATCCTTCAAAGTATTTTCCATCGCTGGCCACTACTTTCTTCCATCTTTCTGGCAGCATATGGATACCGCTTCGGAAGAATGCTTCATCTTTTGAGGCTATCCACAAATCGACCCAATTTTTGGTATCTTCATATGATGTGAAGTGCTGCTCAGACAGGCCATGCGCCATCGATCGAAACAAGTGGACATCAGAAGGAGTAATGTCTGGTGAATATAGCGGGTGGGATAAAACTTCCCAATTGAGTGTTCCAAAAAGGTTTTGACCGGTTTTGTGAAAAAACTTAAACTTAAACTTTTGAAAGCACTCACGTCAACCTCTTTCACTTAAAGCAGCCTCACCATATGCTTCTCTAATCAATCGATGCGCCTCAGCTGTAGATTTTTTCAAATTTGAAGAAGTAAATCAAAAGCTCCCGCAAATGACGCTTATTCGGCTCAAAACTCGACATTTTCACACACAAAAAAATATAATATACTGATGAAAATTTAAAAAGATTTCAAGGTTATTTTGTTTTGTTGTTGTTAATAAATATACAAACTTACGATAATTAAGTTTTAATTCTGACAATTTTAATCATAACTTACTGGTGGGACCAGCTTTGTCAAACGGCGGAAACTTATTTGTACACCTTATACTTCAGTATTTAATATATTAAAAAAAAATTATAAAGTAAAAAATCAAGAAAATCAAATTTTTATCTCTCTATTTTTAAAAAATTTTGATAAATTTCAAATTAACTTAACTAGATCATACTTTTACTTACTTTTATATGTATCTGTTTATTAAGTAGAGGACAACCTCATTGATCTCTCTATAAATCAACAACTCTGCTAATCTCGGGAAAACAAAATATTTTCAATTAGACCCGTTTATACATATTAATAAGCTGAACCTTAATGTTAAATTTCAGATTTCTATATTTGTGCCAAATTTCTGCAGAGAGAGAGTATACCGAGTTATAAATTGCATTTCGAGATTCAGTTCTAAAATGCTGTAATATTAAAATGAAATAAAATTTGCCTTCGAATTTAAATTTATTTTCTAAAATAAACCCCTTAAAGGCATCGCCAGTAGAGGCAGTAATAATTCATCAGCATGATGAAGTGCTTGGCTAAAGCGGATCGCAATTCACAAGACATATTTATTGCCACTTGATAAATATTAAAAACTTTAATCGATAATACCTGGATGAGAAATATCGATTCTAGCATTTTAATTGAATATGCATCAATATGAGTATGTCTTTTGTTTGTTTGTGAAAACAGAGTGCACAATTGAAATTCCAACATTTGTAGTTTAAGCAAAACGAATCGGTTATTAAAGCAGATGGTAGAAGTAACTCTCTCGAGCCTGGAAACGTGGATTAAATAATTCAAAAGGTTTTAATCTCTTGATAGAGTCACGATGCCAAAGGTCCCTTGCGTTGAACAAAAGAGACAAAAGAGGTCATTAACTAACTCAATCGAAACTGGACAAAAAATGGCTAGCCTCTTCTCCTTTTAAATGGGATATTTATGACTCGGTGGTCAACCTCAAATGACTTTATCCCTTGCGAATCCAGCAGAGAGAAATAGATTGGTATTCTATATACGTTGTATACAAACGTATTATGAAGGAGGAGCATTTAGGGATTATAGGATTCAAGGTACTTGGGGAACAGGGAAGGTTAGTGCTTCTCAAACTTTTTGAATTTAGGGAATACTAAACTCGTAACATATTTTCCGAGGAATAATTACAATACAACAGAAGTATCTACCTCCTGGCTAGGGAGAGATTGTACATTTTTGTACAATATTCTTATTATACAAAATCCAACCGGTTTAATCTACACTCTCATACAAAACTTATTTCACATTGTATTGATTTTTCTTTTGCAACAATTTTTAATTGTGTAGCTATTTGATTTTTTGAGGAACACATCAAGTGACTTCACGAAGTAGTAGTGTTCCGCGGAGCACGGTTTTAGAAACATGGGGGTAGGGTAGCGGTTCTCAATCTTCTTATTAATGCGTACTAAAAAAAACAAATTAAAATAAACATGAGAAGTACAAGTCGGACTCTCATATCCAGTATCTGATTAGGGGTCGTCCATAAATTACGTCACACAGTAAACAGGGGCCATCTCAGATTTGTGACAAAGTTTTTGTTAAAAATTGTGATGTCAACAAAGTCAAATTAAAAAATTCACAAAATTAAACTTAAAATATATTAAATCCTTTTCTTCTTTAAGTGCCATATCAGGTCTCCCTGACGTTTCGGCACCTCTCCACATTTACCTGTGCTGAGTGTGTTTAGCTGTTTTACACAGATATACGGGACCTACTTTTTAACGTCGGTTCCGAACGACTAGTTTGGAGAGGTTGACTGGGCAATTATACTCTTGGAAGTTTGCCATTGCTTTCCAAGAGGAGGCGGCTGCAAATATCTGCCAAGACTCAGTCTCAAACCAGCATGCTTCAGACCAGCGGCCCCACACTCTGATCACTGACCCACAGTCGCCTAACCCTTTAGTTGAGATTAATTTATAAAAACAAATTCCACAATTATTAAATTATAGGGTATCAAAATTATGACGTCACAATATAGGGAAGACGGCTCAAAGAAAATGTGACAGAATGTGACACAAAGGAAAAATGGTCTAAAAATCTTGAAATTCGTTTGACGTGTAATTTATGCACGACCCCTGAGGGAAATATGAGTCTCCCCACACCCATTTTTTAAAATTAAGCAAGTCAAAAATGTAAATAAATAGGTACAATATTTTAATTTTTGTTATATTTAGGGCTGCCATACGTCCTGTTCCTGTCACCCTATTTCCCTACTCAGTCCAGTATTATTATTTATTGTTTCCCTAAATAGGTTCTCAGGCAATTGAAGCAATTTTGATTTGTCATTATAATTTTAAAATAACTTGCGCCCAATTTTTTAATTCTGTGATAGAATAAAATGAAATAATTATGAAAGTAAAATCAAGTTAAAAAATGACTGAGCTAAATTGCATCTTTTTTTTGTTATTCTACGTTTACATTTGATTAGATTGCTTAAAATTTATTTATTTATTTATGAGAGTAAAATAAGCCATAACCTACCCACTTTTTTCATATTTTATTTACACTTGAACCTCCCATATCAATGGTTGGAAATTATGGCAACCCTAGTTTTATTATCATATAATGCACATAAAAAATTAAATCAAAAAATAATCGAAAAATAAAACAAAACCTGTTCATAACATTACAATATAAATTAAAAAATTAAAAATCTACAATAAACTATAAAAATTAAGTCCTATTACGATATAAACAATAGTATAAATTGCAATATTTTTTTCGTTCTTTTATTGATTGAATTAAGTAATCAAATCTTCATAATTAAAAAACTCGTTTAAAGCATAATTTTCGATATACTATATATAGTACAACATAGATAATTTAATTTTTTGTCTTGAAGTATTTCTTAATTAGTTCAAAGTCAAAAATTCCCTAGGGTAACTGCCATTAGCACAGTTTCCCCTATATGTTTATTTCTTCAAGCAGAGGACAGCCTCATTGATTTCTTTTTATAATAATCTTAATTAATCAACGCTGAGGAAAAGAATGAATTAGGATAATTAACACAGTAACTGGGGGGAAAAAAAATTCAAACAATCGGTAAAAGTTCATCTCATATATTTTAACTTCTTATGGGCCCACCGGTTTTCGAATCTAGTTTTATCTAAAATTATATAATTATTTAGATTACTAATATTGTAATATTCGTATAAACTAATTTGTTACACATGATAGACAGCAAGTTTTTGCTTGCATTTCGATGAAAAAAAAATATATTTCCAGCAGTCCTAGTTATATGTATTAAATATAATTAAATATAATTATGTATTAAGTATAATTATGGCAGAAATAAGAGGTCGATTGACTAAAGCAAAATATATGTTAATGTAGATTTTAATTTTCTATTTACTTTATCCTTTTTTCAGGAGTTATCGGCTCCTTTGCAAATAAAATAGTCTCGTTTAGGCCCGAGGACACAAAAATATATTATACTTAAATATTTTGTAAAGCTTAAGATTTATTTTAAAATCATTATCTGTATTTTTAAAACATTTCTTAAAGGATATTTAGTAAATCAGAAACAGATAAATTTATTTTATTTTTTTGTTTTGATTAAAATAATTTTTATTTTACCATACAGGGTATGGTCAAGTATTGTAATCGTGCATGAAAAAAGTGGTTTTTTCCTTCTTTTTTTCGAAACGGCTCAAACTATTTTGATTAAAAAAATTGAGCAAAACCTTGGCATTTCGATCTACAAAAAGTCCTAATAAGTGAACATCGAAAAAATTATATTTTTCGAGATAATAATTGTTTTGTCAAAATGTCTGTTAGTCTGTTCGTTGTTAGTACGTTGCCAAATTTTTGTGGACGAGCTAGCTCAAAACTAGTGTGAATATCAAAACCAAATTTCACACGTAGTTTTGGTGCATTACGATTAAGAGTTGATTAGATTTTGGTGCATATCGACACAAAATTAAGGGGGGTGGAGGGGGGTTAAAAATTAAAAATATAGGCCATGAGCTAAGTCAACCAAATTTTGTATACATAATCCGTGGGCCCCCAGAAGTCTAAAAATGCAAAAACTAACAGTCCAAAAAAGGGGGGGGGGGGTCAAAAAATGAAAATATAGGCCCTTGTACCAAACTCAACCAAATTTTGTATACATAATCCGTTGGCCCCCAGAAGACTAAAAATGCAAAAACTAACCCCACCCCTACACTTACATGATTATAAATCATTTTATTAAATATTCAATATAAGTGAGGGGCCAGGTTGTATGGTAAAGTCAAGTGGATGGCCACATCAGAATGTGTCAGTTTATATTTTTTATAATAAATATGTAAAAATATTTTCATTAAGAAAAAAATTTATTTATTTTTTTATATAATTAATAATTATACTTGAATTGTCATACGCTAAATAAATAATTAAATAGCTCCCCACTTAGAATATTTTTGTTCACCTCAAAAGTATTTAAATATAAAAAACGGAAAGATATACTAACATAATTATAACGTAATTGACCTAAAATAAATTCGAATATATCGATATTAGTATATTGAAATCCATTCATTGATGCTTTAAATCCAGAAGGTGATATTTTTTAAAATTATTCATTATTAAAACCATTAGTCTCCATTATAAAATAAATATAAAGCTTTAGGAATTTGAATTGAACATTTTGCCAAAGCGAGATTGTATGAAAAGCAAAACAATATTTTAATTACAATCTTAAATTGAATTAACAATCAATAAACTATTTATATACACGGTTCCAGAGTTGAAAATTCATGAAAATTTAATAAAATAATAATAATTCATTTATCTCTAATTCAGTTAAAACTAAACAAACATGATAATTAATAATAATAATAATAATAAATCTATATTAGTTGGTACATTCTCTTTTCACTCAAGTTAATAAATTGAAATTTCAAAATACCACTTCTCTAAAATAATAACTAATAAATTTATTTGAACAAAAATAAATAAATAAAAAAAAAAAAATTACAAATAACCCCGCCAATGGCAGGTACATTTATTAAGCAAATGGTCTCCGATTACAAAACTAATCTTGTTTTTCAATGGTCAAGCTTTTCATATAATATTTCTCTCGAGAAAGATCTTTATCTTGTTAAAGAATTCGAAATGTTATCCAATTGTAAGTTCTTCCTTCCAATTGATTAATAAACTCAAAATCTATCTGCTCTTGTTGCTTATCCGAGTGAAAACTTTCACCTGAGTACACTAAGGTGGACCTTATTTTTCGATCATGAGATTTTTCGGGTCAGAAGATCAGATTATGAGGTATGGCAAAAAATAATTTGTACAAAATTTGAGATAGATCGGACAAAGCGAAGAGGTGACTCATCTCATTTACGCCTAGTAGGTAGGCATAATATTGAATTCACTTGAATTTTTTTTCTTTTTACTCTATGTGGTTAATAACGATTGAATGACGAAGGTGTAGAGGCGAGATTTCAAAAGATAAAGTTTTATTAATTTCATGGTCATCTATATTTTTATTCTTTGTTTCAATTTAACGACGTAGGTATAACAAAATATAGTAAGCGAATAGCGCAAAATTCTTAAAATTTCAAATGTTCAAATGAGATGCGCCAGTTCTTCAGGTTGTCCGATCGATCTCAAATTTCGTATATATTATTTTCTTACCATACTTCATAATTTGAGCTTCTGTCCCGAAAATTTATTCGATAAACAAATTTGACCAGGTTTAGACACCCCATAGGTATATATACTAAAGTGTAAGAGGCCCCCACTTGGCTTAAGAAGGCTCTGCATACAAGTATTATTTTTAAGATCTAGAAATGACATATCTTAGTATATTAAGTATATTCTCTATTTCAGTGTTGCTCAATCTGGGTTCCGCGGAATCCCAGGGTTCCACAAAGAGAGGTTTGGGGTTCCCGCGCCTTGAGGTCAATAAAATAAAAAATAGGCAAACAAAAATAGTAGTTAGTAGCATTATCCCTCAAAAAATTTGTCATGTAAAGAAAAAATATACTAAATTTATAGTCTACCTTATAGTCAAATAAAACCATTGATACTTAAGAATGAAGTGAACATCACTATTATTGTCTCAGTGATACCAGTTTTATTGCTCTAAAGTTACTTACTTTTCTTATAATACAACGATTACGTTACATTAGTAACAAAATGAAAACATCATTTAAATTATTTTATTATTATTTTGTTATTAATGACGTTTGAAATAATATTGCTTTTCAAATAGATGAGAAAATTATTTATGAGTAGCTATACATTGAATATGTAAAAAAACCATGTCCGATCCGAAAGGGGCATCTGGGTATCCCAATGACATTACCAAAAAATTTAATAATAATATTATTTCATCATGAAAATAAAAATATTAGGTATTGTAATTTAAAATGCACTTTTTTTGTACCCAATTTCCCCCGAAATCTAGCAAATTTTTAAAATGTGATAACACCGTCATCGGCGGCAGTATGTTATATTTGGAAGCTATAAAAGTAGCATGATGCTAAAATTTTGACGAAAAAATAAATATCTCATATTTTAGTGCTAGGGGTTCCTCAGAAATAAATATAAGTGCTCTAGGGTTCCTCGCTCTACAAAAGGTTGAGAAACACTGTCTTAGTATATTAGGTATATACGAGTCCCTTCCCATCTCAATTGGCCCACCAATATTTTTTCTTTTTAAATAAAATTATGCTAATTCAAGGTAAATTTAATTTAAATATTTATTTTTATTATCATTTGGAACATTTTAAACAATTAAAACATTTTATTGTAACATTTAACTTGAAATTATTTTTAAAAACATATTTTTATATAAAAAATAGTTCTTTGCTTTTCACGATTTTTTTTTTAAGAATCTTTGAATATGTGAAATAATCAAGTAGGCTTTGCCTTTTTCCAACAAAAGAAAGTTTGTTTTGTTTATTATTAGTAAAAATGACTCGTGGAAAGGTTGTTGATGAAAAAATTCGCTCAATTATTATCAATTTATTTAAAAAGGGAAAATCAAACGTGGAAATTGGCGATCTAGTTAATTTATCAAAGTTTACTGTCAGAAATATTATTCGAGTTTATAAAACAACGGGTGCAATAGCTACAAAATCTCGGTATGCGTCGAAATCCAAAATTTCAGATGCTGATAGACGGGCATTGAAGAAGAATATTAAAAAAAAAACAGGCGTTCGAACTATGGTGAATTATCTGTTCTTTGGAGCGATGCTGTGGGGCGAAGTGTTTCAAGATCCACGTGCCATAGCGAAGCACTTAAGTTAGGTTTTAAAACTTACAAGGTAATTTTATTGCAACTTATTCCAAATTTTTTTTTTTAAATTTTACTAATTTTTTTTGGCGAAAGAAAAGCCACTCTTGACATTAAAACAAAAGAAAAACCGGCTTATATGTGCTAAAAGTCACATTAATTGGTCGACTGATGAATGGAATAGTGTCCATTGGAGTGATGATTCTCGTTTTGAAGTTTGTGTTAGAGACAATCGAAGTAGAGTTATTCGTCAGAAAAATGAAGCTGTTGCGGAGCTTGTAAATTCAACCGGTAGATGTCTCTAGCGAAACACAAGATTAAATGAGGACTATAATAAACGTCTTGAAAATATATAAGGACATTGAGAGACAAATCAAATAGAACTCAATTACACCATTCAACCAGTTGTTATAGCTAGAAACGTAGTCGAATTAAAACACTAACTTCAAAATATTTGAGATACTTTCACTCAAGATGAGTGTCAAAACTTAATAAGTACGTTGCCCAAAAGAATTCAAGCCGTAATTAAAAATAAAGGCGACGTCACACAGTGGTAAAGGTTTTGCTTTTACTTTAATTTCCTTATTTTTAACAATTAAAAAATAATTTTAAGTTAAATGTTACAATAAAATGTTTTAAATTGTTTAAAATGTTGTTCCAAATGATAATAAAAATAAATATTTAAATTAAATTTACCGTGAATTACCATAATTTTATTTAAAAAGAAAAAATATTGGTGGGCCAATTGAGATGGGACGGGTCTCGTATTCTATTAACCATTATCACAACATTCTTTTGGAGAAATTAGAAAGAGCTGATCGATAGTAGCAAAGTTGATTTTATAAGAAAAAATTAGATTCTCCTCTTAGGTTCCCTTAGATTCTCTTCACACTAGGCAATTCCCAGGCGACACAATGGAAACTCGAGTATCGTCAATTTAAGTTACCCGCAGACGACTTAGTACCACACAGTGAGAATACTGTAAAACGATTCAGTCTGCCTCTAGCCATGGTGAACCCTCGTTCAAGTGTTTTGGCTCTATTCATTAAGGCCATGTTTCCCTTAAAGACAGGAGACGCACAAGAGACTCAACTGACGGGCGACCTTCTAGGCAAGTTGAGTGAGACTGGTAGAATACGCGTATGATACGAGTCTCTTGGGAATCGCTCCGTTTGTGTCTCCCCACTGCCCAACATTGAAACTGGATTCTAAGAAACTCTCAGGATACTTGAGTATCCGTTGCGTCGCCTGGGAATCGCCTAGTGTGAAGAAGGCCTTACTCTTTAGATAAGTTTGTTTAATACACATTTTATGCACTATTAGAATATTTCACCATACCCCGTATATATAATATTAAAGTAAAAAATTCTAGTTTATCTTGATAGTTGATTAATGAAAAATAAAATTAACACAAAAATTAAATAATCATATTTTATATTCATTTATTAAAATTTGTTTTAATATTTACAATATATATATTTATCATTAAGATAATTTTCACTAAGATCACATTGTTCCTCAAATGTAAATTATTTTTCGATACATTTTTCACATTTAATGTAATTTTTGATACAGATTATGTATATAGAGTATTTTTATTTTTCACTGTTCAATGTAATCCTTTTTGAACAACGTGAATATAAAAAGCTGGATTAGGAACTTCATCGACTGATTTGAAATCAGCAAAGAGGGTATGTTTCGAGTTTTTTCCGAAGGCCTCCATCAGCATTTCTTTAAACTGCGCCAATTTATGTGGATAGTAGGCCAAACGAAATTCACTGAAACATAAAAGATACATTCATATATTAATTGCATTGTAGTATTCATAAAGAGAAATCAATGATGATGTCCTCTGCTTGATGCGAATAAACATATACATAATATATATATATATATATATATTACATATATATATCTAATGAAGATAAATATATAATAATGTACCAATGGTGTGCGGACCATGGATGCTGCGGATGCGGCACATCCCCAAAATTTCGAACTTTTAGAGTATTTTCATAAATTTTGACTTCAAAATTTCAAGAGGATCTTTAAATTTTCAAATTATTGTCCGTCATTTCAAATATTTCTATAAAAAACATTTTTTGTTTTGATAAGTAGGTATATTGGTTCTCGAAATAAAATAAAATTGTTGGATAGTTTCAAAGGGAAATTAAAATGAATGATTTTTTCGAAAAGGATGCGGATAGAAGGTTTGAAGTCCCTGTCTGGTATATCTTCTAGTTCAAGCATGTCAAAGACAAGTTCAGGCGAGTTTTAGTAAAATGAAAATTGTTCTCGCTGAGGAACTATTAAAATAGTAATAATACAAAAAAGGAATAAATAAAGATGATTTGAGCATCTTTGGACTAATCCATTTCTAAGAACTCTCAATATATAAGATCGGAAATAACAAAGAGTGCTATAGACAAGTCATAGCTTGCTTATAGCAATAGAATTTGAAAAAATTCAAGATTTTCTTATAATTCAAGCATTCATTGTGGAAGATGGTCGATTTCCATCTCCTGGACTGTAGAGTTTAAGTCAAACGAATTAATTTCCGACTCCTACCCTCACTTACACAAAGCAGTATCCGTTTGGGACGAATGTCCCAAAATATATTTTTAAAAAATCTGATATTAAATTTGAAAAATAATGCGACATTCGATAAAATTTGCAAAAAAAAGCGAAAATTAAAATAATATTTAAAAAAATGAAGAGTACTTTTTGGACAGCATCTCCTCCTTGAAAAGTCATCAACCGGCAGTGGTATATACATTATACATATATAATTTATTTTGTTAGAGACTAAGGTTTGAACTTCATCATTAATCTTTTTAATTATAAATATGTTATCTGTTATTTCTCATAGGTTCAAATACCCAAATGAAATATGGTAGATAAATTCGTTTTGTTTTTATAATAAGCGGCCACATAACAAACGATTTAAAAATATGTAGGTAATAAAGTATTGGTGAGTTTTAAAATGAATGAATAAATTTGAAATTGAAAAACACCTATGCTTTAATCATGACATCTTAATAAAATCATTATAAATGTTTGTTTTTTTCCATCTCCACATTTGAACATACATTTAGGAAGCAGATTAACTAACTTTCTACGACATTCGTTCACGTGTTATCATGGGTATCAGAATCCAGATGGACAAAAAATTATGTTTGAAAAATATGTATTTTTCTCCACTTTTCCGACATTTTTCAACACAATTGGAGGAAAAAGTTAAACTTTTTCAAGACTCCGTACGCTACAGTTTTGGTGAAAAAACTAATTTATTAAATTGGAAATCAAAAGACACTTATTCATTTATTATTATAATTATTTTTTAAATATTATAGAAACGGATTAAAATCTGAAAAAATTATTCAAAAATGATATTCTCCAGAAGATCTGGAGCTAGAAAGCCCAAAATCTAAGAAGGTCTCGGCAATGGAAATATAAAGATTTTAGATCAGGGGTGTCCAACCTTTTGGCTTACAAGGGCCACATTTGAAGAAAAAAATTGTCTCGGACCGCTGATAAAATAGTATTATAATTCGATTGATATTTGTTATTCAAAAAAGATAGTTAATAATCTAGAAATAATAACTTTATTATTTTTTAGCTCATAATGAGCTCCTAATTTTACTTTTCGTAAATTTTATACTTTAAAATAGCTTAGTTAATAGAGTAAAGGGTGTGTAGTTTCACAGTGAATGAAATAAAACTCAAAGAGGTTTATACAAACTCAATATATTTCGGATTATTAGTCCATCATCAGGAGTTTACAAGTTAATGATTAACTTGTAAACTCCTGATGATGGACTAATAATCCAAATATGTTGAGTTTGTATAAACCTCTTTGAGTTTTATTTCATTCACTGTGAAACTACACACCCTTTACTCTATTACTAACATCATGTTTCACCTAAAACCTACACCACTTTCCATAAGTAAAATTAAAATAGCTTCTCGCATATGTAAATACATACCTACATACTTACAAAAAGTGATATATGATGTATTAGTATTTGTTTATATTTTTTCCTGTCTAGATAATTAATATAAAATTCTAATAAAGAGACAATATTCAATTTTTCTTTCAGATCAGTATCTAATTGTTGTTCTAGAACATTCAATCAGCAAGCTTGCAAGTAGAAAATTTATTTCTGATGAAAATGGAGTCAAAAATAGACCAAAATGATGATTATTTTTTCGGGAATCTTGAAATCTAGTTCCAGATTCAAAATCTAAAATTAGCACTTTTATTTTTCGAAAAATTCACAGTAGATTTTCAGATTTTTTATTTTAGAGAAAAAAAATCATCAGGCCAAATTGTTGTGTGTTTTCCAGTATCTACATATAAATCTCAATGTTCTAAGGAATTTTATAACTTTATATTGGGCCACGGGTTCTAAGCCCTGGTTTAAATCGAATGGGATTAAAGAAGGATATGAGGAATGATCATTTATTTTTTAAAAGGGTTACGGATTTAATAATCCCTGACTATCCATTATCTATTGACATAGAAGCTCGTGCCAAGATCTAAAAGACAAGTCCTGACAAGTTTTAGTCCAAGAGAGAAATTATCAATTAATTGTGATTGTTCTAGAAAACCCCAATTCCTTGTCTCCTTGTACTAGAATGATATAACTATAGACTTGTTTAGTGTCGTAGCATATAAATTACTGAAATAATAAATATTTTTAAGTTTATGATTTTTGTTGGGCCGCATTCATTGCAGTGCTGGACCGCATGCGGCCCGCGGGCCTCGGGTTGGACAGCTCCGAATTAGATGATTATGATTAGATGATGATCTTCTAAAATGTGAGGGCATAATGTAGTGCAGTAGGGGGGTCTGTACCTGAACTGGTTCTCTCCGGGCCCGACTTCTTCGCCCAAGTCGATTACGTAGTCCAGAGTAACGACTGCCGGCCTGCCGTCCACGTGAAGCACCGACGTCCGGATGTCGGACATGTATTCGCTCTGCAAAACCACCAGCCAATTTCACCATTAAAACACCACATAAATAAGAATTTTGGGCTGTCAGACGCACAAGATATAATATATGTATCCGTTTTTTACTCTTCTGGCGTGATTTATATATTCTATAGCTCATTGGCTTTAGTTTTTCTTTCTCTTTCTATGTCCTTAAATATATATCAATATATTTATATAATATCGACGGTAGAAAGCAATTTTGTTGAATCTCGAAAAATAATGAATATCACTTTTATGTACCTATATATCAGCGCTTCTTAAACTTTTTTCATTCGCGACCCCAAATTAGATAGATATACTAATATAATTCACCAGTATTTTTTGAATATCAAAAATAGATTTATTTTAAATCAAATCTCCAGTAAACATAGCTATTATAATAATTTTATCATTTATTACATAATTACAATTACTAAATATGAATGAAATGGATCCGCTTGTTTCTTACTAAATAAGAATCAAACAGGACTTGGATTATCTTCAATATTTTTCACATTTGACTGTATTTTGATTTTATAATCGGAAATGTTAAGAAGGTCGCTTCGTATTTTGTAAATAATTTTTAATAAGGAATGGTCATTTCACAAATTATTTAAAATTCAATGACAGATATACCTCGAATTCACTACACTTTTTTAAATAAATTTTTTGACGCTGTGCTTTAAATTTTTTTCATTGTTTCATTATCATTGTTCCCTAGGTTTTAGGTACCCAAAATTCAGTTACTGACCAAAAATGGGGTCGCGACCTAAAATTTAAGAAGCACTGGATATATCATTAGAATCATAAATAAACTAGCGTCGAGTGGTTTTTCTATGATACATATTTACGTTCAAAATTTTAAAATTGTTCCACTTAATGTACGATAAATGTAAAAAGATCAAAATCCGCTACTTTTAGAATTAAATAGTTATGTAAAAATTCCTGAAAATTAATTTTTTTTTTAGTAACATTCGTGCGTGTTTTACTAGTTCAAAACAGTTAAAGTTATATTAAATTAAATCGTCAAAACTCCCCTGTAAAGCTCCATTTTTCGAGGTAGACTAAGATGCTTCTAGCGTTGATATATTTATTTTACACCTAATTTGTGAAATTCCTATTTGTGAAAATAGTCAACATTTCGCCGATTTCCATAATTAAGAAATGTCATTGACCATTTCAAGTAATAAACGAAATTTATTTATTATTTTAAACATATTATAAATTTAAATAATAGATCACAAACATATAGGGAACCCCAGAAATAATTGTCTTAATTCCGGAAATCGGTAAGTGATTTGCTTAATTCATGAAATCGGCAAAATGTTGGGAGAGAATTTCACAAATCAGGCGTAACATATAGGTATGGCTCAAAAGTTGATCCTAAGATTCAACTAAACAAAAAAAAAAAAACTTGTACACTCACGTTATAATAAATTGACTTGGAAGGAGTAGAGCAAGTGTCCAAGATATTATCGTAGTTTCGATGATCAATTAGCATTAATCCTCCCGGTTTCACACATTTTTCAAAATTTCTCAAAGCCTGCCTGTAAAAGAAGAAATTAATAATCAATTCAAAGATTAATGATATTCCATGAGTTTCAAAGCATCTGGTATTATGAGGAAAATATTTGTTATTAGTAAGAATTTAGATTAATTAGATCATTTATATTATATATAGAGGGTGGAAGTAATTATTGAACAATGGTAGAGAAAGATGTTGATTCACAAAGAGAAATCAATGAGGTTGTCCTCTGCTTGAGGCGAATTGATTTCTCTTTATGAATCAACAGCTCTGCTACTTTCGGCAAAACAAAATCTTTTCAATTAAATATGATGATGATAGTCCATCGACCTCAATTTTAATACTAAGATTTCTGAGAAAATTCTCAAACAATTCAGAGAGCTTTGAGGGGAAGTTAAAGGCGGGTAAAAAGATTTTTGTCCCGATCGAGTAAGATTTTAAGATATTCAGGAAAGCGCGAGTCTTTTTACAGATCTCTATTGACTACGTAGATTTTTTATAACTGATTGGAATTTTTTTTTCTGAATAGATAGAAATAAAATTACTTCTGTTCCAATTGATATCCTGAGGAGTCCAACATGTGAGCAAAAGAGTTTCCCAAGCAGATGACCGCATCGAAACCGCCTTGGTTGCCCAGATGATGTTTCAAATCTCGAGGCAGAGTCAACCAGTTGGCCTCCTCGATTACTGAAATAATTTAAATTAGAAAAAAGAAATTACAACTTTTACTATAAACTAAAATAATAATAAAAAATAACAAATCGCATGATTGTATTTCGGAAACAGGGCTTCGTGAAGTCAACACGAAGGTTCAAGTTTTTGATTGGCTGGGACTCTATATGTCATAAAGCCAATGAAAATCCTATACATCGTGTAAGTCTGTAAGTAATACCTACTAAATAATGCTGGCGACTTCAGCAATAATTTATAATTATTCAATAATATGGACTTTGGTGAACATAGAATTTTTACGAAAACAAGTAGCCTTACATCAATAATGAATATTATGAATCTATGAGTACTTAAAACACGAATTCGGGTTTTTAAATTTATTAACTATCAGGGATTTTCCTAGTCAAAAAGAGTTTATTTAGCAAATTAGCATAAAATTCAAAAAGAAATCAAAATAATTCAATCTGATCTGTAAAAAGTGCAACAAATTAGTGAAACAGGCCATCATTCTTACTCTTAGTGCCGGAACCACAAATTTTAGGCCACCCCTCAAAATATGATTTTAGCTAAAATTTAAACGAAAACTGACAAATGTTAAATCCAATGTTAGTAAACTCTCTAGGCATTGACGTAGTTAGGGAGTTCTCCTATGAGGAGCAGCCGGCCAGCTGAGTAGCCATCACAAGGTTTCAATTTCGGTAATCCGAATAGAGATCAACTAACTTTTTAGAGAATTGACAAATTTTGGAAGTAAAGAAATAATTTAATGAGAAATATATAAGTGATGCCACGTAAAAATGGAGTTTCGATTTTTCTACTCTAATGAGTTTTTTAGGGGGGAACTGCTCCCTTGCCCTTCTCCTAACTACGCCCATGATCTTCGAGTTTTTTAAGAGGATATGAAATTCTAATAAATTATTTTAATCGGAATATGGAGTTTTCATTATCCTTGGACTGCCTTTGCATGAATTCAGCATTGAGTTCTACCACTTAGTGTTCAATAGCAAATAGTCCTAATTAATTACATTTTCTAATTTTAATATATTATTAATATTTGTAATGAACTTCGATTCATAAATGTTGAATTATTGATATGTATAAATTTGTTGAAAATAGTAGATATAATTTGTATAGAAGTTATAGCCCTTTTAAAAGCTCGGTCCATTTACTTCCATGTTAATAGGACAATATTCAATAATTTATTTCTCGTTAATGGGACAGTCGAACAACTTCAAATTTCTGGAATAAATATTTAATACATCAATGATTCGATGGTAAAAATTTTAGAATTTTCTTATAAAAATGATAAATAGTCCCGAACCTCCTTAATAAGATTCACTTGGCAGCAGACAATACATTTAGGGACATAATACATATAATAATAAAACTTGAGCAAGATGCGAGGTAGATTTCACAAAAAAGAAATAAAACAAAATTGAGTTTTGAATTCAATATATTTCGGGGGTGAGCCCATCGTCAGGAGTCAAAGTAAAAGTCAGTTTGGGCTCACCCCCGAAATATATCGAATTCAAAACTCAATTTTGTTTTATTTCTTTTTGTGAAACCTACTCGCATCTTGCTCAAGTTTTATTATTATACGGTATTAAAATGTTTCACCTAGAATCAACACCTAACTCCTTAAAAGTTATACATAATACATACCCCATTTATCAAATGCAGGCTCTTTTCTTCTTTCCCAGCGTTTTTTCAGAGCATATTTGAGCATTTTGTCTGAGGCGTCGACGGAAGTAACTTTGAAACCTTCTTCCAAAAGCATTACAGAATCAAAACTGAAAAGTATTACGATATTATATATTAAAATAATAATTATAATCAGACAAATAATGAAAAACTATAGTTACGAAATACTTTGACGCTATTTTTTTGGACCGTCATTTGCGAAATTTCAAAACATAATTTCACACACAAGAACCAAGTTATAAATTCAAATTAAAGATAACCCTATAGCGCGATACTTACAGATATATTGACGTTAGAAAGCAATTTTGCTGATCTCGAAAAAATACGAATATAACTTTTATATATCATTAGAATCAGAAAAAAAAACTGCATCAAGTGATTCGGGCCTCGTTCTCTTATGAGGATTTTTTTTCTAGATACAATGTTCGAAATTTTAAAAAATTTTCGATAAAATTTTGTAAAAAATCAAAATTTACTATTATTCAGAATTAAATTAATTCATCAAAATTCTTGTAAATATTTTTTTATAGTAACATTCATACCTCGTCTGTGTGTTTGACTAGTACCTACAGAACTCTCTCTTTTAAATCGTTTTGTGACCCCCTATAAAATTCCATTTTTTGATTTCAGTTTGATTGCTTTCAAACGTCGATATACATAAATATTTTTCATCGCTTCATTTTTTAATAAAATAAATAAATATATATTTTAAATGGCATTTAAAGATATTTCATTTTTTTAATTTATTCTTTATTTATAAAGAATCCAAGAATGATTTATCGTCAAAATTCCATCTATTGGTAGTTCAAAAATATTGCAGAAAAACAATTTTAAAATAAAATAAAACAATTTTTGTTACCCTGTTCCACAGGCGACATCAAGAATATTGACACAGCCCTGTTCTCGTAGCAATCCCACTAAGAAGTCCCTATAATGTTGGGTGCGGGTGTTCTTGTTCCCAATAAAGATTTCCCAGACCTTAGCAGCTCGTCCATCAGCATACTGATCCCGAACACCCTCTGATGGTGTACCAACCGAACGAGTAACAAACACGTCTAAATCAGACATCTGAAAAAGTAAATTCCGTAAGATAAGGTTAAGTATTAAATTCTATTTCTTGTATGATAAGTATAACGCTCTATGTATAATGCTAGTGCTCTAATCCAAAGCTTCACGACACTTCACGTACTGATCAGGTACTTGGCAACATCGTTTTTTATATCCCTATTTGAGGAAGTTTATTCTAATACGCCTTGTCCTTGTTCATAAAGTCTACTTATAGTCATATTATCTAGTTTTACTCGTTTGCAGGTGGCAGGATTTCTTAGATCTTATTAGGAAGTCTCTATACTAGTTATGGAAATCGAGTTACTTTTATTCATTCAATTGACTAGGCATTTTTTCAAAGGTTATTATTAAATTAAGATGTTTTACAGTCCTAAGATAGCCCCTTGATGCCACTATTATCATATATATCTAATCTCTATTATATATGAAGAACGTTTGTATCTGCCTGTCTGTATGCAGTGCTGTAGTCGTAAAATCAGCAGAAGGTATACTCTATATTAGTGATGTTACGAAAGTCATATTTTCAACATTCGCGAATGCGAATGCTAATGTTTAGGAAAAATCATTAAAATTTGATTCACTCATCATTTTTATTAATAATTATATTAATATCGTACAGTACGTACACTAACAGCAGATAATGAAAAATGTTGCAGTCACATTCAATAACGTTTTTTGCTCAGATCAAACCACAGGGTATACGTCGTATACCGTCGTATACCCTCCACTACAGTCCTGTCTGTATGTTTATTACCGAATTTAAAATTTTTTTCAGCATTAGAAAGCATAGAATTTAGGGATTATTATAGACTATATTTTATTTAAAAAAGGGCAGGGAGGAGAATAAGCTTGAACGGAGGATTTTCCCCAGATTTTGAAAGATAAATATGGGATGTGAGACTTTCAGAAAGGTGGAGGAGTTAGCATGAAATAAAATCAAATGATGCAGGTAATTGCGTCAAATCAGTCTTAGGACAATATAATTGATAATGATGGTGATAATTCTAAAAAAATCTTTTTTGTTATTTTATGATTTTAATGTCAAAGGCACTCCAAAATGGTTATGGCAATATGTCGCCAGAAACAAAAACTTTCAATGAGCTGAAAAATAATAAAATTTTTCTCACGAAGAATTTAAAGGCCGAATTAAAGATCTTATTAGATATACTTTATTTCATATCAGAAGAACCCCCCCCCCCCCCTTTGAACCCAAGTGCCAAACTGATTAGCCAACTATCTTGAATGTAATTACCTGAAAAAAACAAACATAGGTATCATCTAATAAGATTTATAGAGATAGGTGATTATGGTAAAGTTATGTTTTCGATTACACCA
Organism: Forficula auricularia; assembly: GCA_024734495.1. Taxonomy (NCBI): domain Eukaryota; kingdom Metazoa; phylum Arthropoda; class Insecta; order Dermaptera; family Forficulidae; genus Forficula; species Forficula auricularia. Next base: position 7,749,953 of record JALMQS010000053.1, on the reverse strand, counting down.
GATTTGTAAAATACTATTTTTATCTGAAAAAACTCATACGTGTTATCTATTATATGTTAAAATTAATTGGTAAGATGTTTCAATTTAATAAATTAAAAAGAAATTCAGATCTCTGATCCAGAGAAGGAAGAAACTGCTTTGTCATGGTTCTAATCACAAAATTCACTCTAGATTTGATAATATCCAATAATCATGATAACAATTTCATAACATTACACACTTAAGAAATTATAACATTATATCATATATTTATACATATTATAATTATAGACATGTTGTTTTTATTACTTTATTTTTTTTATTTTGTTGATTAAAAAAATCAATTATGATTTATCATATGATGAAATATTAAATTAAAGAAAAAAATAGAAAAATATGTTAAGTCATATTTGATAGATGTTATAGAAAAATAGAGAAATTTTCCGTGATCCGATTTGATATTCGATAAGTGGTAGTTTTAATTCAATTAAAAATTACTTAACTTGGATTTCTAGGGACTAGAACTCTCTTGGGGGTGAGAGGCTCTCTTAAAAGATTAAATTATAAAATTGTCGATCTAATAAAGCCAAGTTAACCGAAATTTACTTTGAAAGGGTCCTTAATAAAAAAAAAGATTCATTATTTTTTTAGGACAGTAGTCTTCAAACTTTGTAGATTCACGGAACCCTTAGAACGAACTAAAGGGTATTTTTCTTAGAGGTTCACAACTTTAAATTAAAATAAAACAAAGAAAAATATTTTCAATATCAATGAAACTGGCTTTATTGGAAAGATAATTTTATGCCATTAATGTTTGAATATGATTTCATTCATGTGGCCGCCGCGGCTGGCGCGTAGATGGCGCAATTTTTCACACACTTTCGCAGCAATTGCGGCCGTATTTTGCCAATAATTCGCCGAATGTTGTGTTCCAAGTGGTCAATCATCTCTGGTTTATCAGCCTAGACAAGTAACTTGACATATCCATAAAGACGATAAACCAGAGACGATTGAACACTTGGAACACAACATTCGGCGAATTAATGGCTAAATTCGGCCGCAATTGCTGCAAAAAACGTGTGAAAATTGGAAACCCAGATTGCGCCATCTATGCGCCTGCCGTGGCGGCCACATGAGCGAAATCATATTCAAACATTAATGACATAAAATTATCTTTCCAATAAAGCCAGTTTCATTGATATTAAAATATTTTTCTTTGATTTATTTTAATATAAAGTTGTGAACCTCTAAAAACACCCTTTATAAGGTTTTTTCGGGGAACCCCATCCCTCTCTTAGAAAAATATATCTTAAAATAATATTTAATGTAAATATAGATACTTTATTTAAAGACAATTAAAGAAAAGTATTGTATTTATTATTAAAAAATGTAAACATAAAATCAATGTAAATTACTCATCATAGCATTAACTCGTGTTCCAGGTGTCACTTAAATGTGGGTTCCGCGGAACACAGTTTGAAGACCAATGCTTCAGGGCATTAAAATATTAAATATAAACGAGGGGGCAGAAGTATGGTTAAGTTATGTGGATGGCCACATCAGTTTATTTGGTTTAAATTAAAAATTCGGTTTTCGAATTTTAAAAATTATTTTAAAAAAAATCTCTTTTAAAAGTGCTATTTCACAACCGTCAAACCCTAATGTGGAGAGAATTTAATCTCCATCTTTATTTTTGGAAATTCAAGTGTCTATACAATGACACTTATAGGTGTATATAGTGCACCTTCTAGATTACAATAGGTGTTGCACCTTCTAGATAGCCACTTTAAATCTTATCATCAAAATCATAATTAATTAATAATCTAGATAGTTTAATCCACTTATCTTTAAATTATTTTTAAATGAAAAAAATCATGACTATCAAGGACATTACTTTGTTTTAATTAAAGATTCATGAATAATGAACTATCTGAAATTTTAAATTAAAATATTAAATCTAGGATATTATTAATAAATTAAAAAAACTTATTCTTCTTCTTTTTTATAGGCCAAAGTCCTGGTTAATTCAGAGTGTCTTTCCATCTTTTTCTTGGTCCACCGCGATTTCTTTTTCCAGTAGGATTATTTATTATCATATTAATTCCTCATGAGCCGATTCTCCTCCATACGTAATTTGTGGATTTTCCATTCTGGTCTTCTTCTTTGGACCCATGAGCCGACCATTTGAATTTTGCACTTTTCCCGAATATTTTCGTTCTTTCTTTGGCTTTCAAAAGTAAAAATGTATATTTATGTGCACAATCCTTTGGTCCTGCGAACGGCTTTTTGTGGGCCCCAATTATAAACTTTTTCATATTTATTTGATAATTTCATAAAATATATATTTAGGTCAATTATTCAAGCATCAACTTTTCAAAAGTTAACTTTCGTAGACTTGTAGCGTTGCTAGGTAATTTTTAGCTTTAGTTAAAAGCGATATCTTTTTTTATTTTAAATTTAGGTTAAAACTGTCGATTCTTATTTACAGCCAGAATTAAATAAAATTGAAATAAAAGTAATTCTTTTACTAACGTTTTAACCAGCCCCGACCATCATCAAGGCATCGCTGTGCACAAAGTTTTGAACTTAATTGAATAATTAAAAATACACATAAATTTCTTCGTAGACCGTTTAAGCCCTGAAGAACACCATCTTTTGTTTCAATTCCTCAGAAACTTCGGCAATGACGTAGTTAGGGAGTTTTCTTAGGAGCGCCAGCTGATTAGCCATCATAAAATTTCAATTTCGGTATCAGACTAACTTTTAATTATAATTGACAAATTTTGGAAGTAATGAAATAAAGTTGATACAATTTGATGGCTGTATATGTATATAATTAAGTAATGGAGAGGGATTCAGCCAATGGGTAGCCTCTGCTGAATAAAAAACTCCCAATTATAGAAAACGTTTCGGCTTTAATTAAATAATGCCATCATCAGTTCCTAAGAGCTGAATGAAATAATTTAATGCGAAATTTATAAGTGATGCCTCGTAATAATAGAGTTTCGATTTTTTTAGGGGAGCAATGAGTTTTGTAGGGGCACTGCCCTCCTTGTCCCTCTCCTAAATACCCCCATGATCTTCGGGTTTTTAACAGGATGAAAATGACGTTCTTATAAATTATTTTCATCGGAATATGCGGCTTTCATTATCTTTGGACTGCGTTTGTATGAATTCAGCATTGAGTTCTACCACTTAGTAATGTTCAATAGTAAATAGTCCTAATTAATTAAATTTTACTAATTTTAATATATATTAATATTTGCAATGAACTATTACTTAGTGAGTTTTAAAATAAAAAAACATTAGTTAATAAATAAAATTGAAAATAAAATAATTATATATTTTTATTGACAGGTGGCCAATGAATAATTAATAATTATAATTAAGAAAAACCCAATAAGGAAGCGTTCAAATATTTCGTAACATGCTAAATGGGAGGGGTGTGGGGGGGTTATTAAATTAGTTATGGTGGGGCTGGTTACCCGATATGATCTGTTACATTTAGGGGGAGGAGGGTTCCAAAAACTTCCAAAGCGAGTTACGTAATACTTGAACGATCCCTAAAATTAAAGTTACTTGAAGACGAGGCCCTGACAGTCGATTTATCGACTCACAAAAACCCGTATCTCTGACTTAACATAGAAATCATTAGAGCTGTTTTCGAGAAACCGATTATACACATTTATTAGTATGAATAAATAAATCAGATAATATAAGATATGTAGGTTTGTAGGTACATATTACAAATTTTATTTCCTTATACTAAATTACATTTCAGTTAGAGAGAAAATAAATAATTAAAAAAAGGAAAAACAACTACTTCATTAAGTTAGAATAAAACATCCTTAATAATAATTCATTGAACATTCACTATATACATAGAATTCGTCCGATACAATATATTAGTCTTGATCGTAGAGAAAGAGAGAGGAATTTATGTTAACTTGGCTATTAAAAAAAATGTAATTCAACTTAATCTACTATAAATAATAATTATGTCAATTTTGCAAATTTACTACATTTATTTTCACAGAAATTAAAATTTCAAATTTTTTCCAGATAAGAAAAATCCTTAATTATTGGAACGGGTTCAAATGCATATCAGCAATTAAATTAGTGAGATTTTTTTTATTTTTTCTAATTACAGTTAAGTATAAATTACAGCCGCCTGGATGAACAGTTGTCAGCCATTAATTTGAAAAACCACGCGTACCTCTCAACTTGTTGCTGATCTCGTTCCTCTGCTTCCAAGTGCACTACCTAAACTCACTGGCTGAACAAAACCACGAAGCTAAGCGCCTTCTTTATTTATATATAAAAATAAGCCAATCATTCTTTGATATTAGAATATTTCATTGGAATAGGGTTACCCCCACTACTTTTTAACACTTCATATCTTATTGCAATCGTGTGATAATAAGTAGAAGCCTTGAACTTATTCAAGTTCATTTATCACACATTATATAGATAATTGATAGTACAAGTGAATTGACTATATATTGAGATAGAATAATGGCTAGAATTTTTAGTGGACTAAATGGACTAATGGACTAATGAATTCGCATTTAATAGTTTTAAAGAGGCTTTTGATTTTTTGTAGTTATTTTACAGTTAACAGTTACATAAAATATTTAAGTACAAGGGTTTGGGTGAGAATTTCAAAAAATGTTGAAATTATTTTTTAAAGATTTGTAGACTGTTAAAAATATCTTATATAATTTTATGATAAAATATGGGAAGTCCGGCTTCAAAACATGTTGGTAATATTACATACCAGTATTGTAATCTTACAACATATTTTTGACTAATACGTATTTAATTAATACAAGAAAAAGTAAAGTTACAATTTATTTTTGTATTTTTGCAAAGAGTTTACGTGATTTTATCAATATTAATAGTATGTTTTTTTTACTATACTCAAACTTGTAAATTTCCTATTTGTATTGTAAACATATAGTAAATTTACAATTTTTTAACAGTGTATGTATTTAGCAAAAAACAAGTACATATCTTAGCCTTCTTAATAGATATTGTTGCCTCATCATATATTAATATATTTTGCACATTTTTACCTCTCTTAGGTATTTAGAGTTCAAATTTCAAAAAATACTGAGATCAGTTTTTAAGACATTTGTATGTAGAATTTTTTGAAACAAAAATCAAGTAGAACAATAGAAGATATTATAAAATTAATTATTTGAGTTTTTCCCCTTTTGAACCTTTAAGAGTACAAAAATCCTATCTTATTTCACATCCACGAGATATTCTTGCCAAATTTCATGTTTATAGGACCATTGAGTTTGGGCTGGGCGTTATTGATCTATCAATCAGTCAGTCGGAACGTCTTGTTTTATAGATATCGATATCGATATAATTAAATGCTAGTTAGTATATAGCTATTACATAAGTAAATTTAATCTTCGAGCCATCTTCGTTACAAACAAGTCTATAAACTTCTCTGTATTGATATCGATTTACTAGAGGATTGACATTAATGCCAACCCAGTCAATCTTTTCTGTCAGGAAGAAGAATTTCGTAAATATGTTTTAAGACGTTTTCTTATCGAAGACTATATTCTGCTAAAATTTTAAAAGTTTTTGGATATTTGAAAAAAGATATTCATTGCATTCTCCAAGAGCTTCTTCAATCACAAAACTCGGTCGATCTATTAGTAGATAGTATTTGTTATATTTTAGTATGAGCTATTTCGGTCTGTGAATGGGATTATTAGATATGTATTTGTTTTTTACTTAATAAAATTCTACATACAAATTCCTAAATAATAATTTCAAGATTTTTTGAAATTCGTCCCCTATAACTCCCAAAATGAGTGAGGGTGCAAAAAAATTAAAATTATAAGTCCCAAATTAATTGGTGACATTTGTTGTTTTTTTTGTCTCTTAATAATCAAGTTTTATAATTCATTGGGCATAGAGTTATTATTTTTTTTTTTTTTTTTTTTGGGGGGGGGGAGGAAGACAATCAATTTTGGACACCTTATGCTGTTACCATTTTGTTTCTACAGTTGAAATTTGGCTTTTAGAGAGTCTCAATCCGAAAATTTCTAATAAAGTTCCAAGGAGTCTTCTTTGAAATCGCATTCTTTTACGCTACTAGTAGGCATAATATAATAATTTTATTATTATTTTAGTTGTTATATTATACATATAATAGTATATTAAAATATTTTAAATTTGAATATTTGAAATGATATATAATTAGTATAAGATTGTAGCTGAAATAAAAATCCATAAAAAATGTATGAGATTCCCTCTGACAGTCTCTCATGGCGAGAGGCTTGCGACCCAGCCTATCGATAAAAGAGACTAAAAGAATTATAAATATGAAAAAAATCGATCTTATTTAATCGATTTCATCTATTTGAAGGTTCACAGTATGTTTTTAATATATGAAAATAACATTTTAATTAAGAATTTTGTAGTTTAAATGAAATTTTATGAAAACATTCAATTTCATCTCTCCGGGAGCGAATCAACTAGAAATGCCAAAAGGTTTTATTTTTTTTCTCATTACATATCTAATCAAATCTATTGAAATTCCTTATCTTTATATTATTTTCATTTATCTTTTATATCAAATAATTATTATTAGGAAATTTGCATTTTAAAGAGTAATTTATTTAAACTCCAATTTGAAAAAACGATAATAACTCCGTTGAAAAAATTTTAAAAATATGAAATTAATAGATATTATAAAACAATTAATTATTAATAATTTAATTCAATTTTGAACGAAATCGATTGAGTACTTTTTGAGAAAATGGTCAAAAACCATCTGAACCGTCAAAAAACGATGTTTTTTGAAAACATGAGATGCCTTCGAAAAAAGTTAAAAAGTCATATGAAACGAAACATTGACTTGTGACATGGAGGTGAGTTTTAAAATGTTTCTAAAACGGCCTTTCATAGACAGTTTTCGGGGTTTTTGATGATTTTCTCAAAAACTACTGAATCGATTTCGTTTAAAATTGAATTAAATTATTAATAATTAATTGTTTTATAATATCTATTAATTTCATATTTTTAAAATTTTTTTCAACGGAGTAATTATCGTTTTTACAAATTGGAGTTCAAATAAACTACCCTTTAAAATGCAAATTTCCTAATAATAATTATTTGATATAAAAGATAAATGAAAATAATATAAAGATGTGGAATTTCAAAAGATTTGATTAGATATGTAATGAGAAAAAATAAAACATTTTGCCATTTCTAGTTGATTCGCTCCCGGAGAGATGAAATTGAATGTTTTCATAAAATTTCATTTAAACTACAAAATTCTTAATTAAAATGCTATTTTCATATATTAAAAACATACTGTGAACCTTCAAATAGATGAAATCGATTAAATAAGATCGATTTTTTTCATATTTATAATTCTTTTAGTCTCTTTTATCGATAGGCTGGGTCGCAAGCCTCTCGCCATGAGAGACTGTCAGAGGGAATCTCATACATTTTTTATTGATTTTTATTTCATCTACAATCTTATACTAATTATATATCATTTCAAATATTCAAATTTAAAATATTTTAATATACTATTATATGTATAATATAACAACTAAAATAAAAATAAAATTATTATTTTAAATGCGAACGCCACAGGGACTCGCGCTACGGGTTCAAGCATTAATTATATTATATTATTAATAGTAAATAAATTATTTTATTTATAAATAGATATAAGTTAATTTATATGACATGAAATATGAAAAATAATTTTGATTGTTTTATTTGAATATTTTCAGAGGAAATTTCTCGATTTCTTCTCTTGTCGTGGGAGACAATGGACTGAAACTCATACATTTTTCACCAAGTTTCAGTGTATAGTATTGATGATATATATTTTATTCAATTTTAAAATATATAAATACACGACCATATAAAATATCATATTATATACAAAATACAATCAGATTCGGGCCAGGTAACACGGCAATATGGTGTTACAACTTGTATTTGGGTATATTTTTCTCGGATATAATGAACTATTCAATGACGATTGTGCATATTCAGCTATCGACCCCCCAAAAGACTCCTTCATTATCATTGCCCCCCTTTAAAATTTTATCGACTCCCAGGGGATCGATACCGACCCCGTTGGAACCCCTGCTTTAGAAAGTTGTCGTATTACCGATGATCAAAGCAAGATTTTGATATTGTTATGTTGAAAATTCTCCTCTAAAAATATTCAAATAAAACAATCAAAATCGTTATTATGTAATATAAATTAACGCATATAAATTATTTTTAAGTAAAATTGCCTTAACAATTTTAATTATTTTATAATAAAATTATCTATTCAAAATTAACCGTATAATCTCGTGATTCCTAACCTAGGGGTAAAATAGCTACTTGAAGGGGTTAATCAGACTAATTAATATAATATGTTGACGCTAACGAATTCAATTTTTCCGATACGGGGCGAGGAGAGGATGGATATTTTTTAACACATTCCTTGCTTGGTCACAGGGAACTTAATGTTAGGAACTACAGATCTAGTACAATGATGTATTATCTATGCCGCTGTCGTGGAATTTTCGAACCGGAAGCTCTAAAGCCCACTCCTCCGAGGCTGAGTTATCGTGGTTATCCCACTCCAAGAACTTATCTTTAAAGTTTGATAAATAACACGTTCATGTTATTATCTCTTAGAAATTAGACAACTATCATTTGTTGTTGTTCAATTATTATTTCGCAATAGTAATTATGACGTATCAGCTAAAATAATACGAAATCAGAATGATCATCAAAATATAATAAAGTAAATATAAATTATAAATATATTACACGAGTATATTCATTACACAGGAACACCGGTTCTAGTGGTATGTAAAATATTATTTAATTATTATAAGTCGACAAACTAAATAAATTGGAATACATTCGACTTTTAAATACTTCTTTATGTCTTATTGATAAAAAAATTAGATGTTTTTTTCTCGGAGACGTACTGATTGATATAAAACTCGGGGTTGAATGGAAGGCAGTCCAAGGATAAATAAAAAGATGATTCTCATTTAAAGAATATTTAATGGAAATTTTTCTTTTTACACTTTTGAATCGACGATTCGGAGAATTTTCCCTCCTTCTTCAGGGTTCAAAGGGTCAATGAAAAAAGCATATAATAATTTTCCTTCGTGACTTCTTTTTCAACACCAAAGACCACTGAAAAGCAAACAAGAAGGAACATTGTTACATGCAAAAATTCTGCGAAACATCGGTTCAAAAGTTTAAAAAGAAAATTTTTAGCTTCCTTATTCTTAATTAATTTAATAAGAATCATCTTTTTATTTACCCTTTGGTCTTCTATTCAATATTCAATATTATCTATATATATAAAATTAAGGTTTTGTCTGTACATTGGTCCAAATCACGCCAAATTTTGGTTGAACACGTTTCAAGCAAAGTTATGAACGAAAACACCCTCAACAAAATTCCTGTCTGTTTGTCTGTCTGTCTGTCTGTCTGTTTCAGTGGTTTCCGCGAAAAGTTGCTCACGATTCACGTCAAAACGGCTGAAGGGATTATTATGAAATTTCATATTTGTATCAGAGGTCTTCTAACTTACGTTTTTAGCTATATAACGTTTTGATATTTTGACCCCAAAAGGGGGTTTGGGGGGTGCACGAATGAAAATTATCAAATAACTCTTAAACTATTAACTCTACGGGAAATTTTATAATGAGCAAAGTTGTAGGGGATGTGATTTCTGACAACTTTTGTTTAAAAAATTCCCCCAAAAACTACCCGAAAAGGGGGGGGAAGGAGAACAATATATAAATTCTTGCCCTTGGAGCAAACTCAACCAAATTTTGTATACATAATCTGTAGGCCTCTAGAGAGCTAGAAATGCAAAAACTAACCACCCAAAATGGGGGGGGGGTCAAAAAATGAAAATTCTTGCCCTTGGAGCAAACTCAACCAAATTTTGTATACATAATCTGTGGGTCTCCAGAGAGCTAGAAATGCAAAAACTAACCACTTAATAAGGGGGGGGTCAAAAAATGAAAATTCTTGCCTTTTGGAGCAAACTCAACCAAATTTTGTATACATAATCTGTGGGACTCTAGAGAGCTAGAAATGCAAAAACTAACCACCTAAAATGGGGGGGTAAAAAAATGAAAATTCTTGCTCTTTGGTCCAAGAGCAACCAAATTTTGTTTACATAATCTGTGGGTCACTAGAAGGCTAGAAATGCAAAAACTAACTACCCAAAATGGGGGGGGGTAAAAAATGAAAATTCTTGCTCTTGGACCAAACTCAACCAAATTTAGTATACATAATCTGTGGGTCTCTAGAGAGCTAGAAATGCAAAAACTAACCACTTAAAAAGGGGGGGGGTCAAAAATGAAAATTCTTGCCTTTTGGAGCAAACTCAACCAAATTTTGTATACATAATCTGTGGGACTCTAGAGAGCTAGAAATGCAAAAACTAATCACCTAAAATGGGGGGGGGGGGTCAAAAAATGAAAATTCTTGCTCTTGGACCAAACTCAACCAAATTTTGTTTACATAATCTGTGGGTCACTAGAAGGCTAGAAATGCAAAAACTGGGTGCGGGGGTGGAGTGGGGTGGGTTAGGGCATGGGATGCGCGGAGTGGAATGGCGGTGGAGTGAGAGAGTATGGCGGAGTAGGGGGGGCACGGGGGGTGGTGCAAGGTTGGTGAATGGGGGGTTCAGGTGAGGGTCCAGTGGCGTAGTGGGGTGGTACGGGGTGGGGGTCCGAGGTGGGGGGTGCAGGTTAGAGTGTTGAAGTGGTGGTGTGGGGGCGGGGGTTGGGGTGCTGGGTGAGTTTCGTGGAGTGTGGTGGGTTGGAGTAGGGGGTGAGGTTGGGGTTCGTGGGTTGGGGCCCGAGGTGGGTGGGGTGAGGGTTGGGGTGGTAATGTGGGGGCGGGGGTTGGGGTGCTGGGTGGGTTTCGGGGAGTGTGGTGGGTTGGAGTGGGGGGTGAGGTTTGGGTTCTGTGGTATGGGGGCGGGGGTTGGGCACGGGTTCATGGTGCGGGGGTAGGGGTGCTGGATGGGTCGGGGGGGAGTGTAGTGTGAGGGTGGGATTCGTGGGTTGGGGGTCCAGGGGGCATGTCCCCTGGCTAGCAAGAGGGCCGCCGAAGGCGGGCCTTGTAGCTAGTATCTACATAAATATAAAAAGTTTAAATAGTTAAATAGTGCTCAATTCGATTTGAAAATTTTTAATAAATTTGACCCTATCCAGGATCGATGCAAAGATTACAAAGTTAACTCAAGAACGGAAGAAAATGTTTTTACTTTACCATACACAGGGTATGGTCAAGTATTGTAATCGTGCATGAAAAAAGTGGGTTTTTTTTCCTTCTTTTTTTCGAAATATCTCAAAAACGACTGAAACTATTTTGATTAAAAAAATTGAACGAAACCATGGCATTTCGTTCTACAAAAAGCTCTAATAATTGGACATCGAAAAAAAATTACATTTTTCGAGATAACAATTGTTTTGTCAAAATGTCTGTTAGTCTGTCTGGTTGTTAGTTAGTTAGTCTGTGCGTTACCAAATTTTTGTGGCTCAAAAACTAGTGTGAATATCAAAACCATATTTCACACGTAGTTTTGGTCCATTGAGATTAAGAGCTGATTAGATTTTGGTGTATATCGACCCAGAATTAAGGGGGGTGGATGGGGGGTTAAAAATTAAAAATCTAGGCAGTTTGAGCAAACTCAACCAAATTTTGTATACATAATCAGTGGACCCCCAGAAGTCTAAAAATGCAAAAACTAACCGCCCAAAATGGGGGGGGGTATAGGATCAAAAAATGAAAATCTTGGCCATATACCAAACTCAACCAAATTTTGTATACATATTCAATGGGACCCCAGAAGTATAAAAATGCAAAAACTAACACCCCAAAATGGGGGGGGGGTATAGGATCAAAAAATGAAAATCTTGGCCATTTACCAAACTCAACCAAATTTTGTATACATATCAGTGGGACCCCGAAGACTAAAAATGCAAAAACTAACCGCCCAAAATGGGGGGGGTAAGGGTCAAAAAATGAAAATCTTGCCCATTTACCAAACTCAACCAAATTCTTTATACATAATCAATGGGACCCCAGAAGTATAAAAATGCAAAAACTAACCCCCCTACATAATTATAAGTAATTTTAGGGGCCAGGTTGTATGGTAAAGTCAAGTGTATTGCCACATCAGAACACGTCAGCTTATTTCATATTAGGATGTGAAGTATCCCTATGAGTAGAATTAGGCTTGATATTTTTAAATATATTTATAATGCCGGTATGTGATAGCTCCAAAATGAACATTTTAAGGTGATTTTCGTACCTGTCGCTTTTTAAAAATATGAAAAAAGTCTATATTATATTATAACATCGCCTTAAAATCTCCAAAAATGTTCTCTTGCATTTTTGAACCAAAAGTCTAAATCTAGAAAGCCCAAAATTTAATCATCTCTCCGCATTGGAAATACAAAGATTTTAGCACAAGAATGAACTTTCTATTGCTTTTCACCAGGGTGTACTGAGTAGGTAATAGGAAAAAAGACTATATATTATATTTACAATATAAAATAAATAGAGCAGTTCTAAGTGTTGAATTTAGAAAAAAGTAAATTGACACGTTCTGATGTGGCCACTTGACTTTACCATACACTTCTGATTGAGTTTGGTCCAAGGGTCTAGATTTTCATTTTTTGATCCCCCCACCCCATTTTGGTTTGTATGTTTTTGAATTTTTAGTGTTTTCTGGGGGCCCACTGATTATGTAGGTAGGTATACTTAAAAAATTTGATTGAGTTTTCTCAAATGGACTAGATTTTTATTTTTTGACCCCCCCCCCCTAATTTTGTCGCCAGAAAAAAATATTTTTCGTTATTATAGGTTTTATTTATTATTTTATAGTATATTTCAATTTTCTTGTTTTTTTTTTTGTTTTTTTTTAGTTTGAAAATATTATCATTTTAAATTTAACCCCCCCCTCCCCTTTAATTTTGAGTCACTATGCACCAAAATCTAATCAGCTCTTAATCTCAATGGTCCCAAAATACATGTGAAATTTGGTTTTGATATTCACACTAGTTTTTGAGCTAGCTCGTACACAAAAATTTGGTAACGCACATACTAACAGAATAACAGACATTTTGACAAAACAGTTATTCTCTCGAAAAATAAATTTTTTCGATGTTCACTTATTAGGGATTTTTTGTAGACCAAAATGCCATAGTTTCGCCCAATTTTTTTAATCAAAATAGTTTCAGTCGTTTTTGAGATATTTCCGAAAAAAGAAGGAATAAAACACTTTTTCATGCATGATTACAATACTTGACCATACCCTGTATAGTAAAGTAATAAAACCCTACTTTAGGAAGAGTTTTTATTTTGGCTGTTCTTAAATCTGAACTTCACCTTTACGAATGAAATTGTGTAAATTGTATCGATGGATTAGCATAGAGCCACGCCTTCGAGAGAAAAGAAGAGGTCATCTCTGGAACTCTTACATAAGAGATGAAACAACTATTTACAAATCATATAATCAATGAAATATTTATTAAAAAGAAAAAAATGCTATTTGTGTGAAGATGTTGATGACCCATGGATATTAAATGCCTTCTTTCACAATAGCATTTTAAATAAAAAGTTAGTGTTTTATTTTAAGAATATAATTTTTTTTTAATTATTATTTTGATAGGTAATATATACATTTAGCCTTAAGGGATGTAGACAGGATATTAATTGCAATTTCCGATTAATAGCTTAAGCTGATATCCATTAGTCAGCTAAATACAGGTTTTGGGCGAAGATTATAAATGAATATACGATAGATTTACTCTGTTTTATTGCTTGTAGTTAAATTGACTAGGCTAGGTTAAATAGAAAATATGAATAGATAGATTATAAAAAAAGCACCCAAGTGGGATTCGTATACCGAGGGTTCCGTACCTATATATAAATACCGCACTCATTATTGATTCATCTCGATTTCTCTGAAACTACTTGGGCTAGGAACTTAAAATTTGGCATGGATGCTCGATAAGAGAGATTTTTTTTTAATTCAAATTTTAAAGTGATAAAAAATAGCAATGAAAAAAAAATTGTTTCATTTTAATAATACGCTTTTTTATCATTTTAATAATATTTAGTAATCCTATATCACCTTTCCAAAACTTCTAAGGATAACACGCAACACGACTAAAATTGGGAAGGCTGTAAAAATGCAAACAGCATACAAATCCCTCATATAACAAGTCGCTCCACACGTTTTGGCTTAATTATTTTACTTTTTTCATCCTCTAGAAATTCCCACGAAATGTAGGTTTTCATGTTCTAAAACTCAAAAATTTTGAGAAAACATAACGGACCCCCTTATGGGTCACATCTTGTCCAGAAGGGGCTGTAAAAACTGACTTTGTCTCCGGGCATTGGAAACCCTCTGTTGAGCTGCCCGAAGGAAATTACTTTTATAGTTGTGGAGATTCATTGAAAATTGAACTTCACGAATGTGAATGCATGTAAGTGAAAGTGAAAAATTTATTTAATTTTTTTAAATTGTTAATACATGTACTAAAAAAAATTGTCGGTATTAATACAGATATTGGGAAATTTGATATTTTAATATTTCTAGCTCTGACCGACATTCAAGCGACATTAATGGAGTTGCGTTTTATTTTTGTATTGAAGGCTAAAAATGAATGTTATCTCAAGAAATAGACTCAGCTGTTTTTCTAGACTGATGTTAATAATGAAAATCTACTCTTTATATCTTTTACAAAAGAAGTTCTCAACTTATTCTTGCATTGAGCTCTTTTAAGAGATCAAATTATTCTTAGTCATTGTTCTTCAAAGAAATGACCTATTTCTTTTCTTGTTTTGAAAGATGATTGGCTGAAATATGGACAATAGTAAAAAGAACTAATATCAAGTGATGTCGTGATTCGTTAAGAAAAAAATGTTGTATACATCAATCTATTATTATAGTTTCAAATATCTAAGCTCTTCACTTCTTACTAGGACGGTTCTTTTGAAATGAACTACGCAATAATACTATTGAATCTAATTTACAACTGCTTGGAAATTCTTCAATAATTTTTCCAATTTGGTCATTTAATTGATAAAAAGCTTTCATGAGTCATGACATTTAAAACAAAGTTACTGATGAAGTCGGAATAGATTGACGAAACGTTCAAATCTTATTATTTTTTTTATTTAAATGGCATAACTCATGAATGGTTTGCAAACTTTTTAACGATTAAATGACCAAATCAGAAAAATTATTAAAGAATTTTCAAGCATTTGGAAATTAGATTCAATAGTATTATTGCGTAGTTCAAATCAAAAGAACCGTTCTAGTAAGAAGTGAAGATCTTTTTAGCCACTGATGTAGTCCTAAACGTCGCACAATGGTTTAGAATCCGAAAAACGTGATCGAAAGCTAAAAAAGTGACAAAATTTTGATATGATATTCTTATTATATTAAAGCAAGTTTTAGCCTTGGAATTGCAACAAATTTATCACGCAAATTAAAGATACACGCTTTCAAACATCGTAAAGTTCACATCTTTTGAATAATGCGATTTTAATGTTGTAAATTCTTCATATTTCTGGCTTTGCCCAGAGAAATTCTTTGAAAATATAACTGTTCTATGATTTTATAATGAATGTCCTATCCATCTATATAAATAAAAATGTACTGTTACGCTTAATTGATACGTTGAAGTATCTCCGAAAGTTCTTCACCGATTTCTTTGAAATTTTCACACAACATTCCATTCAAATACACGAGTGTTTTTATAGCTATCACAAGTGTGGCATGTAAAAAAATAGTTTTTTGGGAAACAACGCCAACGCCTTTCTGGGGGTAAAAGTAAACAAACAATATATAAAAATTTATTAAAAAAAAAAATATGGCCGATAATAGCTTTTTGGAAATCTTTCAACGGTCAATATTATTTTTGGTTAAGAGAATAATTTTGACAAGTAATATATAATTCATTTACTGATTTAATACCTATTTTATAATTATTTGCATTTTCAATTTATTTTCAAAACTACTATTATTTTTTAAATAGGTATATTTAAATTTTTGACAGGTAAGTATATAAATTTTAACCATAAAACGAGACGCTGCCCGCCAGAGGCTAGGTGACGTCGGGCCGAAGGCCCGGGCGTCAGCTAGTATAGTATAATTTAATGCGAATAAACATTTCAAAAAGTTTCCCTATCTCAAATTATATGCATTTTTCTTATGAATTAGCTAACTAATCGAAGATTCATTACGGAGGACAACAGGCGCGGATCCAGACCTCTGATTTGGGGGGGGGGGGGGGGGCGGTCGCCATCGCCCCCCCTGGATCCGCGCATGGAGAGGACAACTCAAGACAGAATGTGGTCAACATATTAAGGTTTCTTAATGATTTGTAAATATAATGACAGTTTATTTTCCTGGGACGACTTACAACCAAAGGAGATCATTTCACAGAGCTTTGTCTTGTAAGAGCCCGGAAGAAAAGCCAGCTAGCTTGACAGATAATTGGAGAAATCTATATTAATAAAAATGAATTCCTGTTTGTTGGTAAGCATCTGTCTTAGAACTACTGGGACGATTTGACTATTTTTTTTAATGTTCCTAATAGTCCAATTCAGGTTTGTACGAAAAGAAAAATTGGAAAAGTTGCCAGACAAAATTTGAAAATTCTGAAAAATAAAGAAATAACTGTTTATACATACCTATTATTACTATTGATAGTATTACCAAGAGTATTATTAAAATTTTATAAATAAATAAAAATTCGCGTATTTGACTGATAAAGAAAGTATTTTTATAGCTCTTGTATAGTTGCACCTTTTCCCTAAACGGTAGACACTTTTCCCCCCTCAATGGGGGTTGGAGATGACAAGTTGCATCAAATTTTTTTTTATTTTAACATTTGGTTGAGTTTGGTCCAAGGGCAGAGATTTTCATTTTTTGATCCTACAGCCCCTAACCCTCATTTTGGGCGGTTAGTTTTTGAATTTTTAGACTTTTGGGGGCCCACTAAGTATGTATACAAAATTTGGTTGAGTTTGGCCCAATAGCCTAGATTTCAATTTTTGGACCCCCCCCCCTAAATGACAAAATGTTTTTTCGTCAGTCGATTCTACATGACTTGAAGCGCCGCCTGTAGTTAAATTTTCACCTCGTTTGGTCAAATATTGAAGGAGCTAGAGTTTCGATCACGTTTTTCGGATTCTAAACCACTGTGCGTCGGTTGTAAGAGGATGAAATTGATGTTACAATAAATTTCTTTTATTCAATTTCTATAATTATCCTTGTGCTGCCTTAACTTATATCAAATCAAATTCTTCCAGTCCGTCTCTCGAAAAGAAATTATTTATAATATATTAATTTTGTTTTAGAAAAAAAATTTGTCCACATTGTTACGAATTTTCAATTAAATATATAAATAATGAACAAAATAAATTATTATTATTATTATATTCCTCTCAAATTATTCAGTATATATTAAGCTTCTTTATTTGATTTCTTTTATTTAATGTAATATATTACATATGTATACAAAAAAAATCGTAATAAAAAAATTCTCGTTTTCATTCTCTTCTTAAGAACAAATTAAATATAATACAAAATTAGTATCTATTCAGAGAGTATGTGTTAAAAATGTTATCATTTCTAACAGCAAGCAATATGACCAGATGACCACATTCCACCTCAGGTCATTCTATTCTCGTGACCTTGAATAGCCTGGACTTATTAACAATATCCATGTGAAAGGGTTATCATTCATAATAATAAAAAAGAACACATTAATAAATTTTTATATTAAAAAAATAGATTTATTACATGTAAAAATAAATATCTTATATTTAGGGAGGAGTTTATAATTTTTTTTTTCAATTCAATAAATTAATCATCTAGAATAGAATCTAACCATTCATCAAGACTTTCATTTACACCAGTCTGTGGTTGAAGAGGTTCTGAAAAAAAAATCAATAAATTAAGAAAATAAATACAAATAATTAATATTTAGAGTGATTCAGACTATTCATATCACCCATTTATTTCGTCATATGAACCCGAATGGAATAATCCGAAAAAGAATTCTTTTACCAAAGTATATTTGAATTATTACTTTCTTTTTCCGAAACAAACCGGGAAGAATGGCGTTTAGGGCGAAACTTCACAATTATATTGTATTTAATGTTTTTGGGGTTTTGTATAAATGTAAAACAGAACCAGCACTATTTGTGTTACTAAAATGCCCGTCTGTCTTAGTATTATAGCTCGTAAACTGAAGACACAAAATTGAAATTAACCAGAAATCAAAAATTTAACTAAAATTTTAATAGGAAGATTATTTTGGGGAGAGATCGAATTTTTGTGGGACCAAATATATCGCTTATATATATATATATATTTTGACTTAAAATTGTGAAAACATTTGGTTATTCTTTATCTATTATTAAAGACAAATAAGAACTGATTTAATAGATATCTCAAATATATTTGAATATAAAAGGAACGCAAACCCCGATATGCGAGTCTGATTGTACTTGGCCGGCTTATTTAGTAATAAAATAAGTTTAAATCAGAAATAACAAAATTATTTCGGACAAGTAAGAATCACGATTAATTAAGTAAAATATTTTCTTGGTAACGGTTTGGGGGTCAGTTGATAATCTGGAAGATATTCGTTTTAGATTCGGTTTGAAGAAATTAGAAAATAGGTTAACTCTATATTTATTATCACTTAAGGAGGTTCTTTCGCGACAATCCACCCAAAAAGTTTTAGCCTCGTAACCACTCTATAAATATGAACGGAACTAAAATTTTTGGTTATGTTTTTTTTAACGTGACTGTCCACTCACACTACGAAATCTCTATATGGACACACACATACTTACCGGATCGTTTCCAAGCCATTGTGCTTATATCCCCTTCACTAAAAATAATCAGAATTACTAAAGGTAGGTGGAAAATATATTGAATAAACTAAAATTCTTTAACTTATTTTCCATTTTCAACATAAATAACGAGTAAAAATCTTCCAGGGCATCAACCTGAGAATCAAAGCTTCAACAAGATGTAGATTAATAATGATAAAATAACTAAGAAAATAACGATTATAACAATACAATAAAACTTTAAAGTAAAAATATGTCCCATAGAACAAAAAGCTCCAAAATTTAAAAGAGTGACATATCTTTCGATTTTATATCTTTTAAAATGAAACAACTTTTATAGGGTAAACATTATTGTACTTCCTTTTTTAGTAAAGCAACTAATAAGCTTATGATCACAAAATGATATGTTGAATAAAATAGTATTACTTCGAAAACAAAGTTATATATCAAAATGGGAAATAAGTCAAAATTAAATAGGGTGTTAGCTTTAACTATCTAAATCTATCATCACTTTTCTTCTTTTCTCTTATTCTTAAGCTATTTCATATCATCATTTTATTAAATATTTTATAATTATAATATAATTGGTATCCTTAAAGTATGAGGAGTCCTAGGCTTATTTTTTATTATGTATTTATGAGTAAAAATATGATTAACGATAGATATTTTCACTTGAAAGCGGTTTCAAAATTAGAATCGTCGTGAAACTAAAAAATATTAACTTACATTCCAATTTAAGGATGGGAAGTATTTATCTGACCATCAACAAGAAAATATTTTATTAGATTAATAATAATTCTTGAAAATTATTGTCTTTAATGAGTTTTAATTATGTAGCTCATCGGGAAGAATGACAATTTTTAATAAAAACGCTTTTAGTTAACTTTAGCTACATATCGTCTATTTTAAGATTACTTCAGACTCGAATTAATTATATTTTTGCTTTCAGTTATTTTATGTATGCATATGCACATAGAGTAACTTTTATTATTAAAATCTTGGATTTAAAATGCAGAATAGAACTGAAGAAGTCCTAAATTAAAGGAACAAATGTCGCTAAATCAACTAAAAGGCGTTTTCATTAACAACAGTCTTCTTCACGATAACCTACATCAGAATTTATCAAACTTTTCCTACGACGAAATACTTAATAAATAATGAAATTTTAACGGAACACCCTTTTTATTTTGTAGGGAAGATAGAAATCAGCAAGCGCTAAAGGCGCCCGCTTTTGGTGAATAACAAACATATTCTTATGGAGAAGAAAGTTGTTGTTCATCGATAGCTTCTTACCATACATGCCAGAGTGAATTCGCCCTGCCATCGTGAATAGATGCCACTTCTATCGGGATTTTCGCCAAAATCAAACATATTCACAATTAAAGAGAAAAATAGTAAAAGAAAATTATACATTTTCATGATATTCTAGTAACAATATTAGATAGTTGAATTCTCATATAAAATAAAGTCGGTTAATAAAATATTCTAGGCGTTGGTCTAACACATATTTTCTTTACGTGGAACATAGTTTGGGAAACACTGACCTACTTAATTATAAATAATATCATTTTTATTGAAATATGTGATTATTTGTGATCATGGTCTTATTTTTCTTTTACTAAAATTCAGTAAATAAAATTACATTTTGGTTCCTAAAAAAGTTGGTTCTTTTTAAAAGATCTATACAACGATTTGTCACTCAACGTAATTCCTATTTAAATTTTTGAAGGTGTCCCTCAAAGAAAATAAATATTTCTGGTTTGTTCCAGGAAACGATAATGTCAACAAATAATAGTTCAAAGAAGCTTTGGAAATGGGATTTATTCGCCGTCTTCCTCTCAAGTGAAGATGTCGAAATAAATGAATGGCACTGGATTGTCTGATCACCTTGTACTATATCTATAGTTATACTTTGAGTAGATTGTGCTGAGTTCATTTGTTCATTTGATGTTTCGTCAATATTAAGATTAGAAATACAATCGAGTTCGTCAGCATGAGATTTCGTTTCCTCTGAATTCAATAATGATTCAGATGCAAGTTCTTCAGAATGTTGTTGTTCATCATCTATCACTGCATTGAGATCTGTTTCATCTTCATTTTCATTCAAATTTATATTGCGAGTTTTTAAAAATTCTTCATAGATTTCTTGATTTTTTTTACCCTCTAAACGTATTGAATCAAGTTCATTTTTCTGAAAGATAAACAATAAAATATTCTTTAATAAACTGATTAAACAGAATGAGAGACATCCTTAAACTTTATGGTAGTTCTTTCGCGACAATCCACACAAAAAGTTTTAGCCTCGTAACCACTCTATACATATGAACCGTGCTAAAATTTTAGGTTATGTTTCTTAACGTGAATGTACTTCTCACACTACAATATCCTGTTTATGAATGGATCGTTTCGAAGGCAAGGATCTTATATCCCCTCCATTAAAAATAATCGCCCAAAATTGTTTTTTTTTATTTTTTATCAAAACTACGAGGTAAATAATTTAATTTCAATTTTTTTTCAAGTTACTCATAATATATTATTCTAACAAATATTATTATATTATTCATCAATATGGTGAAAGTCCTTCAATGAAAGAAAATAAAATAATGATCATTTTCCCACCCTTTCCCAATCTATCATATGTAAAAAATTTCATTTTTAATTGCAATTATTTCATTTTTGGTGTGGCAAAATCGTCTTCAAATTTTAACAGTGTGTTTATTATGCTTTTAATGACTTATATTCCAAGTTTCGAAGACTTCTTGAATTTTTGCATTTGTGAAAGAACTACCTTAAGTGCTGAATTAAATAAATATTGAAATAAAAATACAATTTTATATGTGATCATTCACTATAAATTTTAATATTCTCTATGTGAGTGAAGATGGAAAAATGAAATTTAGCCGAAAAATTATTTCTAATTATAGGAAATTACCGTGAAAATGTTGTCAGGCAAGTCTAGTCTTTCATTCATTGGAATCGAAGCAAGTCCTTTAGCAAGAAGAGTCAGATCCAGATTAAATATGCTTCCAAGTTTTGTCTCAGATATTGTCTTGTCCCATTCCTTTTCACTTTTGAAACGAAAATGCCCACCAGCTGTAAACAAATAATAATATTTAATATAATAATCGTAATATTAGAGTTCAAATTGTTGATGGAAGATGGAAGTAGACTATAAATTTCTAAGAAAATCACATTAGATCCGAGATGAAACGGGTTATTTTTAATTATATGTTTCCTCGGGATTCGAACCCGGATTCCTAATTTTTTTTAAACTCAGGTTCAATTTTTTTTTTTTTTATTATGAGGAAAATTAAAAAAAACTCAACAGTTTTTTTTACTTTATCATACAGGGTATGGTCAAGTATTGTAATCGTGCATGAAAAAAGTGGTTTTTTTCGTTATTTTTTTCGAAATATCTCAAAAACGGCTGAAACTATTTTGATTAGAAAAATTGAGCGAAACCATGGCATTTCGCTCTACAAAAAAGCTCTAATAAGTGAACATCGAAAAAATTATATTTTTCGAGATAATAATTGTTTTGTCAAAATGTCTGTTAGTCTGTCCGGTTGTCTGGTTGTCGGTTAGTCTGTGCGTTACCAAATTTTTGTGGACGAGCTAGCTCAAAAACTAGTGTGAATATCGAAACCAAATTTCACACGTAGTTTTGGTCCATTGAGATTAAGAGTTGATTAGATTTTGGTGCATATCGACCAAAAATTAAGGGGGTGGAGGGGGGGGGGTTAAAAATTAAAAATCTAGGCCATTTGAGCAAACTCAACCAAATTTTGTATACATAATCAGCGGGACCCCAGAAGTCCAAAAATGCAAAAACTAACCGCCCAAAATGGGGTGGGGGTGTATGGTCAAAAAATGAAAATCTAGGCTCTTGTACCAAACTCAACCAAATTTTGTATACATAATCAGCGGGCACCCCAGAAGTCCAAAAATGCAAAAACTAACCGCCCAAAATGGGGTGGGGTGTAGCGGTCAAAAAATGAAAATCTAGGCTCTTGTACCAAAAAAAAAAAAAAACTCAACCAAATTTTGTATACATAATCAGTGGGCCCCCAGGAGTCTAAAAATGCAAAAACTAACCCCCCCCCCTTACATGAATAGTACCTGAGTGGCACCGAGCGATGCTCGGTAACTTCTCCTTTCAGTTAAAACCTTTATTTTAATATTATTTTTAATTTAAAAATGTTGTTTTTCATGGAGTAAATATCGTAAATGTGATGTTCTTTCACTGAAGGTCAGCTTGGAATTAATTCAAAAAATGTAATTGAATCGTTGATTGCAGAAAGGGTAGACGTTTTTTTATAGATATATGTTTGTCAAGTTTGAAGTTAAAGCAAATAGTTTGAAATACTACTGAAAAAGAGAGTATTTCAATATATTTTTAATTTGTGCATTAAGTTTCTTCAATTATTATACACAAGTCTCAAAAAGCGTTTTTTGTGCTTTTCTCAAAACTTCAGTCCAATGACTTGGACTCTTCCTGCAATGAGCGATTCAATTATTTGTCTCCAAGCTTAGCCCCCCCCCCCTTTCCCCGAAAATTTTTTTTGCTCTATATATATATATATATATATATATTATGGAAAATTTAATTTAAAAATATATAAATATTTGTTGAAAATTAGCTAATGAAAAGAAGATGGGTATTATTTTCTTGTTTGTAGTTAATTTATTTGTAATCCGAAGTTTCTATTACCCCTATCCCCCCTAATCAAAAAGCTGGGTGCTTCTTGTAGATATATGTTTATTTGGATCAACCTGAGGACAACATCACTGATTTCTCTTTATGAATCAACAAATCTAGCCAAAACAAAACCCTTTCAATTAACAATAGTACCTAATCTAATACTACTAAAGGGCATTTGTGCCTGTGTCTGTTTGTAACTACCTACCTCTGCTTCCCCTCCCCAGGGGTTGGGAGGTGGGGTCTAGGGGGCTACTAAGGTGAATTTGTGCCTATGTCTGTACCTATATACTATATACCTATGTGGGGTTGGGAGGTGGGGTCCAGGGGAGAGGGTTGGGATGTGGGTCCAGGGGGATGCAGGCTTCATAGGTGGGGAGTCTAGGGGGGTAGGTTTACTGGACTGGAGGGTGATCAGAGGCGGGGTGAAGTTCCGGGGTTGGGGAAAGGGTCAGTGATGGAGAGGGGTTGGAGATGGAGGAGAGGGAGTGTTTAAGTGACGGGGGGTCCAGGGGGCGAAGCCCCTTGGCTAGCAAGAGACCCACTGAACGCTAACAAGAACCCACCGAAGGCGGGCCTTGCAGCTAGTAATTTCTATAAAACTGTAAAATTTGACTACCATTTTGTGGAGCATCGATCAAGTCCTTGTAATTGTTTCCAATGGGTTCTTCTTCCACTTCCGGTACTTGATAGGGAATCCATTTGCTTGTGACTGTAGCTAAAACTTGAGGTCTTGGATTCTCCGCAATAAAATCCTTAAGCGTATTTGTTGAGGTTGGCGTTTCTTTCCGATCGATTTCTGGTGGTGTTTCAGATTCGAAATCCTCGGGCAGTATCTGCGGGGCGACATTTATCTTAGGCACAGAGGGTTTCGGTTTTTCGCCCGGAGGTTTCTTCTTGAAGGAAAGGTTCTTTTTGCGTTTATCTTTTCTAAAATAATAATAATAAAAAAAAATAGTATATATAACGGATGATTTATATAAAATGTATGAATATTAAATAATTCAAAATAAACTTACCCATATTGTTTGCTTGATTTATAATCGGACATTTCTTAATTATTTATTTTGTTTGAAAATTGGAGGATAGAGAGTAGAAAATCTAACCTTAACTGGAACTCAGCTGACGGAGAAGGTGGAGCCATGTGCTCGCCAGGCTTAGCGCTCAATTTTAAATTTCTCACATTGATTTAGTTGAGGAGTCGGCAAACTTTTTTTGGAACGTAGCTACAGTCATATCAACCGCATTAATGATACGGGGCCCCTGGGTTACAGGGGCTCCAACGGCTGTAAGCAAGTATTTGTAAAATGTTATCCACATCGGGTGGAAGGGCCCCCGTCAAATGTTGATACAGGGCCCGTTTTTAGAACAAGCTACATCCATGCGCGTAGTTAAGGGGGAGGGGGGGCAAGGGGCACTGCCCCCCTAGAAAACTTCTTGCCCCCCTAGAAAAATCGAGTCAATATCTCAGTAATTATTTATGGTATGAGATTAATTTTATTCTTAAAAAATCCATACAGATTGAAAAATGTAGATCTCAAAAAAAATTATTTTCCCATACAGCCCAGGGGAGTTTCAGCTTATATTAATTGCGGGAAAAGATTTTTAGGCTCGTTTGGTATGGTGTGGGTATGAATCTAAGTTTGCGACCTCAAAAGTCTGGAGGCCGTAAAACCTCGCAATTTTCGGACTTTTTCCAGTCTTTCGCTTATAACTCGAAAACAGGACAAATTTTCGCGTTGAGTAAAAAAAAGAAATCCAAAATTGGTCTAGAAGTTCGATTTTTAACAGTGATCCAAAAAACAGCCCCCAGGATCACTTTTGAATATTCCTAAAACTCGCACTTTTTTCGATTTTTTCCCATTTTCACCATGAACGAGCACGGTTTTAACAAAGAAGATCCTATACATTTATTTATTTATTTTTTTTATTTTTTTTGGCTTTTCGGCCTTTCTAGCCATAAGCCATTTACGATACTATTTATTTAATTTAAATTTGTCTCTACCTCGGGGTCAGATTTTAGCCGGATGCCTCGAGTCGGATTCGAACTCGGGTCCTCTTGGTTAGCTGGCTGACATGCTACCGCCTAGCCTACCCGACCCCCTATACATTTAAAAAATAGATTAAATTTTCTACAATGTAAACAAAGTTTCATATTAATTGGATAATGGTAACCCGTGTCACAATGAGGTTGAAATTTTGAAAAAATGCAATTTTTTCCAAAAAATCTCAGTTTTTCCTTCATAAAATGAAAACCACTCATTCTAGAAACTTGATTTCTATCTCATTCTCTAGAAAATTTTCCTGACTTGAACGTTTACTTGGACTACTTTTTTGTTAAAACTATTTGATTTATAGATGTCCTACATTTTCCGGACAGGATATGATCCGAATCCTTATGCGTCATGGAAAATGCTGGATATCTATAAATCTAAGAGTTTTATCAAAAAAGTGGTTCAAGTATACGTTCAAGTCGATAAGATTTTCTACAGAATGAGATAGGAATCAAGTTCTTAGGATCAGTAATTTTCATTTTATGAAGGAAAAACTGCGATCTTTTGCAAAAAATTGCAGTTTTTCAACAAAAATTTGGTTTGGGCGGTTTCCACACCTCGCACAACCCTGGCGCCGCCACTGCGGCTGCCCCCCTAGGAAAATTTCCTAACTACGCCAATGGCTACACCACTGCCCAGACTGTAAACATTTTAGTCTCGTCGGGCCAATTACCAAACTAGAAAATATTTACATGGATGATTCTTCTGAGAACATTTTTTATAAGGAAGTGATATTTTTACATAATATAAATTTTGCTAAAACTTGATGGAAAAAAAATATTCTCATTTATCAAAAAACATATTATAGGACAGGGTAAATTTTGTACTAATGGGATGGATGTAATTGTTTTTTCTCTGATAATATTATTATACTGGAGTCCGAAGCTAGTGCTACTACCTATCATTAACATTGTGTTTGAAAATAGTGATGAGCAAAACAACACCAAGACTGAATTTGGTATCGGTCTTGGTCTTTGTCTTGTTCAAATATTTCTACTACGTTCTTAGTTTTGCATATTCAGTCTTGATCTTGGTCTTGCTCATCTTATAATTACATTTTTTAAATAATTTTGAAAAGCGCCATAATCATTCAGGGTCTTTATAGGTATAAGCTATTAAGTTATTAACTATAAATAAATAGTATCTAGCTAATAAAAATTTATTCAAATTCAATTAAAAAAAAAACAATAAAATTTCAGAACTTATTTATTAATTTCAATATAAATTTATTAAATTTTAGAAGACCACACGAATTAATGCATAAAAGCTGACTTATTATTTAATCGGTTAAGATGTTTTTGTACTACAAGTGATGCTTTTGAAAATAGTCTTTCGGCCGGGACATATTGATCGATTAAAAATCTCGAGGCATTTTCGCCAAAATGGGAAATTTAAATTGATGCCTTTTCCACCATTGTAATACATTCTCGTTGCTCGTAACTCTGGAATTTTTTTAAGAGTTGAGAAGCTGTCGAAGAAGGTTAGAAAGAAGATCATTAAAGTAAAAGTGAAGCTATACTTTTTAGTTTAGTCTTGCATATACCTTAATTAATACGCTACTGTGAATGGGGTAAAAATAAATTCCCTGTAAAGATCTCTCTATTTAAGTAGAATAAACTAAATTTTTTTTATCTTAATTCACTTTAAAATGAGGGTGTGTGAGAGCGACAAAATGGCTATTTTTTAGATGATTTTTATGATTCGATTTAAAAAGTGTCGGTCTCTACAATATTGATTTCTCTGTCAGATAATTTTAATTCGTTATAAATTTAAAATTTACAAGTTATGTTTTAATTTTTCCCGAAATCAAAAATCGTATTAATATTTTAATCGAATGATTATTTTGAAAAGGTTCAAATTTTTTTAGGTACAAAATAAAAAAAAATAGGATGTGAGATATCCCTGTAAATATCTTTTTAAGTAGAATTACGCTTAGTTTTTTAAATATATTTCAACTTACGATGTAAGAGAGCCCCAAAATGGCCATTTTTAGGTGATTAGGCCAATTTCAATCTACTACTTAGATTAAAAATTCTGAAAAATCTTACAATATATTTATTACACTTTATGAACAAGAAACAGGAGCTAATTTGATATTTCAAGTATTTTGCAACATTCAATCATTTTTCTGCTGACTCGCTGCCCAGAGGCCAGAGCCGAAGTTTTAAATTCACGGAGAACGAGCCTTAAATTAAATACGAAATCCTGGGTATGCGAGCCTGAATTGAACTTGGTCAGCATATTGTACCGGTAAGCGTTCAATGTGACTTAATTTTAAATTTTGAAAAAATTTTCCATTTTCTCTTTATAAACGACAAATAAGAACGAATTTGCTATCTCAAGTATTTTGGAAGATACATTATGGTTATTTGGTATGGAATCGTCAGTAGGCGAGTAGGTCTTGCACTTAGCCGCTTATTTTCTCTGTTTATTATCATTTATTTTATACTCTAAAATTGTCATTTATTGTCTTGATTCTTGATGATTGTAAGATATATTTCAGATTTGAATCTTATAGAATATTACGAGGGTTGCAAGTTTTACTTATCAAAATAAAGCTGCAGTATCTTTTTCTTGGGATGTGAACTTGAATTTCCAAATCAGAACATTGCAAATTCAGGCCGTAAGCGTTTTGGTCCGGTCAGACCAACTTTATCTTAGCCATTACTTTCTCATCTGGGGTCTTTAAATATTCGCCAAGATGACAGCTCTGCTGCTGCACAACGACCGGGATGGATCTTTTTTTCTTTTTACTCTTAATTAAATTTAAACTCGCTAGAACGTCGAATTTTCAACGAGAGTGTTTTTTTGAAATGCGACAGAACATGTCTCTTCAAATGCAAATATTCAATTATATATATTGAGGTAAAATGGAGAAAAAATTGACAACTTTTCAAAAATTCTGTTACCTCATATTTTAGCTTTTCGGCAATTTTTACTTTCCCATATTAAGTGAATTCACGATATTAAGACCCTCAAAAAATTACGTAAACATGTAGAATTGATGGAAGGCAGCCCAAAAATAGAATTGTGAATAAAATAAATTTATTGGAATCTCACTTTATCCTCTTAAAACCAATGTTTCGGAGGGTATTGTCTCCTTCTTCAGGGTTTAAAAGGTCAACAAAAGATACTACTTTCTTTTCTCTTTCAACAGTGCTCGAATATTACTATTTCTTACCAGAATCATCAATAGATTTTTTGTAAAATTACATAAAATAGAATTTAATTTTAATTAAAAAAAAATATATTTTATTATTTTAGGTTAAAAATAAAATGAGAGTCTTCGGTTTTTTAAATAAAATAATTTTTAATTATTTCTAGAGACTATAGTTTCGAAGGCATTGACTTCATCATCAGTCTATCACAAAAAATATTTTATTAAATTGAAAGTTTTTGTGCCGAGTAGCAGAATTTTTATATATTAAAGGAGACAATAAAAGAGCGTGTCTTCTGCCGGAATTATAAATTTTATTTATTATATATATATATTATATTTATTATATTTATACTTTATTTATTTATTTATTCATAAATTAATTCCTGTGAATGTAGACTGATGAAGAGGGCAAAGCCCTCGAAACTATAGTCTCGTTATAAATAAATAAAATTTATAATTCCAGCAGAAGACACACTCTTTTATTGTCTACTTCAATATATTTTATTGATAATTCTGGCAAGAAACAAAAATATTCAGGAACTGTTGAAGGAGAGAAGAAGGAAGTTGTGTGTATGTTTCCTTCGCTGAGCCTTATAATTCTGAAAGAGGGAAGATCCACCGAAACGTCGGTTTTTAAGGGGATGAAAGTGACGTTCCTATAAATTTCTTTTGTTCGGAATTTTATTTTTAATTATCCTTGAGCTGCCTTCCATCAATTCAACATTGACATTCTACCAGTCTCGTCTCTCCAAAATAACATACTTCTAATATATTATAATACCTAGGTAATATTAATATTAACAGAGAAATTAATTGTTCGATTCACTTGAGAGACAGCCTTTGCTTGTCTCACAGGGGCCCCTAGTAATGATTCAAAAAATAAATAAATATTTTCTCATTGAGCCAAACAATTTCTGAAACGTGAAGAAAAAAATGTGTCATTGTGATTGTGTGTCTGATACCCACGATAACACGAATACAAGACTGTAGTAAAATGTTAGTATTTTCAATGGGGAGGATTGATTAGATTATCGACCCTCTAGCTTTACAAATCCTGACAAACACCATTTTTTAAGATCTTTACTTAACACTGTCAAAAAAACAACATTTTCACACCTCATAAAATTCGACACTCCCATAAAATAATCATATATAAGTAAAATTTTAATACGATTATTGATTTGATGAAAAATGAATATTAAAAAGTTTTACTTATTAAATAGAGCCCTAAAATATATTTTCGAACTGAAAGTTCTGAAGCTCTATAAAGCTCAATATCTAATCAGTTGTTTCTTGTTTGTAATGGTAAAACTAGCAAGCAGAATGAACTTTCTGGCCCAAGTATGCCAAAAAGTTAAACAGCCCTGCACTAAATATTTAAAAAATCAATGAAATATTGATACATAATATGAAAAAATCAAAAAAAAGGATTAAAATTTCAAAATTAAATACATTTTTTGTGAGAAACGTAAACATTATTTTACAAAAATAAAAGCGGTTTTAGATAAAGGCCGCCCCTTAGTATGAAAGTGAAATTTTTTATTAAAATCCGTGTCATCAACCAAATTCCATATTTTTTTAATTAAAAAATTCACTTGGCCAATTCATTGGGCTTGAATTTTTATATTGAAAAATATTTGCATTCCCATAACTCGTAATCTATTGATTTTAGATACTTCACTATTTCACCCACTTTTCTGTTGGAAATTAAATCTTCTTTAATAAAGCTTATGGGGTCTCTTAAATAAAAAGTAAATTTATAATATGTGAAGTAATTAATGATGTTCGATTTCGGGACGGAAGTGAAAAAGAGAGCTGAGAAAACTTTAAAAGCAGACCGCCGGCTGTTCCCACGGACTCCCAGTGCATTTACTAATTGACTATATCCGAAATCACTTAAGGCTTGCAGGCCAATCGCTCCCTGGTCTAGCAACTTGTCAATAATACTTGCATTCCATTGCAATTATGGAAGAAAAAAATCACCTCTTTCCAATAAATTTCAGCCCTGATGACCACATTCCACCAATTCTACACGTCTGCGAAATTTAACTCTTGAAAAGTTGTTCGTATTATTGAGTAAGTAAGTAGGTACCTGAGGACTGAGCGTTGTTCGATAATTTTTTGCTTTAGTTAACGGCGATATATTAATTTTATTTTTAAATTCAGGTAAAAAGGTCGATTTTAAGGTCGATTTTTGGCCATCAAGGCATCACTGTCCACGAAGTTTTGAATTTAATTGAAATAAAACATTATTTTAAAAATACACTGAGGTTCCTTTTTTGACCATTTCAAGTCTTGAAGAAGGAGGGACGATCTTGCAAATGGTCGGCGTTTTTAAGGAGTTGAAACTGAATAATATGATTTAAAACTTTGAAATAATCTATCATTAAGTTAAGTTTACATTGTATAAATGTAGGTAATAAATTTTAAACTGAGGTAATGCGTACCCCTGGGAATCTGCGTAGTCATCGAAACAATTTTAACATTAACGTTAGATCGTAGATCCCACAACTTTTCGATTTTATTCAAATAACGCATTTAATAAAAATCCTACATGGTCAAGATTTTTGTATTAGTTGTTAGTAAACCTAGGCTTACAATGCCTAGGATTGTGATGAGGCCCGATAAAAAATGTTGTTCAAAAGGGAGTTCTCGGACTACATAAGTTTAAAAACTTGCTCCTAGAGCAGTGTTCTTCAACCTGTTTTCCGCGGAACCAGGCTTAGGTATTCTTAGAGTCAATGCTAAAATTTGAACGTTTGCATGCGTTCGCAACTTAAGAAATTCTTTTTTGTGTGAATAAATGCAAATTTATATAATATATAATGTTTTTATAACAAAGGCAGGGACGCACCTCTGTTCATAACATATGTAATATGCAATACGACCCCCCCAAAAAAAAAAAAAAATCAAATCTGGGTGTACTACTGAAAGAAGGTTTCCGTGGGATGTCAAAGGTTGAAGAACACTGCCCTAGAGGATAGATAAATTATGACTTGTGAGGCAATAGTTACAGTTACTTTATGCATTTTGTAAATTTGTCCTTTGAATTTTATAATTTGAAAGTAAAAATGACGAATTTTACTGTTTTATTTTCTTAAAATCTTTGAAAATAATATACAAATTTAAGTTCTTTTTTAATTTAACTGAGAAATTTACCAGTGTATAAGTACATTTGAACATCAAAGTTTGTAATTTTTCAAATAAATTTTTGCTAAAATTATATTGAAGGGGGATTTGTTGTTCCTTCACGACTTGCATCTTATGTACTGTGAAACCCAGGATAGGATTACTGGGAGTTCAACTATTGCGTAACTGTACTTGGCAGGGAACTAGACAGTTTGTGGTGCTATCTTGTGAATGATTTTAGTAACCAGATCGATGCCTATTGATTGGTTGTCTTTTGAGTACTATGCATCTGGTCTCTACGGAAGTGTGGTCAGATGATTTCTTTGATAGTGCCGATGGCTCCATTGCCTAGGCCTTTCGGTTGAATCAAGTCATTATTAGAAATTGAAAGGGAAGAAATTGATCTATTAAAAAGTAATTGATATCTAGTGACTTTATAAATTTCTAACTTTACTCAACTTTTCTCTCTAATATATTGAGATTAAATTAATGTGGTCCTTAAATAATAATTCATTCATTTTAAGAATTGAGTTCCACGTAGATTGAATTTCGATTCTCGTTTTCAATGATGAAATTCGACCGTGCTTGTCCATCTGGTTATTAAAAGCGATATATTTTTTTAATATTTAAATAACCGGTCGATTAGACAGTGATTAAGGGAGGCGAATAGAATTGAATCGGCATAATATACAAGTCTTTTAATCGTGTGTTTCCTACATTTGATTCAATCGCGAATCGAATGCAGGCGATTTTTGTCAAATAATATCTGAACTTATATATTTCTAACTTGAAATAATGAAGTTAAATAAATTTATAATTTATATATTAAAGAATAATTAACACATTAATGAAAATTGTTTTGATCGCGCTTTTGAACAAGATATATATCGCGAGACTACTGCTGGTTGAAGCTATTGGAGTCTGCTGAGTCTTAAGTCTGGACCAAGAGAGAATGAAAAAAGATATGATCCATTTAGCTATAATCCAATGTCATTATTGCGTTTAGCCCGCATGACACTTGGATGGATCACCAAATGAATTTGAAATCTGAGATGTTATATATTCAATTCTCCCAGTCCAGAGCGCCCGATATATATCTTGTTCAAAAGTGCGATCAAAACAATTCTCATTAAGTGTTAATTATTCTTTAATATATTAATGAGAAAATTAGAAGTCTTTTAAGACAGGATGATAATTTTCCAAAAATCTAAACATTTTAAACACCCTAAAAGAGACTTTATACACACCGACTATTTATATTATTATACAAAAATAAAAAAAAATTATTTTTTCCAAAAAATGATAATATTCTAAACAATTTGGTTCAGAGAGAATAGTAGGTTCGAGCAGTGGCGAATCATAGGGTAAGAGGAATAAGCGGCTGCGGGGCCCCCGTGCTTGTAAGGGGCCCTAAAAAAGGCCGATTTTGTTAAAGTGTTTTCTTAAACATTGTTTTATAACACTTGTATTCAATTTTAGAAACGTAACAACACCTCGATTTTTTAATTATTATTTTCTAAGGGTTGAAATTTTATTTAAATCACACATATATAATTATAATTATTTAATGAACACGAACAAATAATACAATATAACTACGACGCTTCTATCGACTTATTCTGCGGTCGTTTTCAAGTATGAACACCCAATTCGATTCAAATTCAGTCAACCTAAAATCTATATTGTATTATTTGTTCGTGTTCAATAAATAATTATAATTAATTATCTGTGATTTAAATAAAATTTTAACGCTTAAAAATAATAAATAAGTGAAATCGAGGCCTATTTAAATACTTATATCGTGCACTTGTTCAGCAGATCAATCATTGTTATCAATCACTTATAAATAGGGATTGTTTGTTTCGACAATCCAACTGAATGTTTTGTTAATAAGTACCAAAATTTGGATATAATCGTTCAAGGTTCAGAATTTTTTTAATTTTTTGTTCAATTGATTTTGAGGGCCTCTGTTATTTTACCGCTTAGGGCCCCCACTTGACTTGAACCGCCTCTGGGTTCGAGGTGAAACTTTTTTTTTTAGTCTCTAAACACCCATAAGAGAAGTAGATACACCCTCTATTTATATTATTACTCAAAAAGAAAAAAATATTAATAATTTCCAAAAGAGAAGAAAATATTCTAGACACCCTATAAGAGACTTAAGACACACGCTCTATTAATATTATTATTTAAAAGAAAAATAAATTAACAATTTCCAAAAATTGATGAAATCATTCTAGCCACCTTAATGAGTCTTTATACACACCATCTATTAATATTATTTCTTAAAAAGTAACAAAATATTAATATTTTTCCAAAAAAGACAAATACCCTATATACAATCGAATATTTTCTACATTTGATTCAATCGCGAATCACATGTAAGGAATTTTTGTCAAATATTGAGTGAAAATAAAATCTGAACTTATATATTTCTAACTTGAAATAATGATGTTAAATATATCTTATAATTTTTCTCATTAATATATCAAATAATAATTAATATATCAATGAGAATTGTTTTTGACCGTGCTTATTTGAAAAACCCTATATACACACTCTTTATTAATATTATTATTAAAAAAGAATATTAATATTTTGCTAAAAAGTGATAAAACATTCTATACACCCTATGTGACATTTTATACACACCCTCTATTAATATTATTATTCCAAAAGAAAAAATATTAATATTTTCCAAAAAGAGAGTGATGAAAACTTTCTAAACACCCTATAGCCCTATACTAAACAATAAACACCCTGTGTTGATATAAGCATAATTGATTATTGCCTTTTGGTCCATCCCCTATATAGCTCGGATTTCTATTTATACCTCTTTATTTTTTTCTTTACTTGCAATTGAAATTATCATTTTCCCAGAATTCGATAAATATAAAAAAGTTAACAAATTTCTTTCTTTTCGTTTTAGTTTCAATCGAGTCTTCCTGAGTGCAAGTTCGATTCTCTTTTTTACTAGAGGAGGATATTTTGTATTTTCCACGGCATCTAAGGGGTAAGTACATGCTTCTAAGCTTCTATTAAATGTTCCTCACTCTAGATGTCTAGATACCAATGTAATATTTTAATTATTAAAATTTTTTATTAAATAATAATTTAATTGGAGGAAAAATTTGAAATTCTTTCAAGACTCAGTATTATTATTATTATTATTTATTGAGTAACCAACTTATTATACAATTTCATTTACAATAATTTTGATTCAATTTCTAGTACATGCCCGAAAGGGGCTTCGGTACTTTCTTTTAATATATTGAAAAAAGGTAATTTTTTATTTACATTTACTGATTTTGTACATATTGTTAATTTCAACCATGTGTTTCAATTTTCCTCTTCTTCGTCTTCATTAATCGATAAAGTTCTTGATACCCTGGCCCCTTCTTCTCCCTTCTTTCTTCTCTTTTCTAGCTCGTCTTCATCCTTCATCCGTCTTATTACATCATCTTCCATCCTTCCCTCCTTTAATGGTTCTACCAGGTTCTTCCACAGCTTCTCTGTTCTTCTCTCTTCTCCTTTCTGTTCTGTTGTTTCTTCCTCTCTTATTCTCTTGTTATAAATATTTCCGCATCTGGCCCTTGTCCAGATGCGCCGCTTCCACTCGCTTATGTTCGGTCTCTCCAGATATTCCTCTTTTCCAATATTTCTCTTTATTTCCTTATAGTAAGGGAAATACTTGGACAAGACTCAGTACTTTTTCCGTATATTTAGCATCTGGATGAGATTAACGCAAGCCGCTAGAGCTTCGCCGTCCTATTGATAAATATAAATAAATATATAAAAATATTTTAATTATTTTTCTTACTTTATCATAAGTGGTATGGTGAATAATTGTTTTCATGTATAAAGTGTTTTTTTTGCTTCGTATTTTCGATATATCTAAAAACGGCTGAAACTATTTTGATAAAAAACAATTGAGAAAATTCACGACGTTTCTATCTACAATAAAGCCTTGGATAGTGAACATATTTTAAGACATATTATTTATTTATTAAAATGTCTATTAGTGAGTGAGCTGTGTTATCATATTTTGTGTACTCTCTAGCCCAGAAACCAACGAAGGTATCAAAACGAAATTTTATTTTTAGATATTTTATATTAATATTGAGAGATGATAAGATTTTGGTTGAAATTGGACAAAAATTGAATATTTATAAGTAAAAAGCGTAGTTTTGAGTTATAAGCCTTTAAATTTTGGAAATTTTTAAGAAGACAAAAATAGGACATTTCTTCCATTTTTACCCTCGCTATTATCCTATCTAAATTGATGCTGAATTCGAAGTAATCAAAAATTATACTTACATTTAACTCACATTTTTGCCATTCCTGAAAAAACTGGTAGATGGATAAGGGTCGTTTTCCCTAACACTATTACAATTATTTTATTAAATTTTAAATATATAAGAGGAGGCAGGTGTATCGTAAAGTTTTCTGTTGATGGCCACATCAGTTGAATTCTTAGCTAGAGGGATTTTGAGAAAATTGACTTTTGGCCAGCTAGATTAGCCAATACCCCACTGTGCGTAGATTGGATAAAGATTAAGGCAGGTGTTGAAGAAATAAATGGGTATAATTTACAAAAGTCTTTATAGAGACAGGGTTAATATCAGGCTACATGTGAAGAACATGTCTTATTATATGTTCTTTAATTATCCTTCATCAGTGAAAAGTTGATTCTATTTTTTTGTCTGCTCTTGAGATATCATTTGAAAGACATGAAATCTTCTTTCAAAAGCCACTTGATTTAATGTCAGTTGATATAATAATCCTAATAAATAGACGGTCGCTAATTTTAAGTAGGTTAAGTGAAATCATTTACCGTTACGAAATATGTTTTTTTTTCAACTTTGAGAAGTAAATGATTTGTGAATTGATCAAATTCATACGTAATGATTGATTTTATAAATTATCTTCCTGCGTACAAAATTAATAACATTTTTACTAGCCTATGAATCAGTAGAGTGTATTTCAAATACATTTGTATTTCAAATACTTGAGGCCAAAATTGAATAATTGAGATTTATGCATTCAATCTCAAAAAAAGGGGAGTAAGATGTCGCAACCAGCTAGGGTTAGAGCCTCCCGAGTAATAAATTTAAATAAAATAAACTATATTTTCTTCATTAAATTGAAAGTTTTTGCCGAGAGTAGCAGAATTTTTATATATTGAAGGAGACAATAAAAGAGTGTGTCTTCTGCTGGAATTATAAATTTTATTTATTTATAACGAGACTATAGTTTCGAGGGCTTTGCCCTCTTCATCAGTCTATTACAATGTATTCACAGGAATTAATTTATGAATGAAGACACACTCTTTATTGTCTCCTTCAATATATTTTCTTCATTGAAAAGTTTTTGTTTTGCCGGGAGTAGCATTGTTGTTGAATCACAAAGAGAAACAAAAAGGTTGTCCTCTGCTTGATCAAAATCTTAATATATATATATATATATATATAAAGAGAAGGTGATGTTTCTATCAAAGTACAGACTAAACAGCTTAACCTAGAAAGATGATATTTGGAGTGTATATTCTTTCAACGATTTATGGGTGTGGTAAGAAGAAATTTTTTGAAATTCGAACCCTAAAAGGTGGGAAAGGGCCCCAAAATGTGTTTTCAGAGGTTTTCAAGAGCTTAGAAAGATGAAGCATTGCAATATGATATGAAAAAAGATATTTTAGTATTTTGCTCTATTTGTCCCCAAAAGAGAGATATAGTCATTTTGGGGTAAATTTTTGAAATTTTTAAAGTGCTCTATCTCCTCGAGTTTTTAAGGTTTAGCATTCAAATTTGGTACATAGGTTTATTAATGCTAAATCTCGGGAAAGTTTTTTATTTTTTTAAAATTTGGCCCCTGAAATGAAAAATGGGGGATTTTTGATTTTGTGGGCTAAAACACAAAAGGCTTCGTATCTTTCTTGCCCTTGGACCAAACATTGTATACATAATCTGTGGGCCTCTAGGGAGCTAGAAGTGCAAAAACTGGGTGCGGGCGTGGAATGCAGGGTGGGATGGTGGAATGGGTGAGAAGAGAAGGGTGCATAGTGGGGTGCAGGGTGGGTGCGGAGGTGGATTGGGTTTGGGGTGTGGGGGTTCGAAGTGGTCCAGGGGCATAGCCTCCTGGCTAGAAAGAGGGCCGCCGAAGGCGTGCGTCGCAGGTAGTATTTATATTTTATTCAATTATTCAAAGGTTTTTAGTCATAAAAATAATAAATAAAACAGAGGTGTCCACATAGCTTCATGACTCCCATTCCAGATTCATGAAATGTAGTCCCCCCATTTTATTCAGTTCTAAAGAATTAGAAGAGCTTTTTATTATCTTTTATTGAAGTTATAAGACTTGACCGCTTTTATTTTTAGCATAAAATGAATGAAACAATTTTCAACCCCCCCCCTATGGACTATGGAAGTCAAAATAAATTGACGAAACGTCCCAATTAATAAAAACTCTGTTTTTAATTTAACGAATTCCCTACTATTCCTGTTATAAATATTTTTATTTATAAAGAGAATTGATGCAAATAGAATATACATATATATCAGTTGCGGTTGGTGACTTTTCAACCAGGGGATGCTGTACAAAAAAAGTACCCTTCATTTTGTGAATTTTATTGTATTTATTTTTTTTTTCAAATTTCATCGAATACGGCATTCTTTTCGTTATTTCTGAAATTTAACATAAGTTTTTTAAATAATATATTTTGGGAACTTCGCTCCTGCTTTCTGTGAGTGACGGTAAGAGTAATAAATTAAATCTTGTGACTTAAAATCCACAGTCCCTGAGATGGAAATCGACCATCTTCCACAATGAATCAGCCTGTCCTATAAGGAAATCTTAAATTTCTTCTAATTCTATTGCTATAAGCAAGCTATGACTTGTCTAAAGTGCTCTTAGTTATTTCCGATCTTATATAGTGAGAGTTCTTAGAAATGAATTATTCCAAAAATTCCCGAATCATCTTTATTTATTCCTTTTTTGCATTATTTCTAATTTAATAGTTCCTCATTGAGAGCAATTTTTATTCGGCTGAAACTCGTCTGGACTTGTCTTTGACATGCTTGAACTGGAGTATATACTTATACCAGGCAGGGACTTCAAACCTTCTATCGGAACCTTTTTCAGAAAAATTATTCATTTTAATTACCCCTTGAAACTAAGCAACAATTTTATTTAATTTCGTGAACCAATATACTTTTCAAAACAAAAAATGTTTTTTATAGAAATATTTGAAATAAAGAATAATAATTTGAAAATATAAAAGATCCTCCTGAAATTTTGAAGTCTACCTACCCTTATTTATGAAAATACTCTAAATGTTATATATATCAGTAGCGGGCGGTGACTTTTCAACCAAAAGATGCTGTTCAAAAAAGAACTATAAAGATAAATCAATGAGGTTGTTCTCTGTTTGATCCAAATAAACATATAGGAACATACACATATATACAAATATAAATATGGTTTATTTTTTAGAGACTAGTTTCGAAGATTTAATCATCAGTCTTTTAATTTGAAATATTTTATTTGTTATTTCTCCTATGTTCAAATTACTCAATTGGATATAATATAGAAAAATTCGATTTAGTAAATGGCCCGCCTAGCCTAAAATTTTTACGATCTGGGCCTTTCTAAAAAAAGTTTGCCGATCTCTGGATAACCGCATCATATAATTTTTCCTAATTATTCAAATTTAAGATGAGATTTTTTTATAACACGGTATGAAAATACTCTTGAGGTTTTGAAATTTTAGGGCTGCGCTGCATCCATAGCATTCATGGACCGCACCACTGATAAATATATATGTTTCAGTAAAAACCTGTTTTTAGTAAAAACGGGTTCTTACTAATTAAAACGCGTTTCACTGAATACCTTTGTGGTAACTTGAGTTTACTGATGTTGGTTAAGTTTGGTTCAAAGTTCTAGAATCTTCATTTTTGATTTTTATTCGCTTCAATTTGGGTGTTTATTCTCAAAAAATTTTAAACCAAAATATCAAAAATTAGAAGAAAAGTTGTAGAAGGATGTAATTTTTGACATTTTCGTTGAATATTTTTTGAAAATAAACACCCAAAATGAGGCGGAAGGTCAAAAATGAAGATTCTAGACCTTTGAAACACTCTCAACCAACATCAGTAAGTTCTAATTGCCATAAAGGTATTCAGTGAAACTCGTTTTAACTAGTAAGAACCCTTTCTTACTAAAAGGCGGGTTTTTACTACAACATATATATTTTTCTTCAAACGGCATACTCGATTCCGACCTTCGGCGATTATTATAGAGTATCTTCTCCATCGAAATTTTCCTGGGGAAATTTTTCACAGGGGTGGTTTTTCCATGGCCTTTCTCTGGATTTAGTGAGGCGCCTTGCATTTTCGACAAAGATGAAAATTATTCTGATTCTGAGTAAACTAGATTCGAATTCAAGCGCCTTGGCTAACACTGCTCTCCAGGCGTCTCAGCATATGTATATGTTTATTTATATCAACTAGATTAACTAGAAAAAAACTGAATACATTTTTGAAAAGAACATAAAACAATTTTCTTATCAGACAAAAGAAGGGGAGGGGGATCAAAAATAAAAATTCTAGTCCTTTCTACCAAACTCAACCAAATTGTGTATACATATTGTGTGAACCTCCAGAAGGTTAGAAATGTAAAAACTAACCACTCCAAAATGGAAGGAGGGTCAAAAATGAAAATTCTAACCCTTTCGACGAAACTATGTAGGTATACAAAATTTGGTTGAGTTTGATCGAAAAGGCTAGAATTTCATTTTTTGACCCCTCCCCATTTTTCGTCTGTTATAATGTTTAAAACACATTTAAAGAAAGTTTATTTTATGTTCTTTTCAAAAATATATTCAGTTTTTTTCTAGTTAAATTTTTTTCATTTTTTTATACCTCTTCAAAAAAGATCTTTATGCCCCACTCTGTATTATAGAGGGTTATTATAGTTAGAAAAGATTAAGAACTACTCCCCTAAAAAATTAAGAGCAGTTGTTTTTTAAATAAATTGGTTCAGGATAGAATTCGAAGTTTACTTTATTTATTTATTTACTTATTTTTTTTGATTGTGCAATGGCTTGTTTGTTTAGATGCTCTCTGTTTGCTCGAATAAATGAAGCAATCCAAATAAGAGAAGCAAATCGGATCGATTGGGGAGTTGCTAATTCGAAATCAGTTGGGGCGTCCTTGGTTCATCGACTTGTTGCACGGGAAAGTGGCAGGAGTGTCCTTGCCAAGGACACAAGGACTAATAAGGAAACTAGCTTACTGGGCCAGCTTACCAGCTCTCCAACCGGGAAAAGTTTGTTCCATTCCGATCCAAACTCTTGTTTTTTATTTTATTTTCTTCCATTAGATCACCACTATATCTACCTACATATATTTCCGAATTAAAAAGAACTGAAAGTTTTTAATGTTTTTCCTCATTCAATTTTTATTTCTCTCCTACTTAGTTACTTTACCGCTCGCTTTCATTAGAATGGCGATTAAAAATGAGTGAGAGGTGGGAAAAAGGCAGCCAGCTCACGTTCTGATGTAATCTGTCACAAACCCTTGGATAACCAACTCAACACACACCATTAGAAACCACATTTTGAACTTCATGTTTATTTAACCGGTTGCCGAAAAGATTTAACCGGAATTATTCAATAGAAAATAGCCTATATTTAGCAATATAAAAGACAAATGCCGATATTAGTCTTTTTAAGAAACTACTATAGAAAATCATGAGAGATGGTCTATTACAGCGTTTCGCAAAGTGTGGGTCGCGACTCGGCCGGGTCGTAGGAAAATTTTGCCGGGTCAGGAAAAAAATTGTAAAAAAAATTCGAGTGGTTAATAAAAGTAGCTTATTTATGCGACATATTTGCTAAATTCAATGAATCGAATTTAAATTTGCAAGGCTTTGGTTTAAACATTTTCAAAGTATCGGAAAAAGTCGCGGCAATAATTAAAATAGTGACTCTGTGGAACAACGACTTTCAAAAGGAAATTTTGAATCTTTTGAAACATTACATAAATTTATTGAAACCCATGCAAACTATGATGAAGGAGATTTACATCTAGAAATACTATCAGTTTCAATTCGAGAACATCTTTCGGAGCTAATAAATAGTTTTAAAGAATACTTTCTGGATATTCCTTCAAATAATTTGTGGATTAAAGATCCTTTTTCTGTCGAAATAGAAAAGGAAGAAATGTTTAATCTAGTGAACAAGAAGTTGATAATTTAATTGAAATTTCATGGAACACCGATCTGAAAAAGTGTTTGAAACTGTACCACTAATTAATTTTTGGTTGTGCTGTCAAAATAAGTATCCAAGCATAAGCGAAAAAGCCGAGGGGTGAACTGCGACCTAATATGCAGTACACCTACTTCCACTTGTACTTCCAAATATTTCCAAATAATTCCAAATATTTCCAAGTACTTCCAAATATTTCCAAGTACTTCCAAATATTTCCAAGCACTTCCAAATATTTCCAAGTACTTCCAAAGATTCCCAAGTACTTCCAAATATTTCCAAGTACTTCCAAACATTTCCAAGTACTTCCAAATATTTCTAAGTGCTTCCAAAATACTTCTAAAGAAGTGCACATCTACTTCCAATCGCAGATCACCCCTCGGAAAAAGCGATACAATTTTTAATGCCTTTTGTCACCACTTATACGTGTGAAGCTACATTCTCAGTCTTGGTGTACTTAAAAAATAAATATTGAAAAAAATTGGATGTGAACTTAATTTGAGAATAAAATTAACATTATTACCTCCTAATTTGAAATTGTTATGTGATGACTAACAATATCATCCTTCGCACTAAGGACAAAATATGTGGAAACAAAGTTTGCTTCATTTACTAAAGTTTTAAATGAATATAATTGTTAATTTTTTAATTACTTATATTTTTCTTATATAATTATTTTGAAATTTTTGTGTATGAAATAAACAAATAAATAACCTGATTTTCATTAAAAAATCAAATTTGTTTTGTAAATAAATGTTTGTTTTTTTCATAAAGTGGGTCGCGAAAATTTTTAAAACCTCGTACCGGGCCGCGGACAAAAAAGTTTGGGAAACTCTGGTCTATTAGGTCATTCAATAAGTCCGTAGGATGACACACAGATGGCGTTACTAGAATTTTTCCATATGATTTTCATTTAGCACTAACCTTCAAACGATACGTGTATAAATTTGACAGCAATCTGACTATTGATTCGTGAGATGTACCATTTTGTGTGAAGCAACTTTTGTTATTGAAAAAAAAGTGAATTTCGAGTTTTAATAAAGCATTGATTTTTGATGAAAAAAAATACAGTGGAAACCAAACAATGGCTTGATAAACATTATCCGAATTCTGCTCAATCGAGACAAATGGTAGAGAAGTGGATTGCTGAATTTAAACCTGGTCGTACCAGAACAAAGGATGCAGAGCGCAGTGAACGCCCAAAAGAGGCTGTTATTCCAGAAAACAAAAAAATCTACAAATTGGTTATGAACGATCGCAAATTGAAGGTGCACGAGCTAGCTGACATTGTAAAGATATCAGATGGTAGTGTTTTTACCATTTTACACGAACATTTGGGTATGCGAAAGCTCTGTGCAAAGTGGGTGCCGCGTGAGCTCACTCAGCAGTCGACCAAAAACAACAACGAATCGATGCTTCAGAGGAGTGTTTGGCGCTGTTAAACCGCAATAAAATGGAATTCTATCGTCTGTGACAATGGATGAGACATGGCTTCACTATTATACACCAGAATCCAAAAAAGTCCAATGATGAATTAATCGCTGAAACTGAGGCCTATTTTGACGAGAAAGAGAAATCGTACTATAAAAGTGGTATCGAAAAAGTTAGAAAATTGCTATACTCGTTGTATCGCCCTCGAAGGCAACTATGTTGAATAATAAAATCGAGTTTTGTCAAAATTTTGTTTTTTTCTCACTTATCCTACGGACTTATTGAATGACCTGTTATTACTAGATCTGAGGTATCATGGAATATTTTTATTATGTCAGAAGAGTTATTTCACCCTTCGAGAATCGAACCCGAATGCCAAAAGAGTGCATCCGGGCACTTGCCCAGACAGAAATGAATGTTGCAGCAATATTACAGCAATATTAAACTCTTGCTGGAATCTTGCTGCAACATTGCAGCAAGAATTGCTGCAATATTCCTATGTCCGCCTCTGAACCTTGCAGGAACCTTGCAGCAATATTGCAGCAACATGGCCAATGTCAAGTGGTCATATTTTAATGATGAAGATCGATTCTTTGAGTAAACATTTTTTTCGTGTGCTTTATGTCGGTCACCTGATAGGTTAATCAAGTGCCCGGATTGCAAACTTTTGGCATCCGGCTCGGTTCCCGAATGAGTAAAACAACCCTTTGACATAATAAAAATAATCCATAACATACATCTTGGATCTAGTAGTAGACCATCTCTATCGATTTACTATCTTCAGCTAATATATATAATTAAAAATTGGAG
The DNA here is from genome assembly GCA_024734495.1 of Forficula auricularia. Classification (NCBI taxonomy): domain Eukaryota; kingdom Metazoa; phylum Arthropoda; class Insecta; order Dermaptera; family Forficulidae; genus Forficula; species Forficula auricularia. Next base: position 7,705,518 of record JALMQS010000053.1, on the reverse strand, counting down.
CAATAGGTGAGACTTTTCAAGATTCGGTACGCTGCTTGTAGTTTGGATAAATTAATAATTTTTGACGCCATTTCCTTTATAGAATAATTAGCTAATGGCCGCTTTTTAATAACATTTGTTCAGTCTAACCCCTACCGTTTATTCTTCTAAATTAAAATTTATTTAAAAAATAAAATATTTATTTTGTATACAATTTATTAAATGGTAAATGGTAATTCTGAACACTCTTGTACGATTGTTTATTAGACTAAAATCTCAATTAAATATTTCCAAAAAATGTTATCTTATGCATTTTTGAACTAGAAGTTCTAAAGATAAAAAGCCCAAAATAGAATCAGTTCTTTGCAGTAGAAATACAAATATTTTAGGACAAGAACGAACTTTCTACTACTTTTCGTTCTAAAATAATTACTATAATTAAAAGATCTATCAAAATAATTTTTCTCATAAGAGAGACCTGGTATTATGGTATATCGTAATATATATTTTGAAATCAATTTTTGTTTATTTTTTATTCTAATATATGTACCTATATAGTTCTTTATAAAAACAATCATGAAACATGTATTATTAATTTAAACGTTTCGGGGGAAAATATATATTTACATCATTTGTCGAAATGTCGATTAAAAATGGTCTTTGACAAAAATGACCTGACCACAACATTTTCTTCTCAAATACAAAAAATAAAAACAACCTTTTAAAACCCCCAAACTTAGCATTCCTTTTGCCTATGAATAATTACTTTAATTAAGAAAAAAACAATTAAATTAAAGTTACCTGGAAGATGAGATGCTGACAGATCGATTTGTTGACCCAAAAACCTTCTAATCCGTCATTTTCATCTAAATAATACGATAGAGTATATTTCAACCTATAAGAAATAACTTATTAAATATTTCCTATTAAAAAAACTGATGATGAAGGTCAAACCTTCAAAACTATAGTCTCTAACATCTAAATTATATATTTATATATATGTAAATGTTAATTAGCAGAGGAAATTATCATCGATTTCTCCTTACGCATTAATTTTATTTAGTCTGTGATTCATTGGTGAAATCCAAATAAAAATAAACAAAAAGCATAAAAACAGGACAAGTCACGTGTCCCATCAAGTGTCTTGTTTTTATCTCATCTTTGCCACAATAGAAGTTTAATGGAGAGTGAACTCTCTGGTCATGGCACATTTGCATATTCTACTGACCTTGCTAGAAACGCCTACGCCGTTGACATATTGCATTTATATTACGTATACAAAATCCTTCAGGCGGAAAAATTCTCTTGTCATTGAATAAATATATAGGATAGTACAATGACCACTCTGGAACTCTGGCCAGGAACCGTTATTAATCTTCCGTCTACTTTCAACTACCCTCTATCTTCCACTCCAGCAATAGTTATCTGAGGTTAAAAAATTATATTAAAAGACAGATTCATTAACTTTGAACTCTATAAGCTTTTGTTGTTGGAAATCTCGGCTGTGATGATATTGCAGTGGGTCGATGGAGATATCAGCCAAAGTGGGATGGACCGGGTTCAATAAAACTCCCAGAATAAGATGTTTGAGCCTAAATTTTATTGGGCCATCCTCAGTTATTGGGAATTATACACATATTACAATACGCACATGTGATTGAACCTAGTTTTGTAACAATAAGAATTTTAGCTTCATATAGTTTATATCGTGCTTACGCCCAAGGGTCAGAGATGAATCAATAATATAATATATAGGCTTTTTCCAAAAGGGAATCCAATGGGCACTCTATATTGTGCGAAAGATCTTAATACAGTCAATGACTTTTTTGAGGTTCTGTACAAAAGTTAAACGGAACTTTTTGTTTCGCTACAATATCTGACCGTTTATCCCTCTGTCAGTAGAAGTATTGTAAGCTCATAAGTTAAATAAGATAATAAAATTGAAATCGAAAAGTTATATATATGTTACCGTCAAAGTATAAATTCCAGACAATGAATACATTGACTAGTCATTGAATATATCTATGTGCATTTTTAGACAGAGTATCAACTGAATAATAAAATGGACACTTTATCTAGTTGATGTATTCATTGACGACGAGGCATTAGTAAAGCATAATTATTGTTTGATATTTTTTCATGTGAAAGCTACAAAATGACTACTTTTTAAACTAATTTATTATAAATTAAGCTAGTGTTCTTATATTTATATTTTCCCCGAAATCACAAACAGTTTAATTTATAGTTAATCGAATTATTATTTTAGGGGGTCCAAAATAAAAAATATTTTTTATTATGGGGTGTGAAGTATTCTTGTAAAGATCTTTCCAAGTATTATTAGGGTATTTTTTAAGTTTCCTTTAAAATGACGCCATGAGACAGCCCAAAAGTGATCATTTTTAGCTGCTTTTTGTACGGCGTTTGACTGCGATTGGAAATGGCTTATCTTAAATTTGTGAAAAAATTACACATATTTGCTCCTTATCAAAATCAAATAAGAACAGATTTGGATTTCCCAAGAATTTTGGAAGATATAATCATTATTCTTCTTATGTTGCCTCTAGGTTAGAGTGACGTTCCATTTACCATAGCTAGTAATATTTAGGTATTAACAGTGACTTAGTGCTTACTGATTAATATTTAACACTAGAACGCCCGGACTTTCAGATCCCCTAGAACGCCCGGATGCCGTCAATTTGACGACTTGCATTTTTCAACACTCAAACTAAATAAAATCATTCTGTTTCCTTTTATTTAATATTTTTTTTATTTTTTCTAATAATAAATATAATTCTATTATCAATTTATATATTAAAAATACATATTAATATATTACATTTTAATAATCATTATGATATAAAATGAAAAATTAACATGCTATATTTATGGAGTATTATCATTAACAAAACCAGTAGTTCTATATTATATGTTATTATTATAAATATTATATTATTATAAATAATATTGAAATAAAAAAAACAAATATACGAAAAAAACTCACGAGAAATTGAGAGAGAAATTTGTTGTTGATAATTCTAAGGGCGGAACAAAAATGAAATGGCAAGACTAGGGGCTCGACATATATATATAGTATATGGATTTCAAAACAGTAGGTTCCCTCGAAATGTTGTAAAATAATAAAGTGAATCATCAAAAGATAAAAAAAATTGACATAAAGAAACATAATTTTTTTATTTTACCCCAAGTTTTTCAAGGAAGATTGTAAATTAAAAAAAAAGGCAGAACAAATCCGAGGGTCAAAAAGGATGGAAATGTTCCAAAAAAAGAATGGGAATTATTCGTACTTGAAAAATTAATTTAAAATATAAAAATTGGGGTAAAAAAGTGTTACCGTCAAATTGACGGCTTTTGGGCGTTCTTGGTAAATCCATAATTTTCTCCTAAATAAAAATTCATAGGGTGCTATTTTTTTATTAGAAAGCTATTCAAAAATGATTAAAAGTCAGCGAGTTTCAAAGTTCTAACTTAAATAGTAACGAAATGAAAGAGAAATGAAATGTGAAAACCGTCAAATTGACGGCTTCGGGCGTTCTAGTGTTAAGGTTGTAAACTACGCTCTTATAAGTAATTAATAATAAACTTAAATATAGATTGTTCATTTTTGTCTATATTATGAATTCAATCGGCTTAAAATTTAAAAAAAAATAAAAAAATGAGCTTTCTGTATTTTTTGAGCCAGAAGTTCTAAAGATAGAAACCCCAAAATCTAATCAGTTCTCCGCATTAAAAATACAAAAATTTTAGGCCATGAAAGGACCTTCTATGACTTTTCGTTTTTAAAATATCCTGGGTATCTGAATTAAAAAAAAATCTTGATTGAAAATGATTTTTCTCCACCTTCCAGACATTTTTCAAATGAGCAGAAAATTTTTTTTGAGTGAATTCAATACTGTCGTGTAAATGGAAGACTCTTCCTAGAGAACGAGATAATAATGGTTTTTCCATCTAGTAAAAGAGAAAGTAATCTTTATTCCAAGACCGAAGCAGCCGTTTCTGCTCCATTTTGATAGACATCTTATAATAAATGAGCGAGCAAAATCAAATCCATTATTTATAAACAAACAGAGATTAATGGAATCAATTAAATCAAGTGCAATAAATAGGTTTTTTGTCTGTGTGTGTTTTTGAATTACAAGTTGGATTAGGAAGAAAAAAAAGGAAGAACGACAAATTACTAGCATCCTCTCTTAAGATACATTTTTCATCTTTGATTTAATGTGTAACGAAAATTATTAAAACAACATTGAGGTTCTGTTGGAATGTTTTAGTTTTTTATTAATGATCTAAGGTCTGTGATTTTGTCATTGGCCTCTTCAGAGTGAGCTACGCATTAAACGTATTACAGGAAAAACGGCCGAATGCGAGTGGGACTCAGATACCTAAAATTCCGTACTATAATATAAGGTACATATGGTATAATTAAAGAAAATTAAGACTTTTATTCGAGCCTAATCAAAATAATTAATAATAATATATAAATATTTGTAAATGAACGATCAAATACGTAACATAATCTTGTAACAAAATAAATAAATAAATAAGGCAAAATAAGGTAATAACAAATTTTGGTACTTAGGTATTAACGCCACCGCAGCTAAAGATTTGGCGGTTTTAAATTTCGCCAATCTACGCCTAAAATTTTTGAGATAAATCATAAAATAGAATAAATCAGTTCCCCTGTGTCAAAAAACAACTTGAATAGGTTCGGTTTATGATCTCGGTTCGATTAGATAAAAAATGCGTTTCCAAACAAACCTTGCGGTGGCGTTAATGTACCCGCATTTTTAATCTAATCAAACCGAGATCATAAACCGAACCTATTCAAGTTGTTTTTTGACAAAGGGGAACTGATTTATTCTATTTTATGATTTATCTCAAAAATTTTAAGTGTAGATTGTCGAAATTTAAAAACCGCCAAATCTGTAGCAGCTACACTGCGGTGGCGTTAATACGCAAGCACCCAAATTTTTATTATTAGTATTAGTTTATGAAGTGATCAGCTTACTATTACAATAAAAATATCCCATCGGGTATTTGAACCCATGAGAAATAAGAAATAAAATATTTCTAATTAAAAAGGCTGATGAAGATCAAGCCTTCGATATTATAGTCTCTAATAAATAAATTAAATCCCATACATATACATATTTATATTCTTTACTATATATATGGTATATAAATGTTTATTTTCATCAAACAAATAACAACCTAATAGACTTCTCTTCATAAAATAATTTAGTTTGAATATTAATTATCATTGCCATATGAATCACCAGATTACGGAATTATTTAACATGATGAACACAAAAGACAAATTTAAAAGTTTTTATTTTGCCGAGAGTAGCAGAGTTGTTGATTCATAAAGAGAAACAACAATGATATATATGTGTGTATGTTTATTTGCATCAAGCAGAAGACAACCTCTTTGTTTCTCTTTATGGACAATTGGCATAAAAAATGCTATACAAGAATAAAAATTACAATACTTACTTCCTAATTTTGGAGGAAAAAGTCAAAACTTTTTCAATACTTTGTACCCTTTCCTTAATAAACTATCGAAAATGTATTTTTTGATTTAATTAAGTATCTATTTAATTAAATGGCGAATTGATGAAAAGTTAGCCCAAGGATAGATAGATAATTTATTCGAATACTAAACGGACTGATATATTAATATCTCAAGATTGGATGAAGGCAGTCCGGAAATAAATCAGAGGCTACTTCCAACAAATAATATTTATTGGAAATATTTTTCCCTTATTATATTGTTTTCAAACTGAAGTTTTGGAGGATCTTACTCTTCTTCCCCAAAGACCAAAAGGGTAAAATGAAGGAAGCACATAATACTCTTTTTTTCTGGTCTCCTCTTTATTAGAAATATTTTTCCCTTATATATAAGGGAAAAATATAACATAGAATCTGATGTCGGCATGATTTGATCATTTAGTCCTCCAAACGATACTTGAAAACAGGATCAGATTGACATAAGAAAATTGTGTCAGAACGACACTGGAAAACAGTGCTCTATTGGATAACCGATTATTGTCTCCGACGAACATAGAATCTGATGTCGGCATGATCTGATCATTTTGACACCAGACAGATACTGCTTTCGGATATCAATCTGGTATTGGATGATGGCCGGAATGATCTCCGACCGTTCCAAAATTTCCACATGGGTAATTTTGTTTCGGAGGAACTTCCTTCTTTCCACAGGGAAGATCGGTTTCGAAACAATATTAAGAGGGAAAAATATTTTCAATAAATAATATTTGTTGGGTGTAATACCTACTATCTAGTAGTCTCTTACTAATTTTATGTTTAATTTTTAATTAAATTATATTCTTGGGACAAAAATTGTTTTTAATTATTGAGCCAGTTGGACTCCAAAAAGGAAAAAAACGTTGCTTAAACACTAAATAAACATTTTATTTAAGTTTAGTTGGTTCATGTCCATTTTATTAATAAATAAATGATTCACGGGTTTTTGGACAATTTTTTTATTAATGTTAAATATCAATTTTCGTACGACGTTTCGTCCTTTTTCAGAACTTTTTCAAGTACCCAATTACTTAAAACATTAATCGTTGATATTATTTGGCAGACACGACTAGACAAAAGAAATTTTCTCTATGATTTAAGATTGTTTTTTAAAAATTGGTTGTTAACTTAATATAAGATGAATATTATGATTAACACTATTTATTGTCTCGATAGTTTCACTATTTTATCAACGATTATTGTTTTAAGTAATGGAGTACTTGAAAAAGTCCCGAAAAAGTAATGAAACGTCTTACAAAATAAAAAAATTGTCCAAAAACCCGTGAATCTTTTATTTATTTTATTTAAGTCTAATTTTTCCCAATAATTCATTTAAAAATTATTTTCCTTCTTTTTACTGCATTTTGAAATCACATCATGGTTTTCAAAACGCCTAGTTTGCATGCTTGGCTGAGTGGTTTTTAATATATTTCTGTTATATGATATATAATGCATAATTAAAATATGATTATATTAGATACTAGCTGCAAGACACGCCCCCTGGACCCCCAGCCCTCGAACCCCACCCTCACCCCCCACCCCACCCCCACACACCCCCGAAACCCACCCAGCACCCCCACCCCCGCACCATGCCCAACCCCCGCCCCCACACCACCACCCTAACACTCCATTCCGCACCCTAACCCACTAACCCCACCCTCACCCCACCCCCAAAACCCTTCCAGCACCCGTTCCCAACCCCCGCCCCCACACCACCACCCTCACCCCACCCACCTCGGACCCCGCACCCCATCCACCCCGGACCCCACCCCGCGCCTCAACAACCCTGCGCACCACACCCCCGTCTAGCCCCCTGGACCCCACCCCGCTATGCCCCTGGACTCCACCCCGCCCCACCCCCTGCACCCCCACCCTACTCCGCCTCACTCCTCACCCCACCCCATTCCACCCCGCACCCACTCTGCACCCAGTTTTTGCATTTCTAGCCTTCTAGTGACCCACAGATTATGTATACAAAATTTGGTTGAGTTTGGCCCAAGAGAAAGAATTTTTCATTTTTTGACCCTCCCCCCATTTTGGGTGGTTAGTTTTTGCATTTCTAGCTCTCTAGAGGCCCAGAGATTATGTATACAAAATTTGGTTGAGTTTGCTCCAAGGGCAAGAATTTACATTTTTTCACCCTCCCCCCTTTTTGGGTGGTTTTTTGGGAAAATTTTTTTAAACAAAAGTTGTCAGAAATCACATCCCCTACAACTTTGTTTATTATAAAATTTGTCGTAGGGTTAATAGTTTAGGAGTTATTTGATAATTTTCATTCGAGTGACTCCTCAAACCCCATTCTGGGGTCAAAATATCAAAACGTTATATAGCTAAAAACGTAAGTTAGAAGACATCTGATGTAAATATGAAATTTTATAATAATCCCTTCAGCCGTTTTTACGTGAATCGTGAGCAACTTTTCGGAAATCACTGAAACAGACATACAGACAGACAGGAATTTCGTTGAGGGTGTTTTAGTTCATAACTTTGCTTGAAACGTGTGCAACCAAAATTTGGCGTGATTTGGAGCAATGTACAGACAAAACCTTAATTTTATATATATAGATTTTATCTTTTATTTATTTATTTTTTCGTTAATATATTTAATGAAAACTTCAAGAAGATCCTCTGACAAATGTCATCTAATAAATAAAAAGGAATTCTTAAGACATTCTTATATTTATATACCTATATTTTTCGATTCAAATGATTAATCCTTTTTTAAACTCCTATTTTAAAATCAGGCCAATCTAATATTCATTTTTTCCCTCTCTAATCAGTCAGTCAACTGGTGAAGGAGAAATTTCATCATTTCACGATTGAATTTGCTTTCTTTGCTCGTACTCTGTCTGCATTAAAATAGCAAAGCTGAGACGAAAATTCAACAAAATATAATTCGAAATTTAACTAATAGTGCCTGGAGCACCGAGCTCGCTAACTGTTTGTCTCTAAATAGCCTAATTACTCATGACACTTGATAAGTACAACAATTTAAAAAAAAAATCGTTAGCGCGTTTTTGAGAAAAAAAACAAAAAAAAAACGAAAAATCTTTCAAGTAAATGTCCACTTCCGGTGTTCCGATTTCAAGCCAAAAGCTTGCTGTACCTCTTCTAGCCTATATCGAGCTTAAGTTTCGAATTTCGTAGCTCTGAGATTTATGGTTGCGAAACGCAGGGGTGTACATTCTTAAACATCAACTTCTGGTACTTCTATTTTTGTCAAAATCTTGTGATACTTCTTGTAGGCTCTATATAGCTTAAGTTTCAAATTTCAAGGCTCTGCGACTTACCGAAGACGAGATATGAACAATAAAAATAATTATTTTACGACATGACTAATTAACACCCCCTTTCTTTATTTCAATCGGATTAAAATTTATACCCGACTAATAACTCATGAGACTTGATAAGTATACCAATTTTTAGCGGAATGAATTCACGCAGTTTGGTTAATTTTAATTTTAACTCGATCTTGTTTACTGTCTAAACATCCTTCGTCCTTCAATCCTTTAATATATTTTCAATCGAATATCTTGATGCTATTTATATTTTGGAAATGCTGAGTGTCACATTTGAATTTGTAAAAGCATATTTCGTTTGTTTTTATTAATGTCATTCAGAAAAATTTGGCATGTTTTAAACACAACCTTGACGGAGATCACTGGGATGTTATCGAAGATTCATCGCCGTCTTCCCTGAAATCGCAAAGAACCAAGAAAAATATTCGTTTTAAATGGACGGAAGACAACAAAGTTGCATTTACGGCCCTGAGGAGATTGCTTACGTCCGATCGGTGCTAAAGTTGGAGTTCAAACTGAATCAATGATATGACGTTAGTCGTAGGTTGGTTTAGATATTATTCCCTCATTTAAATCTACAGAACCATTTTCAAATAAACAAAAAAATGTATTTAAAATGATTTTTCTTTTTCAAAGTCAAATTAGTCAAAAAGAAAAAAATCCTTTTTTGAAAATAAAAAATAATTATTTTTCTGTCTCTTCAAATTTCTAGACCTTTGCCTCTTTTGTACACCAAATAAATTGCAACGGATCGTTGCTAAACTTTATCCAAAGTCGTTTGAAATATCACTATTTTTATTCCTTTATTATTAATCATATATCATAGCCAGAGGGGTGAACCGCGATTAAAATTAGGTGTACACCGTCTTTGGAATTATTTGGAATTACTTTGGAAATCATTAGATAATCTATTGTCATCTATTGTCTTCTACTTGGAAATGAAAGTGGAAGTGGAAGTAGGTGTACAAGATTTTAGGTGGAGGTTCACCCCTCGTCATAGCCTATTTGCGGTCCATATTTAAAATAAAATAATAAAGAATTTAAAAAAGTACTTTCTTACTCTAGAGTAAAGTACTTTAAAATATAATTTTAATAAAAACTTTATTTAACCTTTTTTGTGGTTCCCAAGGTCATTAATTAGCATATTAAATTTCATCAAAATAGGTTAAGTCATTTTCAAGATATTTAGAAAAAACTAAAAAAGTACTTGAAATAAAGTACTAATGTTTGAGGACCGATATGTACCAAAAACTAATCAGTGCTTCATTTTGTTAAAAGAATGGTAGGTTTTCAATTTCATTTCAATCGGTTCAACGATGTGGAAAAAATCGTGGACGAAAAAAACGATGACATACATACATACATCCATCCGCACGCACTTCCAAAAAAAATGGCACTTTTTGGCCTCTCGACGAGACTCCATGTTATTTTTGGCAAAACCGTCACGTGCTAAAATTCAACCTAATTGAATACTACAATTTGTGACCTTAATTGAGACCTTGGGTTCCGTAGTCTTTACCTGAGGACCCTTTGAAGTCGAGATTGCCGCGAGACCGATTACAATACTTTCCCCATTGGATAAAGTAAAAGTAAGCTTGAAAAATAATCCTACTACCAATAATTAATTAAATCTTTCGCTGATTTTTAAATCATTTATTTATTTATTTATGAATATAAATTCCCTTTCTCGTTTTGGATAAATTTTTTACCTTAGTTGAAGTCGAGGGGTGAACCGCAATCGGAATTAGGTGTACACGTCTTTGGAATTATGTGGAATTATTTTGGAATTAATTAGATAATGCCCCTTCATCTATTGTCTTCTACTTGGAAATGAAAGTGGAAGTGGAAGTAGGTGTACACGATATTAGGTCGCGGTTCACCCTCGGTTGATGTTCAACCTCCCATTTATCCAGCATCATAAAGTAATTCTGAAAATATTGTACAAATCAGCTAAAGATTTAATTAATATGATTTTTTTTATCTCTCCCCTCCCCCATTTAGAAAATAATGTTTAATGAGTTTATTCTAATGCTCCTAAAGAATAATTGTACACATTTTGGCTCAAATCGTTTAAAAATTTGATAATATTATTTCCTAAAGATAATTATGCTAAAGAGGTTGTCCTATTCCTATAAGGCTGTGCAGTGTGTATTCTGGGCAAGGATGCCAAATACAGTCCAGACCTGTTTCAGAATAGGAGGATTAATTTCTTAATTTCTATTATTCTAGGAACGGCCTTTAAGAAATTATTAAATCGAAATTAATATCAGATTTAATCATTTAAAATTAATAATTCACCAAAACTGAAAAAACCATTCCTTGTTTTGAAAAAGTCTCACTTATTCTTCAATTTATCCCTTTCCTTAGGTTAAATTAAAGTAATTGGTTAATTATAACGATCGAATAATTATTATTCCGACAATTTGACTACTAGAAGATACTAGAAAATAAATTAAATAGATATTGTTTTGCCGAGAGTAGCACAGTTGTTGATACAACAAAACGAACTTACCTAAATCCAATTGAGTATTTAAACCCATGAGAAATAATAGATAAAATATTACTCATTAAAAAGACAGAAAATTTTGATTTTTTTTTAAACTTTTTTAAAATTTAAAATTTAAAATACTAGGTAGGTTTCACATAAATTTATATTTAAAATTTTAAAATTTTTTCAAAATTTTCTTTAATTTATTTAAAATGTTTCACCAAGAACCCACACCATTATCTCTTAACAAAAAAGACTGATGGTGGTCAAACCTTTGTAACTATAGTCTCAAACAAATAAATTATATATACAGGACAGCCTCTTAGATTCTCTTTATGATTCAACAACTCTGCCATTCTCGGCAAAACAAAATCATTTCAATATTATTTCTCCCTCTCGGATAAATTATTTTCGACCCATTTTTTTCATAAAGTCATAAATAATCAGAATACATAGTTTTGTCCAAACCCGACAAATATTTAATTATTTCAAATATTTTTCTTTTAAAATAAACTTCAAATTTGTTTGATTCGATTTCAATCAAAATCGCTTAGAATTTTGATCTCATAATAATATAATTCTTCTAATATATTTATTTATTTATTACGGAATCTTTGGTATGCAAGTCTCAATTGCACTTGGCCGCTTGATCATAGTTATTCTTGATAAAAAGAGTTTCTTGTTAGATTAAAAGCTGAATACTTTAACAGGTTGTTGACGTCATCGATCCTATAGATTTCTCCAGATGTTTATTTAGGTTTCCAAGGAAACTATTGCACTGAGTGCACTAAATGATCTAACGGAAAACGCTTTATAGACTTATGTTGGTGAAATGATCTAGACATGTAGGAAAATATTAAAATAGATTCAGTAGTGCCCCTGTATGTCGGCAACCACCATGTTAGTCTGCTGAAATGGTTGCCTATATACTAGGCGTACATAAATATTAATGGAAACCCTCGTGAAGTGACATGGTTTATAACTTTGTTTGTAAGTTTTATTGTCTTACTAGGGGGTTATCGTCCCTACCAGATTGTGGTGACCTAACAACCTTTCTCCCTTCGTTTTTATGATTTTCTTTCTTTTTTTTTTTTAGAGGGAGTTTGACCTGGTTCGACCTTCATCGTCATTCTTTAAATTAGAAATATTTTATCCATCTGAAATCCAAACTTTTCTGAAGAAATTAAAAAAAAAATAGCCATTTTTTTATTTATTTATTTTTTTAAATAGATTTATTTCAAGATATTTTTTAAATTTTCATTGATGTATGAAGAGTTTCTTCCAAAACGTTTAGATTTCAAATAAACCATTTCAGATTGATTTTTTATAAAATAATTGTATTTATTTATAAGTGAATATATTTTTGGATCCAACAGATGGGACACTCTCTTTGATTTACTCTTTAAAATTGACAAATCTACTTATTCTCGGCAAGAAAATAGAGACCTTTTCAGAGAGAAAATAGTCGTTTAAGATAATCTAATAATAATAAATGCGCTGAAAGTGTTCGGGAACTGTTCTAAAGGCTGATATAATTATTTATTTTTGTTTCCCATCGCCACGATGAGATATTTATCTTTTTTTACGACTCTCTTATTGATCTGTCGGGTAATGCTTATCTCTAAACACTTCATAATACATGATATGAAAAACAAAAAGATAAAGCGTTTATTACATTTTTCTTTATTAAAAAAGCATTACTTAAATTCCATCTATCGTGTCAATTAATTACTTAAAGTAGATAGGAACATATAGAGCGGAGTTCACTTTACTTTAAGAAAAATCGAAAATCAGCCTTGGAAAGAAGAATATTTATGATTCCGCCTGCCAAGGTGCTTCTTCTCTTTTTAGAGCTCATTAGTTATCAATTGTTGATTAAGCTAGATCTGATTAGTTATCTCAATGAAAACATCATAATCGTAATTTATAATACAAAAAAAAAAACAACTTGTGAACATTAAATTATACAACAAATTAGATATTTGATATATAGAAAATATTTTTTAATAATATGTTTTACTTCAGAAAATTCTGCAAATCGTTCTTAAAACATTTGTATAAGAAAATCAGTGAAGCTGTCTTCTGAATGACGCATAATAAACATATTGCGCAGAATACTAGCTGCGAGACCCGCCTTTGCCGCGATCTTCTTGCATAGCCGGGGCTATGCCCCCTGGACCCCTCTCCGATAAGCCCCCTGAGCCCCACCCCAAAGACCCCACCACCCGACCCCCCACTCCACCAACCCTGCCCCACACCACCACCCCAACACTGCATCCCGCACCCCCACACGCTACGCCATCTGGGAACATGAAGCCCTGCGGAACATGAAGCCCGAGATCAAGCCCCACTCATTACAAAAATTTGTCTTGTTATAATTTGACCCCTATACTGACTTACACTAACAACACACAAATATCTAAAATGAAAAATCACACAGGATCTGGCTAAATTGATCACATATAAAAAAAGTCAAAGTTATGGCATTTCATTGAAGGGAGAAAATAGAGAAATTAACCAGAAAATTTCTATTAATATCATAAAAATAGCAAAATAAACAACGTTTCGATTAGGAATTCAATCTTCGCCTACTCAAAATGTCATTCGAAATGAGTAAAGGGGTTTTTTTATTCTCTGGCAGTCTAAAGGATAAATGAACTGATTGGACAGCGAAGATCTATTGAATATTTGAAAATCCAGTGCTTTTGTAAATGAGAATTTAGAGATGAATATTAAATTTATCTTGTTAGAAAAAACGCTATCTATAAAAAAGGAAAGGCTTAAAGGTAGAGAAAGAAACAAGCAGAATTTGAAGTGGAAATTAAAGTGAAATATTTTTCAAGACTTGGTACGCTCTCTGTAAATTTTTCACGAAAGAGATGAAAAATGATATTTCTTATTCTTTAAATAATCATAAAATCTCAACTTTGGAGACCACTGATCCATTATATAAAAAATTATGAAAAAAATAAAACTAAAATGTTATTAAGATTTTATTAAACCCGAATGGCGTAGGTTCTAGGTGAAACCTATTTAATAAATATGAAATTTGAATGGCTTGGCGCGTACTGGATATGTTAATTTTTAAAGAAGTATGAATGAAATTCAATTGCTTCTTTCCAGTAATATTTTTATTAATTCAAATGGTTAATCCAAATATTTCGAGAGCACCACGGCATCTCTTCCTCAATGGAAACCATTATCTTACCAATCAACCGACTCCATCATCTTGTTTAAACAAATCAACGAAAAATGGTTGACAATACATTACACATATACTTATATTATATATATTATACAATATCACAATATAAAATAACAACCATATTTATTAACATTCTGTCTCGAACCTATCGAAAATTATAATATTTAAAGTTAAATGTTATATGAAAAAAATATATATTTATAAAATAATTTAAATTTAAAAAATACCTATAGATTACTAGGTAGGTTTTACAAATAAAAAAACAAATTGCTTATGAACAAGACTATATATTTCGGGTTTCAACCCCATCTTCAGGAGTTCACATAGAAAACTATATAGACTCTTGCTCATAAGATCATAAGAATTTATCTCTTATTTGTGAAACCTACCTAGTAATTTATTAAATTGAAAGTTTTTTGCCGAGAGTAGCAGAATTTTTATATATTCAAGGAGACAATAAAGAGTGTGTCTTCTGCTGGAATTATAAATTTTATTTATTTATAACGAGACTATAGTTTCGAGGGCTTTGCCCTCTTCATCAGTCTATTACAATGGATTCACAAATTAATTCATAAATTAATTGCTGTGAATCCATTGTAATAGACTGATGAAGAGGGCAAAGCCTTCGAAACTATAGTCTCGTTATAAATAAATAAAATTTATAATTCCAGCAGAAGACACACTCTTTTATTGTCTCCTTCACTAGTAATTTATATTATTTAAATTTAAATTTTGTTCTTAAGATTATTGTCTGTTTACCATTTGTTTTTCGACTAAAAATTCTACATGTTCTTTCAGTTTCAATTTGTAGAACTTTTAATTACTAGTATTTAAATATGAAAATTACTTAAACTTACCTATGACAATAAAAACAAAAATATTTTGAAAATTAGAAAATTCTTCTGCGTAACTACATATATTAATTAGTCTGATTACCCCCTTCAAATAGCATGGAGTCCTTGGTTAGAAACCACGACTATAGTGCATAACAGAAACAATCAGAATTTGAAGAGGAAATTCAATATCTGAATAGAGTACTATAATAATAATAAATCGACAAATACATTAAAATGGAATGATAAAAGAATGATAATGACAATATTTGTATTCAATTGATTATGCTCTGGAATAGGTATAGAATTAATAACGTTCAATTTATATTTTGCATATGTGTATGTACTATATATCTAACTACTATTTGTATACATCTATCCATATCTAAAGGTGCAGATGATTCACACTTTCTCTCTCACTCGCTCATGGAGGAAAATAAGCAAAAGTGTGTTTGCTAAAAGTGTCGACTGCGTAAGTTTATCTTATCGTTAAGATTGGCGGAGCCAATAGGATCCTGTGGGCAAGCGGGGATAGGCAGCCAGCGGGCAAGCGGGGCTACGTGACGGACTCTTCGGCAAGGACACCAGGGGCGTTATTCACTTGGCTGGCACCCTCGCCTTCGATTGCGCACATATAGTATTCAGATACGCGACAAGCACAATGGCAATGCAACCAGGAATCAAATTAGGCCGTGAGTTTTTAATTATTTTTTACGAAATTACTACTAACTAAACCAATTAACACGCTATAATTAAAGAAAACAATAAAAGAGTGTATCATCTGCTAGAAAAATAAATTTTTAAATTTATTTATAACCATTGTATTTTTCCAGCAGAAGACACGCTCTTTTATTGTCTCCTTTAGTTGATAAAAATTCTGCTACTCTCGGCAAAAAGAAACTTTCAATTTAACACGTTATAATTTTATTATCATTGCATATGCTTTTCTTTATGAAATAAACTTGTGAACAGACAATACACTTTCAATAGAACTCGCTTTTAATACAAAATTTATTGTAAGAAAACTTTGACAACACACAGTACCTACCCTATGCTTTTTGCGAATTTCGCCAATTTGTCAATATTTTGTCAAATTTGAGATAGAAAGCTAAAATTTGGCACAGAGATGTAATTATTAAATCAAAACTTGTGTATTAAATTTCACCGTTGAAAAGCTTTCTATATTAGCTTTTAATTTTTTTTTCTGCTATTCTTTCATTAACATCAGAGGTTCTTAACCCTTTTCTTCCAATGAACCCCTTCTAAAATATTGCAAGAATGCCACTCCCCCCCCCTTTCATAGATTTTCTAACTTAAAAAGCTTATTTCAAATAATATGCTTTTAATATTGATAATATAAGGTATATTTTTTAATTTAGAGATAAAGATAAGTAATATTTACCTAATGAAAAAGCTGAGGTTGTTTTTTGCCAGTTCTTTTTTAATAGTATCTTTAAAACTTTTGAAATTTGTACGCAGATGATTTCCTCTTTGAAATACCAAAATTCCCCATTGGGGGTTAATTCCACCCTTGAACCACTAATTTAGATTTTATAAAGCTAGAATGCTCAAACCTATTTTATTGTTTTACTGCAAGTTTAGTATTGAATTCACTCAAAATTTTTAAAATTTTATTTTTGTTCATGATTTTGAAAAATGTCTGAACGTGGAGAAAAATGATTATCAACCATGATTTTTTTCTGTCTCTTTATCTGGATGTGTGTCTAGATTCAGATAAATACTTTTTCTTTATCTGTAATTTGATTTTATAAAAATTTTCTTCTTCTTAAGACGAAGCCTCGTTGTAATTAGACCCCATGTGGCTAGTAAAAAACAAACATTATTTTCCAGGTAAGGATGTTGTCAATGAGGATGTTATTACTTTAAAAACAACTCGGTGGAGGCGCCTTATCTCAACAAATTTTTTGAATAAATTGTTTTTTTCAAATTTAAATTTATATAATAATTTTTACACGAGCTTTTCGTGCGTGCCTTCGCCACGCCCTCGAAGCTCGGCCCTCCGGGCTGGTGCCCTGCCGGGCTCCGTCTCGGTCCTAAAATTTTATTCCTCTTAAAAAACCACACTCCAAATGTATACCTGTAAACTCCCGAAAATACATAGTCTCTTAAAAGTTTCGCCTCATTTTCGTCTTGACACAGAGCTACAAATATGAGGCTCTAGATATGAATCTGGAAGTATTTTTTTTTCTATAATCTACAGCATTGTGATATTTTTGTGTTGAAATAGATTTATTTAAATAAGTGTAATTGTGTGAGGAGGAGAATTATATTATATCATTTTTTTAAAATTTGGGATCGAAAATCGATATAAGGCTCCAAATATTTAAAAGAGATCAGGTGTTGTTTTTATGACAGGCTGCTCCAGTATTGCCATGAGAAACTCGGGCATGCGTGTCTTAAGTCGTTCAATTTTGTAAAAATCAAAAAATAAGAATAACAAAATTTAGATTTTTAAAAAATTATAAAAAAGTGGCAAATTATTAAAAAATTACCAAATAATATATAAAATATAAATCAAATAAGATGTGATTAATTTCTTTTTCTGTGGGCAAAGAAAAGCGAATTGAATAATTAATTTTTGACTGGTGAGGGGGGGGAGGGAGGAATAATTATCAATATATTTAATGTTTCTTAATTTAAAATCAATTGGAGTCTTTCATTTCGAAATTCGAGTTAAAATTACAATTATATTTCAAATTTGCCGCAAATATACCGACGGCATCAGCGCTCCCTGTCGGCATCATTACGTTAGCGTTGTTATAAATTAATCTAGGCTAATATATATAGTATTGATTTGGACATCGAGCAACACTCCCTTCCCATTTCCAATGGTGGTCCTTATTTTGGGTATTTTCGAATTTTTACGCTAACAAAGGCTCATATGGTTCGAAATAAAAGAAAATCCCCAAGCTTCAAGTTTCTTCTCAATTTTAACCTGTGCCCCACAGCGATGCATGTTTCCCATCTAAATAAAATGAGGGTTTTGCCATTGAAATATCAATTTTTTTTTCGGCCAAAGAAATGGTTCAAAAAATTTGAAACTCTGTAGACTTTATCCTTATTATAGTAGCTAACCTTCAGAATTCTTACAGTTTTTTAACTATTAAAATTTTGCAGTTACATCTAGATAAACTACTGTTTTATCTTAGTGTTAGTAAGTTATAGACTACAAAATTATAATATCTAAAAATTTGTAAAAATTCTGGTACTATTGTAAGGATAAAGTCCACAGAGTTTCAAATTTTTTGAACCATTACTTTGGTCGTAATAAAAAATTGATCGTTCAATGGCAAAAACCCCATGTTATTTAGATGAGAAACTTGCATCGCTGTGCGGAACAGGTTAAAATTGAGATAAAGAGTTGAAATTTGAGGGATTTTTTTTTATTTATTTCGAACCATATGAGCCTCTGTCAGCGTAAAAATTCGAAAATATCCAAAATAAGGAACGCCCTAATTGTCAAAATTTACAACAATATCTCATATTATCTTAATCACTTTTAAATTTTATTGTGGGAAAAATTTTGTAAAAACACACGACTTGGATCTCAACAAATATTTTAATTTAAATAAATACGAAAAAGAGAGAAGGTCAATTTTTTTCATTATTTACTTTTAATATTAGAGTGTTATTAAAAAGCATGGCAAGAGAAAGTTATATTTTGTGCATAAGTCAAGCCAGCAATTTTTGTTTAATTAAGCAAATTGTCTCCAGGACTAATTTTCCTCTAAATTAAACACATCAACTTGTCATTGTCTTTTTCATTATATTTTTATATATTTCCTAAAATTTTTCTGTGTCCTTGATAATGTTTTTGCTTCGGCATTTTTCTTTTATCACTTCCCCTCTCTCTTTCCAAATATTTTCACGCCTCGCCAAGATCAAAGTATCGTCTTGATCTATTCAGATTGTCAAATAATCTTGTATTGTCCTCGTTTTTCTTATTTTTGTAGTAGAGACAGTATATTGATTCATCTATTCTAGTCCTGTCATTTTGTAAAGCTTTAGTTCAATGCCAGAGATAAATTAAGATGTTTAAATACATTCACATGCAAAACACCTGAACACTCGATAATTTTTAAACTAAACTGTATAGATTAAATTTTAAAATAAAGAAATAAAAACCAGTATCAAAGATTATATAAGAGTTCAAAATTTCGATAGATTTTTACTTTAAATTTCTCAACTACATATATGGGATGGCTATGTGTTTGAATTTCGAATCGCAAGACCGCGAAATTTTTCAAATGAAGATATAAATCTTTGAGAGAAATATTTACCACGATACATATGTCAGAAGGGAGCCATTTTCCCGGACTACTAATTTTAGCACTCGGGCTCTCCAGAGGCTAAAACAATCCTTCTGACATATAATTAATAAAAATAATACATTCTATCTCGGATCTAATAGATGACAACCATTGTCTGATTTTCTTAGATAAAAGATTTGTATATATTTAATTTAAATGTCAGAAGAGTTTACCTACTTGAATTCGAACCCAACTTCCGAACTTGCTATCCGGGGAATTTGGCTTAATCCTCGAGATTAATTTCTTACAAAATTTATATATAAGTACAGTTAGAAGTTAAGTAAAGTGTCTGTAATCCAAGTTTGGCTCTTGGGTTTGACTCCCTAGAGCAGGGGTGTCCATCCTTTTGGCTTACACGGGCCACATTTGAAGAAAAAAAATTGTCTCGGACCGCGGATAAAATATTTTATAATTCTCTTGATATTTATTATTGAAAAAAGATAGTTAATAATGTAGAAATAAAAACTTTATTATTTTTTTACCTCATAGTGCGCTTCTAATTTTACTTTTCTTAAATTTTATACCTGAAAATAGCTTCTCTAAATACATACCTACATAGTTTCAAAAAGTAATATCATGTATTAGTATTTGTTTATATTTTTTTCTGGCTAGATAATTAATATAAAATTCTGATAAAGAGGATATATTCAATTTTTCTTTCAGATCGGTATCTAATTGTTGTTCTAGAACATTCAACCAAATAGAATGCAAATAGAAAATTTATTTCTAATGAAAATGGAGTAAAAAATAGTCCAAAATGATGATTATTTTTTCTGAAATCTTGAAATCTAGTTCCAGATTAAAAATTTAAAATTAGTTCTTTTATTTTTCGAAAACTTCAAAGTAGATTTTCAGATTTCTTACTTTAGAGAAAAAAATTTATCAGGCCAAATTGCTGTGTGTTTCCAGTATCTACATATAAATTTCAATGTTTTAAGTAATTTTATGACTTTATATTGAGCCACGGCTTAGATACCAGGCTTAAATCGAATGGGAATAAAGAAGGATATGAGGAATGATAATTTATTTTTTAAAAGGGTCAAGGATATAATAATCCCTTACTATCTATTATTTATTAACATGTAAGCACGTGCAAAGATCTAAAAAACAAGTCCTGACAAGTTTTACTCCAGGAGAGGAATTATAAATTAATTTGGATTGTTCTATAAAACCCCAATTTCTTGTCTCCTTGTAATGATATAACTATGGACTTGGCAATGAGGAAAACTAGCTAAGAAAACTTTTATAATCAACGGGTAGATCACAAATGAAGGCCACGATTTCTTTAAACTATTTTATATTTACATTGAATGATATTTGGATGAAAATATTATTATTTTTTCTACTTTCACTTAGTAAGTGAAAGTTATATATATTCGTTTAAAAATAGTAAAATTAGAAAATTAATTATTAATAACAAATTCGAATTTAGGGAACGAAGAAAATATTATTTTTATTACAGACAAAAGGATCAGCCGGGGCTCGAACCCGGGATCTTTGCATATGTACTGCAATGCTTTGTCATAAGAGGTTTACCTCCTATATCCACTAAGCTACTGATCCCCGAACCCAAACTAATACCTTTTGTCTATATGAATTATGGAATTTCTTTTTTTAATCCTCTCCTCGTTCATTTTTCGCAGTGTAGGCCTTGATTAATTAATTAAACAATTAATTATTCCAGCGCCTCCCAATCGATCGCAGACCCCAAAGATTGAAAATAATTTTCTCTTCACCCGGGGCGCGACCACAACGAAGACAATTAATAACAAATTCAAATTTAGGGAACGAAGAAAAGATAGTGGATATAGGAGGTAAACCTCTTATGACAAAGCATTGCAGTACATATGCAAAGATCCCGGGTTCGAGCCCCGGCTGATCCTTTTGTCTGTAATAAAAATAATCTTTTCTTCGTTCCCTAAATTTGAATTTGTTATTAATTGTCTTTGCACGGCCTCGTTGTGGTCGCGCCCCGGGTGAAGAGAAAATTATTTTCGATCTTTGGGGTCTGCGATCGATTGGGAGGCGCTGGAATAATTAATTGTTTAATTAATTATTAATATTTTTTAACTTATTTAAATTTTAATTAATTTTTTATTTCCTTATGGGGTGATTTAACCCGAAAGAATCATTTTATAATTACTTAATACTTTCGTATTACAACAATTTTTACTTTTCCTTACACATCTGGTGTTTTCCTCAATTAGTCATACATTTCAATTTTTTCTGCATTTTCCTCATTGCCTGGGGAATTCTTAATGACCAAATATATTTATGACAATTTATTCAGCACTGATATAGAATTGAATCTAAATCCATGCACTTAGTCCAATAATGGGAAAACTACCCCCGCGTAAGGAAACACATGAAATAAATATTATTAAATTTAAAATTATGCACCAATTAATATACCTCACTTGAAAAAAAATTTAGTATAGGTATATTTCTTAAAAATTCATTACTTAATATATTAAAAAAAATTATATTATTTTATTGTATTAATTAATTAAATATAGTTCTTATATAAAACCAATCTCACAACGTTAATTAAATTTCCAAACGTTTCGAGGGAAATTTAATAAATATATTGGGATTTGCAAAATGTTCTCTTTCTCTCTTAAATTTTTTTTTACCAAATAATTTAACGTCACATTTTTTTATCTCAATATAAACTACTCATTTAAATTTAAGTTCGAATAATATTTTAAAATATAGAGGGGTTTGGGGTAGGGGATGATCCAAGGTTTTGAGAGTGTGGGGGCGGGTATAGTAGGGGGCTCCTTAATTTGAATATTTTGCAATATTTACGCTGACAGGGGCTCATATGGTTAGAAATAAATAAAAAAAAAAAAATATCCCCAAAGTTTCAAGGGTCTATCTCAATTTTAACCTAGTGTTACACAGCGATTAAGTTTCCCATCTAAATAACATGGGGTTTTTGCCATTGAACGATCAATTTTTTATCCCGGCCAAAATAATGGTTCAAAAAATTTGAAACTCTCTAGACTTTATCCTTATAATAGTAGCTATCCTTAAGAATTCTTACAGATTTTTAACTATTATAATTTTGGAGTCTATAACTTACTAATACTAAGATAAAGCAGTATTTTATCTAGACGTAACTCCAAAATTGTAATAGCTAAAAATCTGTAAAAATTCTGAAGGATAGCTACTATTATAAGGATAAAGTCTTCAGAGTTTCAAATTTTTCGAACCCTTACTTTGGCCGGAATAAAAAATTGATCGTTCAATGCCAAAACCCCCATGTTATTTAGATGGGAAACTTAATCGCTGTGTAGCATAGGTTAAAATTGAGATACAGACTTGAAACTTGGGGGATATTTTTATTTATTTATTTCTAACCATATGAGCCCCTGTCAGCGTAAATATTCGAAAATATCCAAAATAAGGAGCACCCTAGGGATAGTTATAGTTGCAAATTATAACTCAGGATTGGATGGAAGGCAGTCCAGAAATAAATAAAAAATATTATTTCTATTAAAGGAGTATTTATTAGAATGTTTTATTTTTATAATTCTTTTTTAAAACCATCGTTTGAGGGGATCTTCCCTCCTTCTTCGGGGTTCATATTCTGAAACGTCGGTTTTAAAAATTAATTATAAATAGAAATCCTTCCAATAAATCCTCCTTTATTAGAAATAATCTTATTTATTTATTTCTGCACTGCTTTCGATCCAATCCTCAGCAATAAATCTACCAGTCCGTCTCCAAAGAAAACTTCTAACTTACAATTTATATCATTGTTAAGCTTTTCTAAAATAATTATATTTACCAACTTTTGCTTTAATTTTTTTTTCATTGATTAAAGAAAAACTTTTCCGGAAAGCTTTGATAATTAATTAAAGGAATTTCTTTCGGATCCTTTTAATAAAATAATTCTATTTATTTTATATAAAACTGAGGTCAATTATTATTTAGATGTGCGCATCAAAAGAAAGATAGATTGATTGGAAGCCATCCTAATTTCTTTCTCCAGATTGTCTTTAATTAATTAGAAACTCTCAACAGTAATAGTAGTAATGTGTTTGCTTAAGAATAGGGTTCTATAAATATAAGCTTCTTTTCTTATTCTAACAATCTTCAATCCATCAAAACCCTTAACAACAAGTACTTTAGTTTCAAACCAACCCTTAATTATACTTATAATGCTTAAATTTATTTATATTTGTCTTTAAAAACTAATATTTTCATTTTATTAATAAGTACTTGGCGTATTGAGCATTGGTCGGTAGTTTTTTGCTTTAGTTAATAGCGATATATTAATATTATTTTAAATATAAAATTCAGATAAAAAGATCGATTTTTGTTTATAGCCAGAATTAAATAAAATTGAAAAAAAATCGTTTTTCGCCAACGCTTTGACCCCCTTCGGCCAAGGCATTGCTGTGCACACATTTTTGAACTTATTGCATTTTAAAAATAATATTAATATATACGGAGGTTCTATCGTTGACCTTTTTATTCCCGGAGAAGGAGATTCTCCAAATTCTCGGGAATTTTAAGAGAATGAAAAATGACTTCTAAAATATTCTTTTATTTGGAATTTGTGGTTTTCATTATACTTGGGCTGCATCAATTGAGTATCGACTTCTACCACTCGACTTCAATTAAAAATACCTCTAATTAATTAAATTTCATAATTTAACCCCCCGAAATATTGAAGGAAACATTGAAAAAGGTTCAATAAAAATTTAATTAATATAATATAATAAAAAATCAATCTCGGCATCAGGGAAATCATGTATCCTACTCCAAGGAGTATATCCATACTCTCCTAACCCTTCGGTGGGTAGCTAACCCACCTTCTCAAAAAATTAACTACTCTGCCCCGGAAATATTTTTCTGGTACGTCCTTGGCCCTTTTGCGCTAAAAATATATCCCATTTTTGTTAAAATCTGTGTAAAAACCTGACATTGGCCTTTTTTAATGGGGTTCGGGACTGTTTATCATTTTTATAAGAAAATTCTCAAATCTTTACCATCGAATCATTGATGTATTAAATATTTATTCCGGAAATTTGAAGTTGATCGTCTTTCCCATTACCGAGAAATACATTATTTAAAATTGTCGTTTTAACATGGAAGTTAATGGGCCGAGCTTTTAAAAGTGCTGTAACTTCTATATAAATTATACCATTTCCAACAAATTTTTACAGAGCAATAATTCAACTTTTATGAATCGAATGATACATTTTTCAATAGATCTGTCAGTCTAGTTAATTAGTTATTCATAAATGCAAAAATAAAAAGTTATTTGCAGCCAACATAATATAACAAACGCACTAGTGTAAAATTACAACTCTATTTCTTGAAATCGCTTTTGTGTTAAATACATGTTTTTATAATGAGAAAAAATTTATCTCAATATTTTTTTATTAATATTATCAAAAGAAAATTTTTTATTTGAAGTTAACCTAATTATTAACAATTTTTTTTATTAAAAAATTTAGTAGGCAGACTTAATAATATTTTTTCCATCTACTTTATGTGAGATTAAACCACAACCCTGCAGGCTTTTACCTTGTCCACCTGTTAAAAATGAAATTTAATTATTACTTTGTTAATTTATTCAATGAAATGTGTTGAATTCAATCTAATATTTAATTATTATTCATTTTCAGTTAAATTAAGATGTTAATAAAATTATCCATTGTGTCAACCCGTATGCATCACATTTCATTTGTTTACTCATTTGAAATATGCTAATGCCTCCTGGTGAAGGTAGCAATTGAGTGCGTTGCTTACGGACAAGTCAGGGTCTCCTTCATGTTCCCGAGAAGCTGACAATTTGACTGATTAACACATAACTAAATAACCCAAACTTCATTTCCATGTTTCTATCCACTGCTAAGGGCATTTCTTTATGTTAACGAAATTCAACCAACTAACCAGGAATTAACTTTTTTGATATACCTATACTGATATAACAGGTTAAATTATCTTCCCCTCCCCTGATAATTTTATAATAATTTTCCGAATTTAAATTAAAGACTGTAGTGGAATTTCTAGGCAGTACTACATTTCATAAGGTAATATTAGTGACTATAAAGTGTAAGATAATAAGATAATTACACAATTTTAATCATATTTTTCCCTCTTTATGGGTACTTATTAAAGAATTAGTCATAGATAATAAAATTTGAATATATTTTTTCTTCTTAACACTTGAAAAGTAATTGATGACTTTCAGCTGTATATAATATAAACAAATAAAGACAAATTCTTTTATGAAACAAAACCATACGACTTTCACATTAGTTTCTCCCTTATTTGAAATCATAATACCAATTTTCTTCATTCAAATTACTTTAATTTGTGTTTGTCACAATCCGTTTTGAGAAAAACGGGAAAAGACAAAATTGCAAAATACCAAAAATCTTCAAAAATATATCTACTTGCGGTTTTTCGATTTTACCCAAAATCTTGAGGTACTTCTTCTAGCCTCTAGATAGCTTAAGTTTCAAATCCCAAAGGTCTGCGACTTACCGTAGACGAGATATGAACGATTAAAATATTTATTTTGGGACACTCCCAATTTACACGCTCTTCCTTTATTTCAATCGGATTAAAATGTATACACGTCTATTAATTCGTGACACTTGATAAGTACACCAATTAAAAAGCGTGTAAAAAAAAAAGCTTGAGCCGTTTTTGAGAAAATAAAAAAAACAATGAAAAATCTATATGTAAATGTCCCCTTAAGGTTTTCCGATTTCAACTAAAAGCTTGATGTACTTCTTCTAGCATCTAGGCTATATCGAGCTTAAGTTTCGAATTTCATAACTCTGAGACTTATGGACTTCAAACGCAAGGGGGTACATACGTAGCAATGGATTTTTGGTCACTTTTTGGCCTCTGGGTCCACAATATCAGGCTTATGTTCTAAATCCGGTTTCACACTATTAAGGGCATCGATTTCATCCATATAGAATTCACAAAGTGAAATTAACTTTTTTCATCTTGGAGAAAGAAGGTTATCATTACACGATATAAAATATATATATAGGAAATGATTAAGATGATGGATGATTTTTAGTTTTAGCCTTCAATCGATCCAAAAGTGCACAGTAATAGTCGCTGTTGATGGTGGTTCCTTTTTGGAGATAGTCAATGAATATCATTCCGTTCGAATCCCAAAATACAGACGCCATCACCTTACCGGCCGACTGTTGCGTCTTTGCTCGCTTTGGATTCGGTTCGTCGACTGCTGTCCACTCAGCTGACTGTCTTTTGGATTCTGGGGTGTAATAGTGAAGCCATGTCTCATCCATTGTCACATATCGACGATAGAATTCCATTTCATTGCGGTTTAACAGCGCCAAACACTCCTCTGAAGCATCGATTCGTTGTTGTTTTTGGTCGACTGTGAGCTCACGCGGCACCCACTTTGCACAGAGCTTTCTCATAGCCAAATGTTCGTGTAAAATGATAAAAACACTACCATCTGATATCTTTACAATGTCAGCTAGCTCGTGCACCTTCAACTTGCGATCGTTCATAACCAATTTGTGGATTTTTTTTGTTTTCTGGAATAACAGCCTCTTTTGGGCGTCCACTGCGCTCTGCATTATTTGTGCTGGTACGACCACGTTTAAATTCAGCAATCCACTTCTCTACTATTTGTATCGATGGAGCAGAGTTCGGATAATGTTTACCAAGCCATTGTTTGGTTTCCACTGTATTTTTTTCATCAAAAAGCAATGCTTTATTAAAACTCGAAATTCACTTTTTCCCATTTTTTTTTCAATAACAAAAGTTGCTTCACACAAAATGCTATAACTCACGAATCAATAGTCAGATTGCTGTCAAATTTATACACGTATCGTTTGAAGGTTAGTACTAAATAAAAATCATATGGAAAAATTCTAGTAACGCCATCTATGTGTCATCCTACGGACTTATTGAATGACCTAATAGATGACACACTTTTATGATTTTTTTATTATTATTCTCGAATGAGAGAGTGTATGTGAAAATACTGTAGTGCACAGACGGTGTTTTTTTCTTCATATTGCTTCATTTTTATATCTGAATGTTGCAATTTTTATGAATTTAAATTAACATTGACATATTAATTTAAAATCGTAAATTAATAAAAATATTTATATGTTTATATTTTTTTTATTTGAAATTTTAGATTTATAGCTAATAGATCTGATCAGAGATCAAATAATATTAAAACAAGTTTTCATTTTTTTCCTTTAATTTTTTTAATGATTTTATTTTTTTGTTTTTATTATTATTAATATTGTTTTTTTTTTGACAAGATCTTTAAAAATTAGAGAATTCTTTGGGTGTAAATTGCCGGCCAGCCCCTCATCTTGCTTGTTAATATTCTCTCGCTTGTCCGCTCCAGGCCCAACCAAGTTCAGTCCGTTATTAATCAAGCTTAGATATATTCCTGAAATAAAAAAATAAAAATTAATAAATAAAACAACAAGTGGGAATTAATTTCAAACAAACAACATAATTTTTAATTTTCTAAACCTACGATGCTTACATACATAAAGAAAAATCACTGAGGGGTGACTTCTACTTGATGCAAATAAACCTATACATATATATATACATAAGGCTGTTAGAAACGATAGTTTCAGAGGTTAGGCCTTCATCATTAGCATTTTTAATAATAAATATTTTATCGGTTATTTCTCATGGGTTCATATATCTAATGAGATTTAGATTAATTCGGTTTGTCGTAATAGTAAACAGGTCACTCAACAAACGAAATGTTCATTTATGCCTATATTATAAATACATCTCCTTAAAATCTCAATGAAATCATTCAAAAAATTTTGTATTTGATGCATTTTCGAGAGTTCAAAGCCCAAAATCTAATCATTCCTCTGTATAGGAAATACAAACATTTTTTAAATAAATTTGTTTTGTGTTATTATAGCATCCTGGTCACATTAACAAAATATCGTTTTGAACCAATGAGATAAAACAGATAAAAAAATATATAATAAATTAAAAATTCTGATGATAAAATATTTATACTTAAAAAGACTGAAGCTGAAGATAAATCCTTCGAAACTATAGTCACTAGCAAAAAACATTTATATTCGTTATATATACTTGTGTGTTTATTTGCATCAAGCAGACAACCTCATTGGTTTCGCTTTATGAATCAACAACTCTGTTACTTTCGGCAAAACAAAATCTTTAAAAACATGTCTATTATCTAGCATATATTAATTTATTGTATTTATTTCTGTTTTTAGTTATAATGGGGTCTTTCGTCGTGGGATGTATATACACAAATTATCGAATAACATTCGCCGATATCATAGAACTAAAAAAACAAAATTCAAAAAAAAATGTAAGTATAGTTTATAATTTTTGTAAAAAATTAAAAAAAAATATTTATATATATATGTATATTTATTGTCTTTTTTCTTATTTTAGGTAGACGCCTGAAATTAGGAGTATAGCACCAAAAATTAATATAAAACTACAAATGATCCTAGAGATTTTTTTTTATTATTTCTTTCATTTTTTATGATAAGTAAAAAATAGCAAAGAAAAAGCCTTGTAAAATATATTATTTTCTTTATATTTATTTTTTGTAAATATGAAATCAAATTTTATTTAAAGATTATAAAATAATATTAAACTTTTGATTTAAAAATAAATCTCCTTTAATATATTAATTTATATATAATCTTTGCGAATGCTTGTAGAGTCTCCAAGTTAAGCCCCTTGCAGTTAGACAACTTGATCTACGCATAATGATAGACTGTTATTCTTCAGATTCTGGACATGTCCGATAAGGGGAGGATTTTCTATCTCTGGCTCGTCAATCGATTTTCGATGGTCTTTTAAATTTTTTGAAATACATTTTTTAATTAAAAAACAAAATTATCCGAGAGTGTAGCGTTAGAGATCGCGGAGTGCAAGGCCCCGAGTTTGGGTGTATACGAACTTTCTAGTTCTGAACTCTCATTATTCACTCTCTATTCAATGAAGTCTAAATTTCAACCTTTTTCTACAGTATTATTTTATAACAGTTGCACAAATTTATTCTGTATCAATATTGAAGTTAGGTTCAATGTCTGTTTTTACATCTCGGTTTTTGTCTGAAATGACTGTTCGGGGTTGGTTGTCTCAAAAATTCTGTAGATGGTTGTCCCAAGTAAACCTATGTAAAAATGGATCGAGTGTATAAATTGTAAAAAGTGGGCTCATGAATTATGTACCTTCGGACCAAATAACTTTTAGACATGTCAAAATTGTGAGATTGAACTCGAAAGTGATTAGAGGCTAATTTAATATAAGACATATTCTTAAATATTTACTTAAATTTTTATTTTAGTGTCTAAATTGATCTTAAATATGTATTAGTGCTTATCATTTCTGTCCATAATTTGTATTAATTTGAAAGTTTATATTAGGAAAATAAGGACAAGTTTTTTTGTGTGACTTTTTTATTTATCCACCAACGTTTCGTCGACTTTGCCGACTTCTTCAAGACTTCTACAATTATAAGAACATTATTGATATGAATTTACAAATGTACAATTACAATTCCAAAACAAACATGTATTAATAGTTTACCTACCAAATAGTCATGTCAAACATTCGTCTAAATTTTCTTATTATATTTGTTACCATTGATGTTTTGAAAATTGTGTTCTGATGGCCTTCAATGATAACGAAGATAATAAGCAAATTTAGACGAATGTGTGACATGACTATTTGGTAGGTAAAATATTAATACATGTTTGTTTTGGAATTGTAATTGAACTTTTGTAAATTCATATCAATAATGTTCTTATAATTGTAGAAGCCCTGAAGAGGTCGGCAAGGTCGACGAAACGTTGGTGGATAAATAAAAAAGTCACACAAAAAACTTGTCCTTATTTTCCTAATATAAACTTTCAAACTTATCAATATCATTGTTTGATTATTCTATTCTTAATAAAAATTATTTTTAATACATTATTCGACCATCTAAATAATCCGTGACAATCAACTGGAGTCGGGGCAGGTTGTCACAAAAATTTTCTATGGCAGAACTTATTTTTCTGAAAATCCAGATATCATATGGCCCCAAATTTGTGGGGAAAATATAGCCAAGGGAACATATTACAAGATACACTAATGTTGGAAAGGGTACCTGTAAACACAGTCTCTTCAAAAATTAAAAACCATAAAATTTGACAACCAATCCCAGTCTCCCCTACACAAAAAGACACTTGTATTCGAGGTCAAAAAAGTCCTATATTCAAAATCCTAGTTCAAACACCAAGTAAATAAATAAATAAATATAGAAGAAAATAAGAAGTTTGACTCTCGACTCAAGATATTTTCTTATAGAGGGTTAAATTTTGGTGTTAAAGTTTCATATGGTATAATAGTTGATATGTATGTGTGTGTTTTTACATATGTAATATTGTAAAATTTTAATAATTGTATTGTTATTTAAATTATTAATGAACTGAAATTTAAAAAGTATTGGTGCTTGAATGATGATATTGGATGACTAATAATAAATAATATACCTATAATAATAATAAACTTCCTTAAAAAAAATTAAATAACTTAATATGATCAGAAATTGTCTTGAAATTTTATTAAAATATAAAATTATGGCAAATTAAATTCAAGTTTTCTGAAAAAAGGAACAAATCTACTGGACTAGTTAGGGTATATAATAATATCAAATTAACAAATAAATAAATAAAAACCAATCAGCGAGTGTTCGTCTCAACACGATTCTTAATTTTTACAATCCTATTTGTGATCATTTTTTTATATTTGTGAGTGAAATGAATTAATTATATATTTATAAGTGGATGGTTATTTTCTCACCTCAGCTCTTAACAAATTTTTAACTTAAAATTTATGCCCGAACATGTTGTTCGTTCGCACGATTTCGATCATAAATGAAATTATTTTTTTATAACCCGAAAATATATAAAAACTAGCGGCTTAGATAATCAGATGGTAGTTATATTCGTATAATATGATTCTTAAAAAAAAGAAAACACGAAAATTCGAGGGTATTTATTATTTAATTAAAGAGTAAGGCGACCCGAAACACCTCCAAGCCTCTTCCTCAAGGAGCTAGCTGCTTGCTTCTCTTCATTTTCGAATCGGTTTTTGATTGATTCGATCATGGAAATTTACACCAACACACACACACAAGCTTGGAACATTTTTGTTTTTATTTTTTTATTTTAATAAATATAATTTTTGTAAATTATAACCATTTATTTATCATATTTTAAATCTACATTTATGGATGTTTATTTATTATCTCTCATCGTGTTTTAAGATAATTTAACGGTCACTGAGATTATATGTACTTACTTATTTTTGCATATTGATTGTTATCAATTTAGGCGAAATTATCTCTCGAATTTGAATGGTAAATAATGTATAAAATAAATTATATTTATTCAAAACCAGTGCAGCTGCGTAGATGTGGAAGATACCTGTGATTGTGAATCTTTAAAGACTGAAGATTATATTACACCAAGGAGTCCAAGGCTCTAGAAGTCATGAAAAGCGAGTTGGCAAATATATTTGTTCGGTTAGAATCAAATTTAATCATTAATGGATGTTGAAGCGATAATAAAATTGTGTCAGTATATTACGATATTTCCTAACTTAAATTTTTACTTTCATATTTATATTCTATAGAATATAGTAATGTGAAGTATTGCCATCGCCTGCCTAGGCCCTAACACCTTGAGAGCTTCTCAGAGATGAAAAAGTTAATTTTATTTTGTAACTTCTAGTTGGAAGGAATCGATGCCCTTAACAGCTGGAAACCGGATTTAGGACATATAACCAGATATTGTGGTCCCCCAGAGGCCAAAAAGTGTCCAAAAATCCATTAGTCAGTGTATATGTACCCCCCTGCGTTTCGCAACCATAAGTCTCAGAGCTCGAAATTCGAAACTTAGCTCGAATAGGCTACAGCAAGTTGACATTTAGATGAAAGAATTTTCGTTTTTTTTGATTTACTCAAAAACTGCACTAACGATTTTTTTTTAAATCGGTCTACTTATCAAGTGTTATTGGTCGTGTATAAATTTTAATTCGATTGAAATAAAGGAAGGGGGTGTAAATTAGGAGTGTGTCTACGATTTCAAATAAGTGATAATGGGAAAGTCGTGTGGTGACCACACCAGTGATTTTTACTTGCGATCGAGGTCTTTTTCGGAAATTGATAAAAAAAAATTGTAATAAATATAGATGTGGAGGGGGGAAGGTGTCTTCTGATTAAATTCACTTAATAAATGGTATGAATTGGTATACAAACAAATACAGAGTCAGTATTACGTTAAATCCTTAGCTTAATTTTTTAATTGGCATTGAAGTCTTTTTCTGAAACCGAATTTTTTTTTTTTTTTTTAAATATCCTGAAGGGAGAAGATCTTGTAATTTTCTAATATATGAGAATATGACTATTCTGGAGAAATAGTAATTTTCCTATCGTCTCTCAATAAAAAAGGTTGTATTTAAAAAGTGTTAAATATGATTTTGATTTTAATTTTAATTTTCACTTGTGAGGTGACAAGAAAGAAATGGTAAGTACCTATGCAGAAAATTATTTAATTTGATTATTTATTTATCTTTTTTTTTAAATTTATTTTTCAACCCAAAAAGATCACAAAGAATTTACAACAGGAATAACAAATATTAGGTTGATGCATAATTATGGAACGTTTGTATTGACGCGTTTTTCTTTAGCCAAAAATGGCGTTTTGCTTATTTTTTTATAAAAATAATCTTCTCTATTTATAGTTAATAAAAATGCGTGTCGAAAACCATATTCATATTCGTCATATTATGCTCTACCAATACGAGAAAGGATGGAAGTCAACAGTCATTTCGCGATCTCAACGAACTTTTTGGCGAAGGAACAATTACTGATAGTGCAGTACGGAAGGGGTTTGCCCGTTTCAAATCAGATGACACTAGTTTGGAGGATAAAGAAGTAAACTGGATTAGTTTTTGCATTTCTAGCCTTCTGGGGGTCCACAGAATATGTATACAAAATTTGGTTGAGTTTGGTAGAAAGGGCTATATTTTCATTTTTGTCCCTTCCCTCTCCTTTTTTTGGATTTAATGTTTAAATTATTTTATGTTCTTTTCAAAAATATATTCAGTTTTTTCGAGTTAAATTTTTTCATTTGTTATACCTCTTCAAAATGTGGGAGATCTTTATGCCCCTGTATAATGAGACGACGCTAAAAATCATCTTGTCATCTAGCATTATTTATCAATATTGAGAAGTTGGCATTGACATTGCAGCATTCTAGATTTTTGAACCAAACTAAATAAAAAATTGTTCTTTTCCTGGTTGTTGGTTTAATTGTAAAAGAAAAAATATACCTCGCATCGTTTGGATGAATTTTAATAATTGAGGCCTTTCAGAACTTCTATTTTATAAAAATATAATTTTAATTTCAATAGTAATAAAATATTTTACTTACCAAAAAAGGCTATTATAAAATAAATAATTGATAAATTTTTAATATTTTTGCTAGATTCAATTTAAGTAGACAAATAGTACCAACCTTGTGAAAGCGAAAAAATTATTATCTGAATTTGAAATATATATATAAGAGGCAGATAGGCGCGATGGTGGCACTACTCAGGGGCCGAGAAATGAATTAGAATGCTAGATGACAGGATGATTTTTAGCGTCGTCTGTATAATGCTAGGGTGTTAGTTCTAGTGTGCCTGTAGTATATAAGTTTGAAAGCATAATTCTGTGAAACCTGAAGGCAATCTTTGTGCTACTTGGTCCAAATCGGACAAAGGATTCACTTTTTTAACAACCCCCCCCCCCCTATTTTTGTCTGATTTCAAGCATTGAAAATTTTGAAAAGTTTCTATTTATTCTGTTATTGAAATAAATATAAAAGTAGAGATTGAAAAACGATATTACTGGATTTAGTAACTCAAATTCTACCAGCATGCCAAATTTTAGCATTCTAGGTTATTGAAATTACTCTATTTTTGATGAATGAGTAACATGGCTTCTTCTAACTTGGACAGTATATTAGCAATAGAGATAGGTGATTATTTGTGATTTTAGTTGTTTAAAAATATTTTTATCGCTGTTTATTTATTGTGAGGGATTTTAAAAAGTGCACTGCTGCTCTATTTATTCCGTTAACTATTAAAGAGATAGGTGTTGTTTCTGGGTGAAACATTTTTATATAATAATAAAAAATTGGGTAAAATTGCGAGGTGGGTTTCACAAAAAAAAAAAAAAAAAAAACAGTACAACCCACCTCGCAATTTTATCCAATTTTTTATTATTATATTTATTTCTTTATTTAAAATTCCTACAAACGTTTCCGTCTTAGATTAAGGTCATCTTCAGAGAAGAATTTGTCAATATTTATAATTATAGATATAAAATATTAACAAAATTCCTGTTACATAAGGTTGGAGTTTGTGGAGTTTCACAAAGAGGAAAAATAAAAAAGATTTTTTTTTAACTTTCTCAATATATTTCGGGTTGTTAGCCCATCGTCAATTTACCGTTTTCTTCAATTTATCCTGCCGATAGGCTAACAACCCGAAATATATTGAGAAAATTAAAAAAAAATCTTTTCTTTTTTTCTTTGTGAAACACCACAAACTCCAACCTAATATAATTTGTACCTATAATGTTTCACTATAAACCAACACCGCGTTCTCTAAGTTTGATTTAAAATTCCTGTTTTCAAGATGATACAAGATAATGATTTCATGGACGATTACAATACTTTGGTAAAGTAAAAAATAAAATAAAAAAACATCCAAATTATATTTATTTAAATTCTTAAATTTGTTTAACTCTTAAAGCATATATCAAATGTATACCTTAATGCGATTAAACAGGTTTTAATTAAGCAATTGGATTTGTATTGGAATTGCTGCTACAACGCTACAAGATCGAAATTAATAGAAAACCCAGGCAAGATGTAATATCAATAAATCATTGGCTTTCAATTTTAAGCAATAACTCTTTCGATAAAGTAACTCGACCACAATCTCTCTCTCTCTCTCTCTCTCTGCTACCAACTACTAATTAAATATCAAGTTTTATAAATGTTGAAAAAATTAGTTTAAAACATAATTTTCCAATTTAATCGCTAATAATCTTTGAGATTATAAATTAACGTATAAACCGCATATATAACTATATATATACACACTTGTAGATAGAAAATAAATAACCATATCTGGAGAAGGACTAGACTTTACGAAATAAAAATAATAAACTGGTATGAACACCACACGACTTTCTTTTTACAACATTTTCTTATTTGAAATCATCTTACCAATTTTCCTCGTTTAAATTGATCCTTCAGACGAATCATTTAAGCCTAAATCTTTCTCTAATTCTCTTAGCTGTTATCCAATTAAAATCTGAGGTTTCATTGTAGATTTAATACTTTGGTGGTTGAGTGGATTTTATTGAAAGAAAAGTTTCGGATTAAAAGATCTAATTTGCACATTTGTAATGAGAATGCATGGCGTTTCTGGAGTCGTTTTCAAGTGCTATATCAGAAGTTATCATTGTGTTCCTCATTCTTTTAACAATATCCCTTGAAAACAACTCTAGAATCGGTGTCGAACGATGAAGATTTTGTTATGACGAGAGTAGCTGAGTTGTTAATTCATAAAGAGAAATAAATGCAGTTGTCTTCTGCTTGATGCAAATAAAATACAATAAAATAAATAACAATAGCAAGCTGGACACATAACAGGCAAATACCATGAATATGCGAATTGCTTGCTATTACAACAACAACAAAAATATCCAATTCGTTATATATTTGAACCCATCAGAATTAGCAGATAAAATATTTCTAATTACAAAGACTGGTCAAACCTTCGAAACTATAGTCTCTAACAAATCAATTATATACTAGTATATACATTTTTATATTCGATATATATGTTTAAGAGTTGAAATTGTATTTAAATCACACCTAATTAATAATAATTATTTATTGAACACGAACATTTATAATTCAATATAACTACGACGTTTCGATCGGCTTATTCTGTGAACATTCTCAAGTACTAGAGTGGTCCTTATTTTGGATATTTTCGAATTTTTACGCTGACATATATGTTTCGAAATAATGAAAAAAAATATCCTCCAAATGTCAAGTCTCTATCTCAACTTTAAGCTGTGCCGCACAACGATGCAAGTTTTCCATCTAAATAACATGGGGTTTTTGGCATTGAACGATCAATTTTTTATTCCGGCCAAAGTAATCGTTCAAAAATAGATTCCCGAGAGGGTGAATATCTACTCTTATTAAACGAGCAAAAATTGTATAATTATATATTTGTATCTTGGTTCTATTTTGAAAACGGCCCTACCGATTTTGATGAAATTCACGGGTTAGGGGGTTTTAGGGTTGACCATTCGATCTGTCACGGTCTCATCTTCAACAAAATTGTTTTTGATGGGTTTTTTTCGTAATCAAATTAATTATTCTCAGGTAGACAAATCCCATTCTTAGGGATTTAAAAAAAGGTTTCCACTTTTCCTTTGTGTACCCAGAGCAGACAATGGGTTGCCTTAATACATTGTTCTCAAAGGCTCTTGAAGAAGTATTGTGATTGTGGTTTTTAACATATTTTGTTCAACCTAAACGTTAGAAATATTAATAAACGTTTTATAATTATTTTTATAAAGAATTTTATTTATTTAATAGAATAAAAGATAATCAAGAATTTATTTCGCATAAGCAGGTCTGAATTTTCTGAAAAAATAACACATTTTGATAGGTTTTATTTATTAACAATTGGATGAATAAAAATGAATCATATGGTTTAATCAAAACAGGTGCAGTGGTGGGGGATCCGGGGGTAGGTCGAGTTTTCGGGGGTGGGATCAAGCGGGGTGGAGGTGGGGGGGGGGATGGTACAGTGGTCGAATATTATATATTTTTGTGTATTTTTTTTAATTTGAAAACGGCTCTCAAATAAAAATCGATATTTTTTATCAGAATTATAAATTAAAAATAATATTAAAATTAAAGCTTTTAACTGAAGGAAGAAGTTACCGATCATTGCTCGGTGCCTCCAGGTACTAACTCTTATGACGTGTAAGAAAATCATGCATATCAGCTCGGATTCAGTAATTATAATAATAATTATATTGATTTTTATTCAAATTCCATTTACTCGTATACATTTTACAATGCTTGATTAGAATAAGTAGAGAAAGCAATCGTAACATATATAAAATATATCTTAAAAGGGAACTTCTTTTAATACACATATATAGTTAGAGTTTTTAATATAGGAATTAAAATAGATTTAATTGTATATTGTGAGAGGTTTGACAACAAGGCCTGACTGTTCGTAAACAAGCTAGGACCTGTTTGCTTGAATTGGAAAAAATCATTCAATTCGATAATTCTAGGATTTCCCTTTTAACTATTAAGTGCTTGTACAATAACTAATACTCTCTATTGCAGGATCCAAAGTTCATTCCCACCATGGGCCCATGCTCCCTTGAGCCTATATCGGGCCGCATTCATTGCAGTGCTGGGCCGCATGCGGCCGCGTGCCGCGGGTTGAACATCATTGTTATAGACTCCAAAATTGAGCACCCATTCTGATTTTAGAGGATCGCAGAATAATCCGATCGAAACGTCGTAGTTATATTGTATTATTTGTTCGTATTCAATAAATAATTATAATCAATTGTGTGTGATTTAAATAAAATTCAAAATACTAAATAAAAAATTCTTTAGTAGCTACATTTCTAATGCATATGTTTATTTGTATTAAGCAGAGGACTACCTAGTTCATAGATTCAACAACTTTGCTATTCTCGGAAAAACAACATCTTTTCAATCAAAACTACTCTTTTAATAAACAGCTCAATCATCAAAGCATCAAATCTGCTACTTTTCGGATATTCAAGAAAAAATATTTATAAGAATTCAGATTAAATTTATTGATTTTTCTTTTGAGATCAAAATATTTGAGAAGATTTAAAGTGGTCAAATAGTCAGTAAAAAATTTTATGATATTAATTCACCTGGAATGGTTTAAATCCAATCACTAAAAAGCCGACAAAAATTGAACAATAACAAAAGTACCAAAATAAGAGGACCAGTTAGAAGCCCTTTAGGACATGGGCAGTCCTCAATTTGTATATATATATCGACTGTTAATTTTATTAATATATTCACTAGAAAAAATTTAATAAGTAAAATAAACTAAAGATAAGGTGAATAAAATTTTGTTTTCTTTTTTTAAAGCTTAAAATTATACTCTGTTAATGATTTAATTTACACATCATAAGTTTTAAAATAATAGCCTGAAGCTTATAAAAGTTGCCTATAATAGATTCCGAAAACCTGTGGACCTCACTGTATGTTTTTTGATTAATATAATATCATCATCATTATATCTAAATTTTAAAGAAGCTATAACTATTTCCTTGATATTTGTAAATTTTTAAGTGTCGAAGAATTATAAAACTAAAACAATAAATTTAAACGCGTGCAAAAAAAGGAGACAAGTACTAATTATATGCAATAAAGGAACCCTAAAATATTTAAATTATTTATAGATATATGTATATAGTTTAGAACAAAAAAGAAAAAGAGAAATTTTGTTTACAGTTTATCTTCAAATGAAGCCCTGAAGAAATTTTTTTTATAAAAAATGGAATTATTAGGCAATTTAGTAATAGAAATTTGTTTTCAAAACGGTAAAGTCATTATTTTCCGAGCTCTAATATATATCGCTGTCTTTTTGAGAAATTAAGTAATCTTTTTGCAAAACGGTGCCCGATTGCGAAAACGTCTATAATTCCTCAAATTGGCTGATGCATCTGGACAAAAAGGCGAATTAACACCTTACTAGTCAACAAAGAATATTCAGCAATAATGCTAAAAATACTTCTAGCATGAATCTGAGAAAATATGGTAGTATTTTTAATGTTTTCTATTTTGCTTAACAATCTGGATTCTTGGATTCTACATGTTTAAAAATTATAGAACTGAGGATTGACTGCAGTGGCGTAGACAGAAAATTTTCATGGGGGGGGGGGGGGTCAATCCACAAAGCAAATATTTAGTAGGAATTTTTTTTTATTAAAACAAATAGATACTTCAAAAAATAAAAAAATAACATAATTCTTGATTAAACGTATGAAATATATTTAATTACGGTTAGTTTGTCATAAGAAACGGTTTGTCGTTGCCTTTACTCACCCCATGAGCCCTGCCCTTGGGCCTCCAAACCCCCCCCCTCGTGGCTACGCCACTGATTGACTGAAAGGTAGTCGAGGGATAAATAAAAAAATGCTTCCCAATAAATGAGTTTTTATTAGCAAGTGTTTTCTTCACAGCTTTTGAAGCGACGCGACGTTTCAGGATCTTCCCTCCTTCAAAATTCGATGGGATATGGAATGTCTTTTTCAAATGAATATAAGAGTTCAAGTTGACGATAGAAATAAATATAAATAAAATATAAGAAAATTTCAAGTGGATGCCATCTATTAGATTCGAGAGGTAATAGACTATTCGATTCCCGACAGAGGTAAAAACAACCCTTCTGACATTTAATTAAAACAATTCATTCCATCTAGGATTTAATAGATGACACCCTCTTGTGATTTTCTTAGATTGTTGTATTTGCTAAAATAGAATTTCACAAAAGATCACATGCTCAAAGAGATTTCTATTAAGCTCAATTTAATCATATCAAAATGTCTATTATCATATTATCTTGTTATTTTTTTATTTCCCAACTAATGATGGATCATTCTAAAGGTGAAATTATCTTTTTTTCGACATTCCCAATGTCTGATAATAAGTGTGACGTGCGTGTTTGTTTGCTTAAAGAAAGACGATATAATAAACTTATTCGGTTCACGGCTATTTACAGTCCATGGTCAACGGATTACAAAAATTCAAACTTCAAATAAAAAAAAAGGAGCCATCTTAATTTATTTGTATGTGTTTTTTGTTGTAAAGGGAGAGGGGCCTAGCACTGATCTGCAATCACGACTGCAGACCTGAAGAGAAGGCAGGCAGTCACGCACCAGTGGAGCGGAAAGGTGGCGCACGTGCCGCCTCCGGATTCAACCGGAAGCGGAACCCTCATGGCTAATGACTACAAGAGCTTGTGCCACGCCATTTTGTAGAAGAAACCTTGATATTTTATATTATTAAATGAGCAAATCTAATATAGAAAGAAAAAGGAAATCTTTTTTAAAACCCCAGACTTAGCTTTCCTTTACCTGTGAATAGTTACTTTGAATAGAAAAAATAAGCTGACGTGTTCTGATATGGCCATCCACTTGACTATAGTATACTCTATCCCTCACTTATATTTAATATTTAATAAAATTATTTATAATCATGTAGGGGGGGGGGGTTAGTTTTTTGCATTTTTAGACTTCTGGGAGCCCACTGATTAGGTATCTAGACAAAATTTGGTTGGGTTTGGTACAAGAGCCTATATTTTATTTTTTGATCCTACACCCCCCCCATTTTGAACGGTTAGTTTTTGCATTTTTAGACTTCTGGGGTCCCACTGATTATGTATACAAAATTTGGTTGAGTTTGGTACAAGGGCCAAGATTTTTAATTTTTAACCCTCCATCACCCCCTTCCCTTAATTTTTGGTTGATATGCACCAAAATCTAATCAGCTCTAAATCTCAATGGACCAAAACTACGTGTGAAATTTGGTCTCGATATTCACAATAGTTTTTGAGCTAGCTCACCCACAAAATTTGGTAACGCACAGACTAACGAACAACCAGACAACCAGACAGATTAACAGACATTTTGACAAAACAATTATTATCTCTAAAAATATAATTTTTTCGATGTTTACTTATTACAGCTTTTTTGTAGAGCGAAATGCCATGGTTTCGCTCAATTTTTTAATCAAAATAGCTATAGCCGTTTTTGAGATATTTCGAAAAATAGAAGGAAAAAAAACCCACTTTTTTCATGCACGATTACAATACTAGACCATACCCTGTATGGTAAAGTAAAAAACAATCAAATTAAAGTTACTCTAAGATGAGACTCTGAGAGACCATAAACCCCCCAGTGCGTGATTTTCATCGACAACGGCTCTACAATTTTGATCACACACTAGGGCAGGGGTTCCCAAACCTTTTCGAGTCGCGGAGCTTTTTTTCAATTATAGTAACATTTTTCCATGGCGCCCTATTCTATGTAAAAGTACATATCGTCGGCTTAGTGTGTAAAGCTGCTAACTCCATTTTTATCATATACTTATGACATATTAATACCGTTTGAAAGAAAAAGAGATGCAGAATCGTCCAAGTAAAACTGGAACTTAAATTTACGATCATAAGTTGTAAAAAAAATGTTAGAAATAGTTTCTTTCCATAACAACAATATTAAATTTTGTTTGTTTTTTCTCTGCCCTGTAAAATTTCCTTGTTTTGAGTTAGCGGGTTTACACTCTAAGGCGACGAAATAGCGCACATGTGCTCACTCTAAGTACTCTTGTATTAGAATCGATAAAAATATCTTTAAAATTAATAATGTATTTTTCTATGAAAATCAAAAATTCAGACATAGGGGGGAGGAGCATTTCTATATATTTCAGATTTTTTCGAGGGTGTCACAGTTACATTTTTTCGCTTTATATCAAAACAAATACCGTATTTGGTCTCTCTAAATACTCTTGTATTAGAATCGATTAAAATATCTTTAAAATTAATAATTTATTTTTCTATGAAAATCAAAAATTCATACCACAGGAGGAGGGACACTTTGTATATATTTCAAATTTTTCCGAGCGTGTCACAGTTAAATTTTTCGGTTTATGTATGTCTAAACCTAAATAATAGATAACAATTAATAATAAATACATTTTTAGCTTCTCACTTTTTTTGTCTAGTTAGGCCAAATGTCTTGCTTTAATTAATTATGAAGCTTCTCGGCGCACCTGTGAAGAGGCTGCGGCTCACAGTTTGGGAACCTCTCCACCAGGGTTTTTTTTTGGGTCGACAAATCGAATATATATAAATACATTACAAAATTTATAGATATACTATGTGGCACTTTGTATTAATTTTACAGGGTCATAACTAAAGGCTTCACTCAGCCTCCTTCTGAAGTTTTAGTTTCGCACTGGTATCCATCTTCAGGGCATTTACATTTTCTTAAAGAGAAACATGTTGTTACAAATAAGTACCTATATAAATATAAGAGAAATTTGAATTTATAATAATTAATTGGAGGAAAATTGTGAAAAAGCGTGGCTAAGCTGTTTGGAGTTTCGGCGAATTAATAATTTATTTAAATATCTAAATATGATATTGATTTCGATCTAAAAATTTCTTACCTAGAGTCAAAGGTCGTTCCTAGAATAATAGAAATTGAAAAATTAATCTCTCCTAGTTTGAAACAGGTCTGGATTTGTATTTGGTATCTTTGTACACTTGCACAGCCTTAGCCCTAAAGGAAGAGGGATCATTCTAACCGGTCCCTTTTTTAGTAATTTTAAAGTATCCGCACATTTATTAATTATTAAAAAAGAACTTATTTAGATTGCAAGTAATTAATAATAAACTTAAATATAAATTCTTAATATATGCTTATATTATAAATACTTACAACGCCTTAAAATTTCGATAAAATCATTCAAAAAATGATGTTATCTGCATTTTAGATCCAGAAGATCTAAAGCTAGAAAGCCCAAAATCTAAACCGTTCTCCACATTAGAAATACAAACATTTAGCACAAGAACCAACTATCTACAATATTTAGCTCTTAAGTTGTCGTTGATATCTAAATGTATGCAATACACATAAACAGACACACATCTACACACACCGACAGACAAAAACCGAAAATGATTTTTTTCAACGTTACAGACATTTTCCATCACAAAGAGCAAAAAAAAGTAAAAATTTAAATTTTTGAATTAATTCAATACTCTAGACTCGCGCT
Source organism: Forficula auricularia (assembly GCA_024734495.1). Lineage (NCBI taxonomy): Eukaryota > Metazoa > Arthropoda > Insecta > Dermaptera > Forficulidae > Forficula > Forficula auricularia. Next base: position 7,661,861 of record JALMQS010000053.1, on the reverse strand, counting down.
GCCGACTAATATTCCATCTGTTAATCTTATGGGCTCAAATGCCCGATTGGATGCAGGTAAATTCTTTTTGATATAATCATAATAGTAAGCTGGTCACTTTATAAATATTCTCTTAGACATGAAGCTACCATTCCTTATATATAGGTACAGTGGAACCCCGCTATTCGTACGCCTCTCTATTCGTACAAATCATTATTCGTACAACTTTTTCAAGTAAAATTTAAATCGCCATTCGTACGCTTTTTCGCGATTCGGACTGCGTGCACGAATGCGCCACTGAGCGCAACTTTGCACCGGTACTGGACAACGCTCCTGCTCACCCTCCAGGTTTGGAGGAAGATCTGACTGGTGAATACAGTTTCATTCAAGTGAGATTTTTGCCCCTAACACCACTCCACTTATCCTGCCCATGGATCAGCAGGTAACTTCAAACTTCAAAAAACTTTATACAAAAACACTGTTTCAAAGATGTTTCGAAGTGACCTCTGACACAGAACTCACCCTCAGAGACTTTTCGAAGAACCATTTTAATATCCTCCATTGCTTGAGAATAATAGACAAAGCCTGGGATGAAGTTTCTTTATGGACACTGAAATTCTCCTGGAGAAATCTGTAGCCAGACTGTGTGGCACTGAGACTTAGAAGACACTGGCACGGAAGCTGTTGTAGTGAATGAAATTGTGTCCCTGGGAAAATCCATGGGCTTGGATGTAGACAATGATGTTGTGGAGGAGTTGATTGAAGACAACTGAAGAACTTCAAGAACTACAGAGAGAACAGCAGGAAGTGATTGAAGATGTGTCTTCATCAGAGGAAGAGGAAATAATTTCAACTAAGGAAATTAAAGAATTGTGTCACCATTGGGAAAATATAGAATACATTGTCTAAAAATGGCATCCAAACACAGCTGTGGCGAATAGGAGCGTTAACTTATTTAACGACAATGTGATTGAGCATTTTAGGAGGATTCTAAAAAAAGACAAAAACAATCAACATTGGATATCTTTTTAATATGTAAAGGACCAAAAAGACAGAAAAAAAATCAAGGGAAAAATCATCTAACGTTTTTAATATAGAAAGAAATGAGGAATTGAAATATGTAAGTAGAGTTTAAATAATAAAAATCGTATTAAAGAATTATACAATTGTACATTTTTTACTTCTACTGTTCAACTCATTAGTTTAAATAAAAAGTTTGGAACCGATTAATGCAGTTTACATTATATCTTTGCGAAAAAATGATTCGCCATTAGTACAAATCGCCATTCGAACTGCCTGCTAGAACGAATTGTGTACGAATAGCGAGGTTCTACTGTATATGTTTATTTACATCAAGCAGAGGACAACCTCATTGATTTCCCTTTAAGAATCAACAACTCTGCTACTTTTGGCAAAATAAATATTTTCTATTACATCTAATGTATTTTTTTCTATGCATTTTTAGTGTTGATTAAATTTTTAACGCATCCATTGCAAATAGAAGCCTATAGGTCTTTATACTAGTATTCATTTTAATACGCTGTTCAGCGGAATCCACACTCCTGAAAGTCTTGAAGGTATGAAACTTGTTACTGTACCATACAGGGTATGGTCAAGTATTGTAATCGTGCATGAAAAAAGTGTTTTTTTTACCAAACTCAACCAAATTTTGTATACATAATCAGTGGACCCCCAGAAGTCTAAAAATAGAAAAACTAACTGCCCGAAATGGGGGGTCAAAAAATTAAAATCTTGGCCATTTACCAAACTCAACCAAATTTTGTACACATAATCAGTAGGACACCAGAAGTATAAAAATGCAAAAACTAACCCCCCCTACATGATTATAAATAATTTTAGGGGCCAGGTTGTATGGTAAAGTCAAGTGGATGGCCACATCAGAACACGTCAGATTTTATTTTTTTGTTATAAATTGTAATTAAAATTTCTTTTGAACTTAAAAGATCGAGTTTTAGTGTCTGAGAATTCTCTTAAATTTTAGTATTTTCATTATAAAATAAATAAGCGGAAGTCTAAAAACGTTCTCAAGTCAGTCTATTTTATCCAATATTTTTGATTAATTTTTCCCTATTAGTGTCAAAATCAGTCGCGTAATTCACCCTCTTCTTTGTTTCAATCAATTTATCATTCCTTAAACATTTATTAAAGTCCCATTATCTCCATATCATGATCCATTTAAATGTGTATAAGTGTGTGTGTCAGTTTTAACAAATTCTTTTAATTAAACTCAGTATATAATTGAATATAATTTATTCATTTGCAGTGAGGCGACCCGTTTAATCTAAATAATAGACAGATGATGAATGGAAATCATTTCCATTATCAATCTAATGAATATCAACAAGCTATATTTGAATAATATCTGTAATATATTTATAAATAATAAATAAATAAATTTTTATTCTAATTCAAGTCAGCCTCTCCCTCTCTCTCTGTTGGGTTTAATTTAAAAACAAATGAATTTGCGCCCGGGGGGCAAAAGTATTTTAAATGGAAAACATAATGGGATAAGAACGAAATTGAATCAATTTTTATTGAAAATAATAATAATAATAATATATAGAGCAAGAGTTTGCTATAGAATAGAATTACATTATATGTTTAGTTTAATCTACATAATGTATACAATTAATTATATTTTTTTGGAATTTTTTTATATTTTCCACTAACTCTTTACGTTATCTAAAATCTATGAATCCATTCGAGCGCCATTGGCTATATAAAATGTACTCATTATATTAAAACGATGTTTTTATTTTAATTTTCAAGTTCCGTATTTTTTGGACCATAAGACGCATCCCAAATTTATGGTTTGAAAATAATATTTTATCAGATATTTTAAAATTCTTAATTTTTATTTATTTTTAAAATACATTCGATACATTATAAAGATTTTTAATGTTACCTTCGGGCCATAAAACACATTCTAATTTTATTTAAGTCGATTTGTCCGAAAAATACGGTTGTTGTCCAGAAAAAGATTTTTTTGATCCTCTGAATTGTGGTGATTAATCATTGGCTTTTTAAGGTTTAAACATTAATTAAAGCATGTCTATGTTACCTGATATCTTCGCAAATTGTGAACCGATTTTGATGATTTTTTTCGCATTGGGTTCAGTATAATTTCCGATTGGTCCCGTTTTTTTTTTCATTGGTATTGGAGCTTTTTTGATATGTTTGTTCAGGCATAACTTCTTTGTTTATGAACCTTTTTTAATGATTCTTTCTGCAGTTTCAAAGGTTTGACCTTCATCATCCAACTTGTAATTAGGAATATTTTATCTGTTATTTCTAATTACAAGTATATATATAATTTATTTAAATGACATGTTTTTATTTTGCCGAAAGTAGCAGAGTTGTTGATTCATAAAGAGAAACAAGGAGATTCTCCGCTGCTTGATGCAAATAAGCTTCTGACTGGCTTATCGGCTGAGTAAGAGTAAAAAAATTTTCAATATCCACCCGATACTCACTCCACGAAAAATAATATTTATAATTAAAAAAGACTGATGATGAAGGCCAAGTCTTCGAAACTATAGTCTCAAACAAATATATATGGTATATTTATATGTGTCTAGGTATGTTATTTGCACCAAACAGAGGACAACCTCCTTGTTTCAGTATAGCTCCAAGGTAGTCAAGATGCCTAACTATCTATTAATTTAATTATTTTATGTATGTTCAGCGAGAACTTTTTGTGACGTGGACAGATTTCGATGATTCTTTTTTTATTGAAAAGGGGGTACCTTAGGGGTGGTGCCATACAGGGGCGTGCTGGCTGGCACGGGGCGGCCCTGGATATGCGACACAATTTCGGCCCACTATTTTTTTAGCGACATAAATCTATGTAAGATCTAACACAGTAGGTAAATGTTACTTACATTCAGTGGCGTATTTACAATTTTCTTCTGGGAGGGGTCTATTATTGAAAAAATACAAAAATTTAATAAATCTTATATTTTTTTTAATATACATTATACAGGTTTTTTCATTAAGAGCGGTCGAACTTTAAAATAAAATAAAAAAAAACCTCTTTAAGTGATATTGCCACAATTTTTATTTTATTTTAAAGAATAATCGATGACATTATGTTTGGAATATAATTTCAGCCAAATGGCCGCCGCGACTCCGTGTAGGTGGTGTATCCTGGTGGACCAATTTCGGATGACATCTTAGCATAAACATACGATAATAATAATAATTAAAGATAATTAGAGTAATTAAAAAAGTGGAAAATTATAATAATAAAATACAATATTACCTACCATATATTTATATATTTCAAATAACAAATAAAAAATTCTTAGAGCTTTGGGGGGGGGGATCCAGAACCCATAGACCCCCAAAAATACGCCTCTGTTTACATTAACACAGGACGTCTCGTGATACCCACATGTGTGAAAAACATTGTAAAAGACCTTCCACCCCCGCCTGTTTTTTGCAACTGACAATATCACCGAATATAGCAGGACCACCGGCGAAAAATAAAGGAATAGTTAAAAAGGAGAACCAAAGGGCTCTCGCAAGTGATCGAGATGGAGACCGAAGGGCATGAATTACGAAGGAGAGGAACTTTAAAACTAAAAGGAAGGTTTTTGCTATAATCATCGAATAGGCAAGTGGCCCTTGAAAATAAATCGACGTCAACGATCTTGTTCTTTTAAAATATTCTTAATTTTTAATGTGGCGGGCAGCGGCCCACCGGGCATTTGCCCGGTATCCAGGCGGGCCAGCACGCCCCTGGTGCCATATTAATATGGTCAATTTCTGATGAGATGATCAATGACGAAATAGCGTAAATCTCTAATTCTTTTGAGCAATTATCTTAAGTCAATATTTATAACATCACTAAAAGAGAAAAAAATTTTTTTAAAAAAAAAAAAAAAAATTAAATGCAACAAATAAAATAATAAGAACTCAAAAATAAAACAAACTACACTAAAAGGTATAAAATAATTATCTAATTTAGTTACAACCAAACGACGAAATATTAACATGAAATCACTTTTTGAAGTCGGTGCTAAACAAACTATATAAAGGAGCTTACCCACCAAACGTACTAAGTAAGATCTATCGAGTTCGATTCATAAAATGTATATGTTTGCCACCGACTTCAAAAAGTTATTTCTTGTTAATATTTCGTCGTTTAGCTGTAATTAAATTAGATAATTATTTTATACCTTTTAGTATATTTTATTTGTTGTATTTAATTTTTTTGAAGTCGGTTTTATTTATTTTTTTGTAAAAATTATAGTGCTGCCCCGAAGTCTGCCAGTATGTCTGTCTCCCCAGAATTCAAAACTTGTATTAAAGTTCCAATCTTTCATCAATTATTATTTTAATTGGAGCTTAAATTTTATCTGGGGTCAAAAATAAAATAATAAAATGTTTTTTATCATGAAATGTGAGATAGTATACTTGGAAAGTTCTTTTTAATTTTTTTAACATTTCTTTACAATCAGTGTCGAAGAATCCCAAATTAATCATTATTAGGTAATTTTTGTAGCTGTCGCCGTTTAGAAATGGCTTAATTTAAAAATATGAAAAAATTCCACAAACTGCTTCATTTTCTCCTTATTCATGATAAATAAAAACGAATTTATTATCTCAAGCATTTTAGAAGTTATAATATACGGAATCCTCAAAATGAGGTCCTACAGGCTTATTATGTTCTGTATGCGTTTACCCTAATAAAAAGTTAAGTGAAAGTCGTGGTCCGCACACACTATTCTAAGAATGTTCTATCAGTTTATTAATTTTATTAGATTTATTATAAACAGTTAAAAGAACTTTTAGACATTACATAAATTTGAGGGGATGACTCAATTAAACCTTTACTAAGGGGATGATGAAAAATAAGTGAATGATTAGGTAGAAAATTAAGGTATAATATTTTAAATATGCATTTTAAAGACAATTTTCTTAAAATATTGAAAATTCTCCCTCCACACCTCCTGTTTTGAGCACCGATATAAGGAGAGAGAATCAGCCCAGCAGGTCATTTCACGAGTGCCTCTCTCAGGAATAACATCGATTGTAATGATTTAATGATTTTTCACTCTAAATTAATTAGAATCAACTCCTGCCATTCTCTCTATAACCTTATGAATCAAATTAAGCTATTTTTAGAATTAAAAATCGTTAAATCCAATTTGTTTCATTTCATCCAAATTTCATAAAATTAAAAAAAAATCATTTTGAATAAAATTAAGGGAATATTTTAAGATTTATTAAGGCCATTTTTACCTCCTTAACCCAAATTTAATTAAATTTTAAAATTAACCTTTTTACAACGCTTTGAATCAATGATGGTTTGGATTAAGGGTATGTTCAAAGACAAAATTGATACAGGTATCGAAATCCAAGGTCAAAAGATCTCTATGTTAAGATTCGCCGATGACATTGCCCTTCTAGGAAGCAATAAAAAAGAATTTGAGGACGCTCTGAATGGAATTGACCAAATCCTAATAGAAGAAATCAAAATGAAAATAAACAAAAATAAAACCAAGGACCTAGTATGTACAAAAAAAGAACAAACGAGACTGGAATGCATCAAAATTAACCAAGAAAACCTAGAAGGAGTTAAGGAATTCCGCTACCTAGGAAGTAAAATAACATGGGATGGGAGGAGCGAAAACGAAATTAAATCAAGAATTGCCCAAGCAAAAATGGGGTTTAATTCAAAACAAAAACTACTATGTTCCTCCTCAATCAGCTTAGAAAACAGGAAGTTGCTATTGAAGACATATGTATGGAGCATAGCCATGTACGGGTGTGAAACCTGGACAATTAGAGAAGCGGAGAGAAAGAGATTAGAGGCTTTCGAAATGTGGTGCTACAGAAGAATGATGAATATCAAATGGATGGATAAAATTACAAATTAAGAAGTTCTTGAAGGAATCGAAGAAAGAAGAACCTTGTGGAAGACTCTGAAGAAGAGAAGAGGTCAGATGATGGGGCACACACTGAGACATGGGGGACTGCTTAGGGATATCTTGGAGGGGGAGGTGGGAAAGAAAAGGGGAAGGGGAAGACCCAGATTAGAATATTTCAACCAAATAATTGGGGATATGGGATGCCAGACATTTAGAGAGGTCAAACAGCTGGCGGGGGACACAGTCGAGTGGAGACGGATTGTTGCATCAAACCAGTCTTAGGACTGTATACTCAATGATGATGATTTGAATAAAATTAAGTGACTTTTCTTTTAAAATCAATAACACCATTTTTGCATTCTTCAATAAAATTCATTCAATTTTATAAATATCATTTTCACAATGTTTTGAATCAAATTAAGTACGCTTTTTTAAATTTGAAATCCTTTCATAATTCTGAAACACATTTTTGCATGTCTTCAATTAATATTATTTTTAGTCTTGGGTTCAAAAGTAAAACTATTCTCTATTAGTGCCGCTACAATAATGTGTGCCCGTCTGTCAGAGTATTAGTTAGAAATATTTTATTTGATTTTTCTAATGGATTGAAATAGCTGAAAAGATGTAAATAAATTCAATTTGTTGTAATAGCAAGCTGGTCACTCAATATGTATTTGTTCATTTGCATCAGACAGAGGTTCTCCTTATGAAGAATTAATTTAATATCTCACTAGTTTGGAAGAAATAAAATACAGAACCCTCGGTATGCCGTCCGACTCGCTTATTCTAAAATGGTATATGATTATACTGATGTTCTTAGAAATGAACTCATGTTTTGTATAATACAAACAATTTGCTCGCTTTGAAGGCACAAAGCACTTAGTATTAATCGACTGTGCTTGTACTTTCAATTTATTGAGACATTTTCTTCTAAAATATTACTCCATCGTTTGCCGGTATCGTTAATGGCTAGAAATTGGAGACGCACGAACGAAATTTTATTAAACCTATCAATGGAGGTGATTTTGATTTGTATAGACGCTGTTCAATGAATCCAGGGAAAAAAACTGCTTTGAACGAATCGGATGTCACGGTGGTTGGTGTCTGTGTTCGGCGGCGCCTGTAGATACCATCTCGGGGTCCTCCGGGTCTCTGGGTGGCCCTTGGCTCGCTCTGAAAGGGTGCCCTCGAAATTGGGCTTGTGCCTTTGGCATTTATAAACGAGACCTTTGTACAATTTGACGTGGGAAAATAAAGTTTGAAAAATGTTTTCCTGGCCTCTAATGACGTAGATATTATTCGATTTATTCAAAATGTCTCGTTATACTAGATAACTTATTTTGAATAAATATTTAAGTTCCCTTAAGAGAAATCATGAGGATATCCTCTTTTTCAGCGATTCTTAAAAGGGGCCGCGGCCACCTGCGGAGCCACTGAAAGTATGTAGGGGGCCTCGAAAATATTAGAATTTTTAAAATTTTTATATCCTTACAATTAAAAAAAATATGTTACTAGTTTTTATAAGGGATACATATGTAAAAGTGACAGATGAATTTAATGACATCTCAATATTCTTAAAAATGGTTAACCTAAATGAAAAAAGTTGAACGCATAGGTAAATTTGACTCAAACAACAGACAGACAAAATTACAAGTTGAATAAAACCATGTAAATAGTTTTTAAAAGTCTAGGTTTACAATTTTTACACTATAGCAAATATACTTTCATTTGCAAATATACATATTTTTCAAGAAATATGTTATTACTGACAATTTGATAAAGCATTTTTTTTTATTAAAAAACGTTGAAAAAATATACATATAATATATATAAATGTTATGTTAAGTTCTGCTTTTTACTTTATCATACAGGGTATGGTCAAGTATTGTGAAAAGTGTTATTTTACTTCTTTTTTTCGAAATATCTCAAAAACGGCTGAAACTATTTTGATTAAAAAAATTGGGCGAAACCATGGCATTTCGGTCTACAAAAACCCTAATAAGTGAACATCGAAAAAATTATATTTTTAGTGATAATATTTGTTTTTTCAAAATGTCTGTTAGTCTGTGCGTTACCAAATTTTTGTGGACGAGCTAGCTCAAAAACTAGTGTGAATATCAAAACCAAATTTCACATGTAATTTTGGTGCATTGAGATTAAGAGCTGATTAGATTTTGGTGCATATCGACCCAAAATTAATGGGGATGAAAGGGGGTTAAAAATTGAAAATATAGGCCATTTGAGCAAACTCAACCAAATTTTGTATACATAATCCGTGGGCCCCCAGAAGTCTAAAAATGCAAAAACTAACCTCCTGCCCTACACGATTATAAATAATATTATTAAATATTAAATATAAGTGAGGGGCCAGGTTGTATGGTAAAGTCAAGTGGATGGCCACATCAGAACGTGTCAGTTTATTTATTTATTTATGAATTATTGTTACATTTGAGAGTTTTTTGTACGAGTAATTAAGAATATGTTACCTAATGATGGGGGGGGCGCAAATATATTAGTATTTTAAGGGAGCCGCGACTAATAAAAGGTTAAGAACCACTGCTCTATTTGATGCATCTAAACATATATATTTTTTATAAGATTGGATCTGAGAATTTTATTTATATTAATTTATTTATTTATTTTTCGAGGATCTTAATTCTCTTTTAGAATAGGTGTTGATTTTCTTTGTTTGCAAAAAATAATAACACAGTTATATTTTTTTCATTTATTTTATTTTATTGTTATATCAAGGGACGTTTCGACATATACATTCATGTCATCATCAGCCTAAAAATAAAACCATCCTTTCATTATTTCCAATATCTATAATTTTATAAACAAATGAACACATCACATCTTTTTTACATTATTTACATTCTTTCTTACATCAAAAAAAGCATCAAACATACCTTGAACAATCTTAAATTTATTTGATCCAATCAAATCACATTCTGATTCATCTGAATACATATCACAATTATTTCCTTTTTCTATTTTTACTATTTACTGATCTATACGATAACACAAAGAACTCCAATTTTCAACACACAAAGCACCAGTGAATACACATCCCGAAACATTAAATCCCCTAAAATGTATTGCCAACCCAAAAACCTTCCAGTATCCCCCTAATATTCTAAAATTTAATCAAAAAACATTAAAATGTCCTTCTGTCCACACACGGAAAAAATAAAAAATCCATCACAATACTAATTTCTTTCGCTGATCTTATTCAATATTCCAGAATAATATCTGCTATTATTTTCTGTATCTACCTTGAAGTTCACAGTTCTTTCTAGATTTTTTCTTATAGATATAGATTCAAAGAATTTTCTTTTGAAAGTATTACTTTCAGCGTATAAAATTTTTGCGTCGTCAAATTTAAAATTATGAACCTTATCTACTGCATGTATGGCTAACGCCGACACAAGATTTCCATGTATTACAGACTTCTCATGTTCTATCAATCTTGTCTTCAATTTTCTTTTGGTTTCACCAATATATATTTTTTCGCAGTCCTTACACTCTATCCTATATACCACATTATTTCTTTCATTCTTTTCTAGCTTGTCTTTGTTGTTATAAAATTGTTTTAATGGCTTATTACATTTAAAACCTATTTTAATATTGTGTTTTTTAAAAACATTTTTTATTTTATCTGATATATATGGTATATATATAATAGAGTGTTTATAATTTACCTGATCAGTTCTAGAATCAGCGTTAATCCTTTTTTGTCTTTTTTTATAATATATATTTTCCACATATTCACAAAAATCATCCGGATAACCATTATTTGTAGCTTTACTTTTTAGTTTTTCCATGTTCTTTCTTATATAACTTGGGTGGCATATTTTGTGTATTCTGTCTATTTCATTGTAAATGGTATTGATCTTATGTGCCATTGGATTATCTGAATTATAATTTAACATTCTGAGAGACTTTGTTTTCTTCTCATATATGTCGGTCAACAATCCATTCCTTCTCTTCACTATTTTAATGTCCAAGAAACAGATCTCATTGTCCTTTTCTTTCTCTACTGTAAAATTTATTTTTTTATTATATGTGTTAAAATACTGTAGAAATTCATCTACTCTTTGTTCAGGTACATATGCGAGACTGTCATCCATATAAACCATGTAAAATATTATGTTGCTATGACTCACCATCACTTTTACAAAATCATCTACCATCAAATTTGCAAGTGTTGGGCTTAGGCATCCACCCATAGGCAAACCAGTTGTCTGCAGATAAATTTGTTCACCAAATGTGAAGTAATTATTATTCAGGCACAATTTAACACCCTCAATGAACGCATCATATGTCAAGCTAGTATGTATATTTATCTCATTCCATCTATCACTGAGAATCTTTAAGATCAAGTCATGTGGCACCGAGTTGTACATATCCTGAATATCAAAAGACACAAATACATGGTCATCTCTTAATTTAAATTTTTTTAATTTACCCACAATCTCCATGGAATTTTTCACTCTATGGTCATATGATATTATATTGTTGATTATATTTGCCAGATATTTACTAAGTTTTTCAGTTGGCGAATTGACTGATGAAATAATAAGTCTCAATGGCATGCCCTCTTTATGTAATTTGGACAATGAGTATGCTCTACCCAAGCAAGTACAAGCAGTTTTTAATTTTGTACATATAGGCAAGTCTATCAATTCCTCATTGAAAAGATTTTTTACATATTTATTTATTTTATTTTCAATTTTAGTTGCAGGCATAGAGTTTATCTGCTCAAAAATTGACTTATTATTCAATATTTCCATCATTTTACTGTTATAATCATTACTATTTAATATAACCGTAGTATTTGATTTGTCACTCAATAGCACTTTAATTTCATTATTATGAGTTTTTAAAAAAATTTTTGTTTCTTTAAAATTCTGTGAGATCTCCCCCTTCTCACATTTCCAATCAAATGACGCTTTGTTTTGAATATGATTGTGTATTATATTAATCACATTGTTCCTGATGTCCTTGTTCATCTCTTCTTCCCTCACATCCAATAATGTTTTTTCAATGTCACCAATTAACTGGATTGTTGTTGGACCAATATCATTATTCAGGACCAGGCTGAAATTAGGTCCAAGTTTGAGTGTATTTTTCACATTTTCTGGTATTTCAACGTCACTGAGATTCACTAAATCACTGGGACCTTCTTCCGAAATTCTCATGACCACACATTTTTCATTCTTTAAAAAATTGAATTTCCTCATGACATTATCCAAGTCAGCACCATAGTACATCCTGTATTTCTGCTCTTGAATTAAATTCATCATATTATACATCTTTGGATTAGATCTTTTCTCTATATATTTCCAATCTTTGTCTAAACTGTTATATAAGGCGCTACTCTTGCAATATGCACTCTTTATTTCAACTCTTACTAAAGCAATTTTTATATGCCATAACTTGATTTTCATAGATTCATGCAAAGCATAGTTCCAATTCTTTTCTTTGTTGTTAAATAATTTATTCACTTTACCTTCTTCTATAAAGGATGGTATCAGATTACACTTGAGGCAGTTCTTCAAAAAAACAATTCTGCATTGGCATTTCGATACTTTCTCCTATTCTAAAAGAGAATTAAGATCCTCGAAAAATAAATAAATAAATTAATATATATTTTTATTTAATTATTTATTTATTTTTATTTAATTAATAAAGTTACAAAATAATAGGTAGTACATTAAATACACTGACATATATTCATTTGAGTTAAAAAATTTGTTCATAATCATAAGCCTTATGGGTTTTTGGTTTCTTGGTTTCTTGCTCTAGGTCAGGGTTCCCAAACTTTTCCGATTCGCGCCGCGTTTTTTCAATTAGAATTTTTCCATGGCGCCCTATTATTATTATTTATTTGGCCACGCAGGAGGGGGGAATTATTTACAAAATTGGGTCTCTAATTGGTGGTGGTTTACATCTCTCTCTCTCTCTCTCCCTCCTTATTAAAAGTACATATATCAAAACAAATACCGCATTTGTTCTCTCTAAATTCTCTTGTATTAGAATCGATAAAAATACCTTGGAATTAATAGTTTAATTTTCTATGAAAATCAAAAATTCAGACCATAAGGGACCCTTTGTATATATTTCAGATTTTTTCGAATGTATCAAAGTTAAATTTTTCTCTTTATGTATGTCTAATCGTAAGTAAAAAGGAAAATAAATAAATTTTTAGCTTCTCACTTGGTTTTTTGTCTAGTTAGGCCAAATGGCTTCAATTAATTGTGACCAGGGCTCCCCGGGGCGCCGCACCGCACAGTTTGGGAACCTCTGCCCTAGGTTCTTCAAACTTCTTCTAGACCCTCGTCTATCGTTTTGAGAATGTTTCCTGGATAAAATTAATTACTCACTACACTCATTTGCTTGCCGAGCGAAGGTTTGATGTATAATTTCCACTTTTTTGTTTGCTTGATATTTTATCTTTAGAAATTTCAGAAAATTGGAGAAAAATGAGATGAGGGAAAATTGATAAAAGGGCAGTCCAAGGATTATAAAAAATTCACTTTTCAAATAAAATAATTTATTGAAAAGATTTTAAAGATTGTTTTATAAATCTTATATTGTATTTATAAATTTTATATGTTTATATAAAAAACAATTTTAAAATGTTTATTTAAAATCCAAATTCGGGATAATTTCTCCCTTTATCAATGAAATTTTATAAAACAGAATAAATAGTTGCTTTATAAAATTTATCAGTCCGTCTCCTGTGAATTATTTTTCGAGTTAATTTGGTCTAAATTTTGAAGTGTGGGAAATTCTGACACATTCTCCTATTTCTTTTCTGGAATCTTTTTTCTTAAATTAAACATCCGAATAAATCAAATGTTTTATAACTTCAAAATGCAAAACAATATTTTAAAATCGTTCTCCTGAAAAATATGGATTTTTGACATGTGTCACTTTTGTTGTCCAGCGACGAGATGTGTATGTTTATTAGCATCAAGCAGAGGACAACCTCTTTGTTTCTCTTTATAATTGCATTAATTTCTTATACATTTATTTATATTATAGTACTATACTATACTATACTAATAGTTAAAAAGTAAATACGTTATTCTTGATTCGGTTGATGTGGAACCTTTTTCTGAAATAAATAATACTTTCAAAAATACTAAAGGTAAAGTAATAAACCATAAATTTTGAAGACAGATATTTGGACTTCTGGCTGTTTATTTAATAGTGAATTAATCAGACAAATTTTCCCTATCCAAAATATGTTCTTTAAATATTGATAAAATCTGGCTTTAATATATTATAATAATAAAACTTGAGCAAGATGCAAGGTAGGTTCCACAAAAACAGAAATAGTAGTAAAATAGAAGTAAAACTCTCAAACCCACGCGGAGAAACCCGAAAAACCTCTAATGACATATATATATATTAGATGTAATTGATTTTGTCTGCGCCAGTTTTATTCCTCTATTTGAATATTTATTCTTTTAATCAAGTACATTTTGTTATTTTTCTGATCTACTTTTCTATTAATAGAGCTAAATTATTTTTTCTTAATGGGTGTTTCTAGAATAACAGAAAATTAGAATAATTTATATTTAACTAGAACCTGTCTCGACCTGTTTTTTGATCGCTGCAAGTTCTTTCCATTTGTCTTTAGGTAACGTGAGAAATTCTTCTATCCGTGCCCTTTTCCCAAAAAAAATTCTTACTCAATTTTTTATTTATATATTTTTATTCGTTTTTTTCTATTTTACACAAATATCATAAACCATATACTAGTAGGTATATAAAGAGTGAGAACACAAGTTAATTATAATAATGATAGCTATTTCAGTATTATAACGTCCCCGAAAAAACAAATTTGAATTTATTTGGAAGTTCATTAGGCAAAGGAACCCCTGTAGAGTAGGCAACCAGAAGAGCACTAGACACTAGACGAAGGCACTCGAGAGAGAACATCTTTAAATGTCATAGGGGGGGGGGGATTTAATATAGAAATTAATTTTAAACCAATTTTGAGGAATATCGATATTTTATTCTTATTAATAACAGGTACCTGGAACACCGAGCGATGCTCGGTAATTTTTTGATTCAGTTAAAAGCGATATATTAATAAGACGATTAATGGATGGGTGGTCATAGAGCGATTTTCAACACATATCTTAGTAGTTGACCAATTTGTAGCGTGGTCGATTCTAGGATGGGTGGTCATACATAGGACGATTTTCAACACAAATCTTAGTAGTTGAGCAATTTGTAGCGTGGTCGATTCATGGATGGGAGATCCAATATATGGCGATTTTCAACACATTTCTTGTTGAGGAATATTACCATGGTTGATTAGCATGGTTGATTCTTGGATGAGTATCGTATGGGATACATATCCTCGTATATCTCGATAGTAAAGTCGGTCGATTACTGGATGGGTTTTCGTATTTATTAACGAATCCAATCAAAGTTAAGTGATTTATTGATCAGTAGTCAAGCAACATGAAACAAGTTAATATTTTTGATAGGCTGCCAAAAAATATAGTTAAGCAATATCTATAATTTCTGAAGAAGATAACATGTTGGATGGAGTGAAGGGGCGGCGTAAGCGTGAAGAGGTATCGTAGATCGTTCAACACTCTCCACCCCAAATAGTTGAGGGAAAAATCAAGAGAAGAAGAGAAGATGAATCAGCAATTGCTTAGGCAATACTCTTAAAACTTATTATATTATTTTTAAATTTAAATTCGGGTAAAAAGATCGATTTTTAATCGCAGTCAAAATAAAATGAAATTGAAATAACACTTAATTTATATTTTTACTAATGTTTACACCCGCTATGGCCATCATCAAGACGTATCACTAACCACAAAGCTTTAAATGTAATTGCAATTAAAAATAATATTAATATACACCTAGGTTCTTTCGTTGACGCTTTTAAATCATGAAGAAGGAGGTACAATTCTTCGAATTGTATGATTTTTTAAGAGAATGAAATTGATATTCTAATCAATTATTTTATAGAAAAATATCTTTAATTAATTAAATTGGCAAATTTTAATATATAGTTAGAGTGTAATATTTCTAATGATCTTTTTGTGGGATTTAAAATTAAAAAACAATTATTTATTAAAATGAAAATGAATAAAAATGTAAATATACATTTTTATCGAGACAACCACCACTTGTGAATAATTATTTCAATTAATAAAAAACCTATCAAAAACAACTTAGCCGAAGATGAGACCGTGACAAATCGAACCGCCAACACAAAAGCCCCCTAAACCGTGAATTTCATTTATAGATATAGATATTTTTTTTATTTTCAGTGGCGAATTTTTGCACTAAAAAAAATATCCTTGAGACTCTATATTTAATTCAAGAAAATTTCTCTTAAATAAATAAAATACTGCATTATAATATATTAAATAAAACATTTTAATTCATTACTACGTTAGAGTGTAAGAAATCAATTTTGTGACGTGTTCTCTAAATCAGGGACCGAAACGTTCACAAAGTATTAAATTATATTATACTAATTATAATTGTGTACCTATTCATTAGTTTAAATAGTAAATAAGACTGTGACTTGGTAATGAATTTTACTAAGACGAGAAACCGAAATGTTAACAAAGTATGATATTGAATTAAGTTATAATATGTTAAATAAAACGTTTTCATTCATTAGCACATAAGAGTGTCTATTCTGTGACCTAGTGAAGAAGGCTACTTTACCAGGAACCGAAACGATAAAAAAGAAAGACAATAGATTAATTTAATTTAAAAGTGATAAGTAAAAATAGTATGAAGTACTATTCTTAGCCGTTTAAGATTATCTAGGAAGATAAGCTAAGAATAGCTTGTACTAATTGTTCTCGAGGGGTATATAAGGGAGATAGGGAGAGTAACAAGGGGTAAATAGGAGGGGTTAGAGATGGGACAGTGGTAAGGGAGATAGGGAGAGTAACAAGGGGTAAATAGGAGGGGTTAGATAGGGACAGTGGGCTGTGTGGTGAGGGTGATAGTGAAAGGTATTTAAAGGGGAGAGATATCGTGATAGGGAAAGGGTGTCTCAGGCAGTAATGGATGAAACATCGACTGGGAATATTACAATATGGCCTCTCCACCTTCATACACATTCTCAGCTGACTCAACTCAATATTAAACAACCCTTCATCCTTATATTATTTTTAATAATTGGGTAACAGGTAGGTGAGTACTTCTTTGTTCTCATAGATAAAAAAGTACATACCTACTTCAGGGCTTGGGCTCATGATAGTTTTAATAAGGGAATCATGTCCTATCCCTAATCCTAAACAACTTCAATCCCTGTTTTCCCAAATCCTTATTTCTTCGAAATCGAAATGTTTCGGGAGTATATTTTTACATGTGCTCGAGTGTAAGTGTGTTCCTTTGAGGTCAGAGTATACCAGGTCCCGGGACGAGAAGTTGGTTGTCTTTTAGAGTTATTAAAAAAAAAAATATCAAAAAAATAAATAATATATTAAATGTAATTTTATTACGAATATTTATATAAAAAATAACTTTAAATACACAATTTTATTTTACTAATATCATTTTTTTCTTTTTTCAGGTAGGTGCCACTAATAATAACATTTTGATTAAGTATTTGATTTTCTTATTTCCTGGAAATAAAATCCTTTTATCTTTTTCATCTTGTGTCCATATTAATTATACTTTTAATTTCCTACTCTTTCTATCTCGAATCGAGAATAGGGAGTATATTTTTCTTGTTCGCGAGTGTCATTGTATGATCCTGCTTACTCAGCATCCAGGACCAGGCACGAGGCTTTGGCTTTTAAGATAAGATATCTATCTAATTTTTCCGAAACACCTCAAATTTCACACAAACCACAAGTAAGATATCTATTTAATACCAGATTCTTATAATTAAATAACTAATATATAATCTAAATTTTTCATATTAATTTTTGCGATTTTTTTCTAAAAAGATCAACTGAAATAGATAATATATTAATATATTTTTTTTGCCAAAATTGTTATAAAAAATACATTAAATTCACTATTTTATTTTACTAATAAATTTTTTTTCTGTTTCACTTAGGTGTTCGCCCTACTGATACATATAAAACGTTCTTTTATATTACGTTTCTACCGATAATTAAGGAGAATTTTTTTTATTATATTAATATATTTATAGGAAATGATTAAGATGATGGATGATTTTTATTATGTTTAGCTCGAAGGGTTAGCTGGAAAGATATGAGCCGGGCTTGAATGGGAGATAATCTTCAGAGATTATAATCTCTATTGGCGGCGTTAAAGCCAGAAAAATGCTTTTTTAAATAAGAATTTGCACTAGGCAGTTAAAACTATGCTTTTTAAAAATAAGAACTTGCCAGAGGCAATTAGAAACATGCTTTTAATGAAATAATGGCACAAGGCATTTATTGCTTCTGCGTTACAGAACGTGTATACAAATTACTTCTTCGACATAAAGCCGTTTCGTTCCCAGGTGAAATTGAATTGAATTGTCTCATTCAATGAGTTTCAACAAGTGACAACTCACACATGACAACTGAATGACAACAACTAAACTCACTTCGAGGAGCTGGCTTCTTTTATAACTCTTGCTCTAATTAGCAATTAAGCTGATTTGTTAATTATTCCCGCGTTTTAGGTGACGTATGTATAATTTTTCGCGCGCTGGCTTCTTTATAAAAGGGGCGTGTGCCTGCTGCTCGCCCGCCAGTTTATCGAAACATTCTGACGGGCAAACGTCTTTCTCAAGGCGAAAATGAATCTTTATTTTCAAAAGCATTTTACATTGAAAGGAGCGAAGAATAAAATCCTACATATTGATATTAATAACTTTCTATTGGGTGCCAAAATGGGTTTTTACCAGATACCAATAAATAATAAAAAAAAATAATACTAATTTTCTAAATTTTCAAAAATAAATATGAAATTATATTAGGTTGGAATTGGTCTTGATTTGTAATCTAATATAATTTTAATAATGTTTCACTATAAACCAACCCCGCGTTCCCTAAATTTGTTAAATATGAAATTTAATACACAATTTTTTCACTTACGAGTTCAAATGTCCCATACAACTCAAGCACCTTTTCTACTTTCTTTCGGCAAGGTCGATGTTGATAAATAGGGACAAGGGTAAGATCTACTTTGCATAAGGGTGTACAAAAATAACTTCTTAAATCCGCCAACTGTAAATTTCTAATGCGCCATAGATTGTCTACACCCTGGTATAGGCAGTTGTTGGAAAATATATTTTTTAGATCCCATTATTCCAACAATTATAGCTTTCCCCTTATTTTATTTTCAGAAATATAAGATTAAAGGGCATAGGGGTATAAGTATACTGAATCGGCCCCTGAAAGATAATTTAATGATACTTAAGGAATATATAGTACTAATAAAATAATAAGATCCTGAAAGTTTCAGAACCCTAACTCAATTGGTTTTTGAGAAAAAGTAAAATATCTAAAAAATAGAAAAAAAAATTTCTAAGGATTGACCAAACCGATTGATCTAAATTTTGATGAGCTTTATAGATTAATTAGATCCTTGAAAAAATTTTTTTTTTTTTTAATTTCAATTTTTAACCATGATACAATTTTCCCCATAATTTTAAAACTATTTTTTTCAAACCTTATCTATTTCCCTATAATATAATACTAGTACTTTTTCAAATTTTTTAAAAAAGGTACGACATAGTAGAAAAAAATAAAAACCATTTTTTTTAAATAATCAAATGAAAGCTTAATAAGTTAATTAATTAAGGTTCGATTCAGTATGTTTATATCCCTATAGCCTTTACTCAAGAATTTTAAGTCTTAGGTTAAATTGACCTCAAGCAACGAAACACCAAGTTTTTAACCGGAGGGGAACAAACAGAATTTTTGATTGTTGCCTTCATGATTTTATCTAGCCGTTAGTTTTTCCCTTAGAATAATTAAATTGGATTTTTTTAAACTAGTGACTATTTCTACCAATATGAATATGAATTCGTACTGTTTGCGGTTTCGCAACGCAAATATATACTATTATTTCAATTAAAGCAAAAAAAAATCTAGAAACTGGAGTTGATTATCTTCGGAATCGAGTCCTCTGAAGTTGCCGGACAAATTCGATTGATTCGAAAATATGATCAAGAATACCCGGGGGGGGGGGGGGGGGGGAACAAGTTCGATTTGTAGTTCGATCAACATCTCTCAATGATAATTTTATTTAAATACAAATAATCAACTGCATCTCTTGCAGTATCATTTGCATTGGATTAGCACAAATGAATTTTTAATGAATTTTTAGAGATTAATAAAATATATTCCTAGACACTGCACCAGAGGGTTATTTATCGACCTATTTATATTACTCGACCCGGATCCGTACCCGTCCAAGTTATTAGCCAAAAACCCTGATCCTAAAAATCTGGGTTTTAAAAAATTGTTCGATAATCTAAAAATATTATTTGATAATTTTTTTTCACCTATTTATTGAATTATTATTTATAATTTATATTATCTATTTAATTAATTATTTGTTTATTTTTTACAATAATATATGTTATTATTTAAAGAAGATTTGATGGAGAGGCGCCCAAGATTATTGAAAAAAGTACATTTTCAATTTTTAAAAATCTACGTTTCGAAGAATCTTTCCTTTTCCTTCAGGGTTCAAAATAATAATTGAATGAAACTTGTAAGGACTTCATTTTTTTCTTCTTTAACATTGCTTATTTGGTGTATTAGTAAAATGTTGATTCTTACAAAATATACTACCTATAGGTTTAAAAATAAGAAGAAGAAGAACACAATATACAGGGTGTGGCATAAAGATCTACCACATTTTGAAGAGGTATAAAAAATGAAAAAATTTAACTAGAAAAAAAAACTGAATATATTTTTCAAAAGAATAATTTTTTTTTTTTTTTAATGTGTTTTAAACATTATATCAGACGAAAAAAAGGGGGGGTCAAAAATGAAAATTCTAGCCCTTTCGACCAAACTATGTATACAAAATTTGGTTAGTTTTTGCATTTCTAGCCTTCTGGGTGTCCACATAATATGTATACAAAATTTGGTTGAGTTTGGTCAAAAGGGCTAGAATTTTCATTTTTGACACTCCCCACATTTTGGGTGATCAGCTTTTGCATTTCTAGCCTTTTTGGGGCCCACAGAATATGTATACAAAATTTGGTTGAGTTTGGTCAAAAGGGCTAGAATTTTCATTTTTGACCCCTTATTTTTGTCTGATAATGTTTAAAGCACATTAAAAAAAACATTCATTTTCTTTTCAAAAATATATTCAGTTTTTTTCTAGTTAAACTTTTTCATTTTTTTATACCTCTTCAAAATGTGGTAGATCTTTAGACCCCACCCTGTATTCAGAAAATACATTTTTATAAATAATAAATGATAAAGTATTTATTTCAAATATTGTAGTAAGCTAGTTACTAAACAAATGATATAACAAAAAGTGGTATATTAATTTGTCGGGATACTATAGCAACACAAAGAATTTACCTACATCCATTAAGAATTTAAACCCATGAGAAATAACAGATAGAATATTTATAATTAAAATGAAAATAATGAAGATTAATTCTTCGAAACTATAATATCTAACAAATAAATTATATATATTTGCAGTCGATTCGCCTTTAAACCCCCAATAATAATAATAAATTATATATATACAATATACATATAGGTATATCCACTGAGTAAAAGGTGCTCCAAGCCTTCAAGCCTTTGAAATGTTTGGTTATCTTAATCACTTAATATAATGAACTTCCTGAAATCAAGCAAAAATTTTTATTACATCCTTCATTATAATTAAGTACATCCAGTACGCACTAAGCAAGTAAATACATTGATACATATTTATATGTGTTATATTTATATGAAGTTATATTTCCATCAAGCAGAGGACTACCTTATTGATTTCTTTAAGAATCAACAGCTCATCTACTATTTTTAGATTAATTTTTGACTTTAACCTTTTGTTTTTAATTTTAATTTTTAATCAAATGAACCGCGCAAGTCAAATAATTTATTCAATGATTTCTTACTCTTAATTCTACAGATCTATTAATGATTTATTATAGATTTCCTTCACTGACTTTTCGAAACCCTGAAGAAGGAGGGAATAGGCTCCGAAACGTCGGTTTATGAATTATTATTATCCTCTTTTACTTGAACTGCCTCATCAATATCCACTCAATTTCACATATCAGTCCGTCTTCCAAAAATTACTCCAATCTTATTATTTATTATTTTTGAGAAAAATGAGAATTGAAATTGAGCACCCCTCAGAATTCGAACCTGCGATCTTTCTCCCAGCCAGCACAAGAACGTATGTTATTCTAAAAATATATTTTCTAGGCATTGGAATTTTCTTTTGATAAGCTCACAATCTCCCTATATATTCCCGGGATATTCATAGAATAATATTATTCGTTATAAATCATTAATTTAAATTACTAGAATATTCTTAGTTGTGTATTCTTAATATTTTACTCCCAATGATATTTCCAGAATATTCGATTTAAGATTTTTCCGATATAAATTTTCTAAAAAATTCCTAGTACCTAATAATTGGAATATATATACCTATATGTCAGTGGCGTTTGGTGACTTTTCAATCAGGGGATGCTGTCCAAAAAAGTACCCTTCATTTTAATTTTTTTTATTTATTGATTAATTGCAAATTTCATCAAAAACGGCATGATTTTCATTATTTTTCAAATTGAAAATAAGATTTAAAAAAATAAATTTTGTGATCTTCGCCCCAAACGGATTATGCTTTGTGTTAGTGAGGATAGGTGTCAGAAATTAAATTTTGTGACTTAAACTCCACATCGACCAACATCCACAATGTCCTAAAAGAAAATATTATTTCTCCAAATTCTATTGCTATAAGCAAGCTTTGACTTGTCTATAGCGCTCTTAGTTATTTCCGATCTTATTTATTAAGAGTTCTTAGAAATAGAAATTAGTCTAAATATTCTTGAATCATCTTTATTTATTCCTTTTTTGGAGTATTTCTATTTTAATAATATCGAGAACAATTTTTATTCGACTAAAACTCGTCTGAACTTGTCTTTGACATGCTTGAACTGGAAAATATACCAGACAGGGACTTCAAACCTTATATCCGCACCCTTTACGAAAAAATCATTCATTTTAATTGCCCCTTGAAACTATGCAACAATTTTATTTCATTTCGAGAACCAAAAATTCTTCTAATGTCGTCAAAACAAAATATTTTCAATTTGATAAGTTTGGACTCGAATGAAAAAAGAATTCACTGTACGTGCCTGCTACGGTGCATGTGGAGATGTTTATATAAGTGTAATAATCCCTTCCAAGTGGAAATCGCCGGCTTGCTAGCTTGCAATCTATTGTCTTAGGAAAATGAAACAGATTGCCGATGACTATGCAGGTTGAGTTTGAACAAATTGAATAAAAAATTGGTCAGGTGTAGTGGGGCTTAAGCTATCAATCACGCCGGCTCATTCATTGCTATTGTATCAGGTGCAATCAAATCCCGAACAAGTTTCTCGCAAGGCGTAGCCATCTGCCTAGCTATCTATCCCTCTGCCAGCCACAAACAATTCTCGCATATTTATTCTCTTTACTCTCATATTTAATGCATCTGCCTAAACCCTTAAGAAAATATGTGATGTGGAAGTTTACCATACGCCTGCTCCCTTTGTATACTAAAATGAAATCAAATTGATTTTTTACCCAATTTTTTCACAGGGCCCTAATGAGTAACTTTGCAAAATTTAGTCCAAATCGGACAAAGTGATCACATTTTCTACACTAATTTTTGGTCAAATTTCAATCAAAATCTAATTAGAACTTAATCTCAATATAAAATACACTCACAAGCAAAGAAATGTAATCACTCTCTTTTAATTAGTTTAATGATCCTTTGTATGTTTATTTGTAATCAATTGGAAATTTAAATATTTTTTTCTAAAAAAACTAGGTGAGGCAATATACTAAATCTCAACAAAAACACTTGTGTAAAAAAAGGCCAAGTTCGATTAATAAAATTCGTTTGCCAAAAAAGTAGTGAGATCTAATGTGCTGCCAATTTAAACATCATCAATTTATTAAATGAGTCGAGAATATATTAGTAACTTCAATTAAAACGCATGTTTTTCATTTCACGTCCCTCTATATTTTTTTCACATTTTTAGTTTTAATTATTTTCCTAAAACTTGGCTTTTACGCATTAAATTATTATTATTATTGTTTGATAGGGCCTCCACCATTCCCCTCTTATTAAGATCCCATGATATGGTAGCTAGTAATTCGTAACATACATAATAATGCGTAAAAGCCAAGTTTTATGAAAATAATTTCAACTAAAAATGTGAAATCAATAAAAAATATAGAGGGACATGTGAAATGAAAAACATGCGTTTTAATTGAAGTTACTAATATATTCTCGACTCATTTAATAAATTGATGATGTTGAACTTGGCAGCACATTAGATCTCACTACTTTTTTTTGGCAAACGGATTTTATTAATCGAACTTGGCCTTTTTTTACACAAGTGTTACTTTATCCAATGCGAAGCATGGGAGAAAGTATTGGAATCGCTCTCGCCGCAAGCGCGACTTCAAAGGGTCCTCAGGTAAAGATTACGGAACCCATGGACTCAATTAAGGTCACAAATTGAAGTATTCAATGAGATTGAATTTTAGCACGTGACGGTTTTGCCAAAAATTACCTGGGATCTCGCCGAGAGGCCAAAAAGTGCCATTTTTTTTGGAAGTGCGTGCGGATGGATGTATGTATGTATGTGTGTTATCGTTTTTTTCGTCCACGAATTTTTCCACACCGTTGCACCGAATGAATTGAAATTGAAAACCTACCAGTATTTTAACAAAATGAAGCTCTGATTAGTTTTTGGTACATATCGGTCCACAAACATTAGTACTTTATTTCAGTACTTTTTTAGTTTTTTCTAAATATCTTGAAAATGACTTAACCAATTTTGATGAAATTTAATATCCCTATTAAGTACCTTGGGAAGCACAAAAAAGGTTAAATAAAGTTTTTAGTAAAATAATATTTTAAAGTACTTTACTCTAGAACATATTAATATTTCAAATGAATTTGGATAAAGTTTAGCAACGATCCGTTGCACTTTATTTTGTTGAGATTTCACTTCTTTTTGTAAGTTGGATTTATCCTATAAATTTAACCCCTTCATTTCGGGCCCTGAAGGAGAAAAAGTTTCGATTTTTCAATTTCGTCCTTTATTAATGTGTCAAGCTTTACCAGTATGCCAAATTTCAGCATTCTAGGTTCATTGAATTTTTAGTTTGTGTTAATTAAGCCTATAACTTTCACCCCTTCATTTCGGGCCTTGAAGAAGGAAAAGTTTCTATTTTTCAATTTCCTCCTTTATTAATGTGTCAGTAGAAAAGAGCAAGTTAAATTGACCCGCCTAAGATTGGGTCATTGCTTATTCACCCACGGCCATCTAATGAACAAGGATGACCCACCGATATGTCCAGCTTGCAAAGTTAGGATAAATGTAAATCATGTATTAGTGGAATGCCCAATTTACGCAAGGGAAAGAAAATGTCATTCAATGGGGAACAAAGACTTAAAACAAATACTCGAAAAATGAGGAAGGATATGATAATTTGTTCGATTTTTTGAGAGTCATTAACATTTATGATAATATCTGAGTTCTCACTTTTATATTTAACTATAAAACCAAACATGTAAATGAAATTTAAAAATTGAAAATGTAACGCATTTAAAATCTGTGGCGCAAATGACAACGCAGTCGAGGCGCTCTTTAAACTGTAATAAATAAATATTAATGTGTCAAGCTATACCAGTATGCCAAATTTCAGCATTCTAGGTTCATTGAATTTTTAGTATATGTTAATTAAGTCTATAACTTTCACCCCTTCATTTTAGGTCCTGAAGAAGGGAAAGTTTTGATTTTTGGATTTTTCCCCATTAATTGTACCTCAAACTCTACCTGCCTGCCAAATTTCAGCATTCTAGGGTTAGCGGAAGTACTCTAGAATTTTGATGAGTGAGTGAGTCAGTCAGTGAGTGAGTGACGAAATAGCATATCTTTGGCTTCTTGTAACTTGGATGGTATAAACAGTAGAAATATGAAATATTGTGATTTAGTTAAGCTTATGGACCAGTATACTGGAAAAAAATTTCAGCCATGTAGAGGTTTCCATTACGAAGTTACAGAGGCGTCAAAATGGCCTGAGTTGTTTCCTGTAAAGGGTAGTCTGGCAGTGTGCACACTGCACACATTCCCGCTCGAATCGAACTTGGCTGGGGCACTGCCGTGCCCCCAGATATTAAAAAAAAAATGCTTAAATAAAGTTTTTATTATTGTTTTATTAATTTTTTCTCTTGTATTTGAATAATACGCAACCTCCAAAATTTTCATTTTTTCCTAGTTTTTCATTCCAAGTCAAATAAAATAACTGGATGGCTTTTGATGTAAAATATATTGATTAAATCTTTAATTTTGGACTTTAATATGGTATAATTTATATTAATATAACATTATTTATATTTGAGAATGAAAATTACATTTAACAACTCGTAAGGGAGGTGATTCCATTTCTTTGCTCATGAGTGTATTTAAATATGAAATTTCGTGTTGATACCTTCAATGGTCAAAATTTTATTAGAAATAATATTATACCTATATATTAAATTCGAGAAATTTACTTCAACAGTCTATTAATTCAAAAAATAAACTTTGGAAAATTATTACGGAAATTGTACCAAGTTTTGAAATTTTTTTCACTTTTTCTTCCAATTTTTTTTTCTATTGAAACATCATGAAGCAATTAATTTGAAAGGGGAAAAAGGGAAATAGCTAAAATGGTCGCAAATTATGCATGCTATATGTCTCAAAATCAGTAAGTCACAGAGATACGAAATTTATAACTTAAGCTATATTCTAGACAGCGGTTTAGTAAGCTAATGGCAAAAATCGACATAGCTCTTTATTTGAAATGTATGGTGGTTTTTATTTTAATATTTCCCAAAAACGATACTAAGATTTTTATAAATAATCACTCCTGCTTAACAAATATCCCAAGTTCTGCGATGTCTATTTTTTTCTCGTTTAAAACACTCTGAGGGAATTAATTTCTAGGGGAAGAGGTTGTAAGTGAAAGTTCTGTGGTCCATACAGCAGGTTATTTTTTTTCTTTTCACTATCTGCATTTATTAATCTGTAGATGGATGAAAGATGAATGAAACCTGTCTGTTTATTTTATTATATTTTATTTTTTTATCATAATCTCACCAAAAAGAACGTTATCCCGTTAGAACAAAATAAAAGATCTCCCACTTATGATTAACTTTTCAAAAAAAAATCTTTTCATCTCGTTGATATATTTATGTGGTAGATTTGTCAAATTTGAAATGATAACCCATAATAAATAAACAAAAAAATAAGACACAAATAATTTTCTATTTTAAATAAATAGTATAAAAAATATATAGGTATTTATTATCTTAGAGATCCTTTCTCAAGCTTCTTTTTATAAATGTCGTATCATGTCAGATTCATTCTCTAAAAAGATACTGTGTTGTTTTTGGAATAGAGTATACAGTATAGGGCCCAGCATGAGGCGTGTGTTTGTTCCTTCTATTGTATTGTGAGGAGGTGAAGACAAGCAGGACACCGATAAAGCCGTGATTTACTCATCTCGAGATTTCAATGATAGAAACCTAGTGGATGGTCGGAGGAATGGATTGAGAATATATTTTACAAAAATTAACATCTTATTTAATGAAGACACCGTGAAATTTTTTACATTTTTTACGGATAGATGGAAATAAAATTATGCCCAAAATCTCAGTGTAATATATTTATTTAGCCTTCTTTTGAAGTTTTGGACCCTCAATGGTATCCATCTTGTGTCTTTACATTTTATTCCAACAGAAACATGGGGTCACAAATCAGTATGGCTGATTCTCAAAAAAAAAAAAAATCGAAAAATTACTTTGATAATTTGATGGAAATTTTTTTTAAACTATTATGGGATTTCTTTTGTTATGGGCTAATTGTCTAAAACTTTATAGTGTTCCCAACTTTTTTGAGCTTAAAGTGGGCTGAGGGGGTCCATATAGTTATGGGTTCAGAATAGTTTCAAAAAAATATGTGATACTCGGAAAAAATATGATAAATGGTGAGAGACAACATGGATCATAAACTTGTTCTTGTACTGATTTACTAGACCGTCGCTTAGAACACCAACACCAATAATTTGCATGAGGGAGGTGAGGGAATGAGAAAACGAAACATTATTGTACAAAAGTAGAAATAAAACCTTATAATTTCCCAAGTTAATGTACGATAATTTATTAATACTAGAAATACCCACAAATTTATGATAAATAAGCACTTAACTCTTCAATATAATGTGAACCCCTGATATTTAGACAACTAAATTGACAGCTCAGGCAAGGGTTTAACTACCCGGTGAAAAACAGGCGCTTGGCATTTCCCCATTTTTACTTTATTCAATGCGAAGCAGATAAAGTATTGGATCGGTCTTGCACCAAGGGCGACTTCAAAGTGTCCTCAGGTAAAAATTACGGAACCCACGTTCTCACTAAACATCACAAATTGTAGTATTCATTTAGGATGAATTTTAGCACGTGACTGTTTTGCCAAAAATTACATGGTGTTTAAATTTTGAGGTATTAGCCCTTTTCCATCTTTTAATAATATTCCATAAAGTAGGTATATAACAATAAAATTGATATCGTAATTTAGAAAATACCATCGGCGATTTCAAGTAATAAGAAAAATGTATTTATTATTTTAAGAATATATGTCAACTTTAATTGATAGACCACAGAAATTAAAGTGGCACCACATACATCAAAAAACTAATTTAATTTTTAATAAATTTATTACATTAATTTAAATACAAATTATATTTTATGATTAAAACATATAATTAGATATGCACTTATAGTTAGTTGAGATAAATAAAATATTAAATAATAAAAATAGTTTGGTTTCCTAACATAAGACTACCTCTAGATTGAAATCATTCATCACTGTCATTTCTTAATTCGGGAAATAGGCAAGCGATTTTCTTAATTCATGAATTCGTCCCAATAGTCTAGAAATAGGCAATTTCACAAATTAGGCGTAACATATATATAAAAACACACCTACATGGACGTTTTCTGAAAAAGACTTATTGGATTCAGGAGATTTCGAAACGTAAATATTTGAAAAATCCAAGACTTGATTATTTTTTTCTAAAAAAAAAAGATTTTCAATACATTATATATTTGTAGTAAGTAATAGAAATAAAAAAAATCGGTTGTGGTTTTGAAGAATAGATCTCAGCATGAGGCGTGTTTGTTCTATTGTGTTATTATGAAACGACGATAACGCTGTGATATACTGATATCGAGATTTCAATAGCAGAAGCCTACCTAGTGGCTTGTCGGAGGCATGTATGGAAGCCTATAAAAAATATATAGAAATAAATGAAGAGTGTGAAAATGCCGACACTATTAAAAACAATAGCTACAATTGTTTATAAATGATAACATCAATTCTTGAGAGGTGGTATTTCCAAATAGTGAGGGCGAATATAATTAACACTTAAGTTGTTCTGTTGAGTTAGAAATTCCATACAGGCAGTTTCCCGATTTACCTTGCCTAATTGCATACAACTACAGCGTATATGGGAACAGAGAATCATAAAAGGAAGTGTGAATTTGACAGGTTTAAGAATAAACGAAACAGATGGCAGGAATAAAATTATTAATGGGGTAAAATAGTTGGATGAAATGGTAATGATGAAGAGTATAAAAACAGGCGGCTCCTCTGAAGATTACTACTATAACTTCTGTAGTATTATACGAAGTTCTCTAGAATTAAAATAGATATTACTACCAAATTGAGGGCTATTAAGTATATTTTAATGATCCGATTATATTTCAGAAACGAGGCGATCAACAAAAACACTCAGATACATATCTATAGATTTCGGTATATTTTAAACCTTCATCAGTATAATGTTTCGGAAAAATTTAATTCTTTCGTTCTTCGTAATAAACATCTTCATTAAAGATTCTTCCAAAACTTTAGTGAGATATGTAGAATTTAATTTTATAAATTTTAGGGATTATTTAGTCACACAAATTAAACAAATATAGTAATTTCAGTTAATTCCATGTTAAATTAAAAATGGGTTATATCTACAGAGTGAAAATTTCAAATCTTGAACGAAATTGTATGGTTTTTATTTTGTATAATTGTACATAATAGAAAAAATGTTTCGTTTTCCAGTACTTCTGAAGATGGTCTACAAGTGTTGACCGAAACTGTCTAGTAAATCTATGAAATAAATAATGTTAATTAACTTAGCTGTAAATACTCTATTTGTTTAATGGGTGTTACTAAATAAACCCTAAAATTTATAAAATTATCTTCATTAAACTTCATTATTGATTATTCGGTGGTGAATTAAGTTAAAATCCTTCGTATTAAGAATTATGTATTTTAACTTCTTGAATTGAAATTATTTTAATTGAAAAGTTTTTGTTTTGCCAAGAGTAGCAGAGTTGTTGATTCAATAAATAAAAATGTATATAATTTATTTGTTTGAGTTAAAGGAGACAATAAAAGAGTGTGTCTACTGCTGGATAAATAATTTTTTTAATTTTTTTTATAACGAGATTATAGTTTCGAGGGCTTTGCAAAGTTTTCACACATCAATTCCTGTGAATCAACTGTAATAGCAAAAGCTCTCGAAACTATAGTCTTGTTATAAATAAATTAAAAAAATTATTTTTACACGAGACGACACACTTTTATTGCCTCCTTTAATTTATAAAAATTCTGCTACTCTCAGCAAAAAGAAACTTGCAATATATTTGTTTGAGACTATAGTTTCAAAGGTTTGACCTTCATCATCAAACTTTTTAATTATAAATTTATTTCTATTATTTCTCAAATATCTGATTGGATTTAGATGAATTCGCTTTGTCGTAATAATAACAGCAAACGTGTTTTGAGTAACATGCTTACTAACATTTATTGATTGAGTATTGCTTATAAAAAAGACTAATGATGAAGGCCAAACCTTCGAAACTATAGTCTCTAATAATTAGATTATATATGCAGATTTTTATATTCGTTTTGTTTATTTTCATCAAGCAGAGGACAACCTAATTGATTTATCTTTTGAATCAACAACTCTGCTATTATCACAAACAAAATCTTCTCAATTAAACACCTAAAATTTTCCTATAAACAAAATTTATGGTATATTTATTAAAACAACGTGAAGCAACTACCACCAATTTCCCTGGATAAAAAATATACATCAAAAAATAAAATCCAACTAATTAAATAAAATTGTTAATAAATTTCACAAATAAAACTCTCCTTTATTTGCAAGTCTTTACTATTATTCAAATAGAAAATGTATAAATTCAAAATTCATGTATTTAATTTACATTGATATATTTGATATCTAGATACTTTATATGAGAAGATTCTTGCTTAATTAAATAAAAACTAATATAACTGGTCAAATATTGAATAGATCGCTCAAATAAAAACCTGTGGACAAAAAAAAATATAATAAAATATTGAATCAGAGAGTAACGATTGAATTCGAATCGCAAGACAATAGTACATATTTTTTCTATATATATGTACCTGGTAAGAAAATTATTAGCAAATAGCAGAGGTTCAAAGACCGACTGGGCTCACGTATTCCATCGGGCCGGATCGAGCGACCCTGAGCCGGAGGCAGTCCTCGATTTTCCCTTCAGTCACCTGTCAGAAAACGATTGGATGGACGGACAGACGCACGGTGGCGTGAGATACCGTTTGACCAGAATCATGAGCACCCAGAGCAAGCACCATTTACATAAGTGAGAAGACCCCCCGGAACCTTCTTCTACGCGATTTATTAGCGTTATTTAGACTTATTAAAATAGCCTATCAATTTGAATAACTTTTATTTAACCCCGAACCCTCCCCCCAAACTTATTTATCTTCCTTTATCGCTTTACAACCAACAATATCCATTTCTTCAAAATATTCTTAATTAGGTGAAGAATTCAATGAGGAAGCGACTAATTTTTCAGGGTTGTATAATTTATTATCCATGTTTGGCTTTTGCAGCTGATATTTTCAAGTAGTTTTAATAAAATTTTATTTTGAGTGAAATAGGAAATATAAATAATTTATATTGCCCTCCGGGTGCTCCTAATGTGTAAGCAGGTAGTCAATTTGAGATCCTGAGGAGGATTTGGTTCACCTGTGTTCAGGAACGGATTTAAGCACGTGATGAGATCCCAGCCCAGGGAGGCAATTTTCACCAACACCTTTATCACAGAAAATATATGATTAATTAAATAAATTTTTAGCAAAAATTTCGAAGTGTGTCTCGATCTATTTTTTATGATAAAAATAATCTAAAAAGATATCGCATGCTTTTTACTTTATCATACAGGATATGGTCAAGTATTGTAATCGTGCATGAAAAAAGTGTTTTTTGCTTCATTTTTTTTTTTT
Source organism: Forficula auricularia (assembly GCA_024734495.1). Lineage (NCBI taxonomy): Eukaryota > Metazoa > Arthropoda > Insecta > Dermaptera > Forficulidae > Forficula > Forficula auricularia. The sequence goes on along the minus strand of JALMQS010000053.1, from coordinate 7,629,416 downwards.
TTTTGAAATAATATCTAAAAAACGGCTGAAACTATTTTGATTAAAAAAATTGAAGAAAACCATGGCGTTTTGGTCTACAAAAAAGCGCTATTTTGGGAACATCGAAAAAATTATATTTTACGAGATATTAACTGTTTTGGAAAAATGTCTGTTAGTAAGTTAGTATGTTACCAAATTTTTGTGTACTATATCTCAAAAACAATGATCGAAATCATGGCATTTCGGTCTACAAGAGAACCTTATAGAGTGAACAATGAACATCTAAAAAATGATATTTTTAATTTTTTTATTTATTTATTTATTTTCTATCCATATCCTGCTCGTGTTTTGGATTCTTACATTTTTACTCTTTTTACATTACTTAGTTTACAATTTTTCAACTTAAGTATTTCCGATATAATTTCATATCTTCTTTGGCTTCTTCTCTCTTCCTATTTCTCCGCTTTCACCTCGATCTTCTCTGCCAATCTTAACATGTTGTCGTCTATTTTTCCTTTCAACCCTGTCCACTAACCTTTCATGCCCTTTCCCATTCTATCTTTGAATATTTGGCAAAAATTATATTTACGAGATATTAATTATTTTGTCTTAAGGGCTAGTTTACACAGGCTTAGTACTAAGTATTAGTACTAACCACTCCTCCTAATTCTATATTGTGTAAACACACAATATAAGTGTTTAGTATTAGTAGAGTGTCAAGTGAGAGTGAATAGAAATGGTTTCTATTTACTAATAGCAATAACTTTTAAGGAGTTCGGTGTTGGTTATAGGTGAAACATTTTAATATAATAATAAAACTTGAGTAAGATACTACCTCGTATCTTACTCAAGTCTTACTAATAGCAAGTAGATTCCCCTACTGCATATATTGACAATTCGAATTGTCTTCTTGTAACTTTCACCAAACACTAATTACAGTGGTACTAGAGACATGTGAACCACTACTAATCAGTTAGTCTGCTAATTGCATGGTAAATGGAATAGTACTAATGGCAAGTAGTAAGCCCGTGTAAACTAGCCTTAATGTCTGTTAGTTAGTATGTTAATTAGTAACTTATTTTGTGCTTAACCAAATTTTGTGTACGTTCTAGCTCAAAAACTAGTGTGAATATAAAAACAAAATTTCCCATGTAGATTATACAAATAGAACTATCAATACAAATCCTAAACCCGATTTGTACTAAATTTCGCATATGCAACTTTATGGAAATGACTCTCTATGTGAAATTGATAGTGACTCAAAACAGAGGGGATAGGTCAAAAATTATTTAAAATAAAAATATTTTCGAACAAAAGTCTAAGAAAGTAAGTTAGCTGAAATTTACTTTGAAAGAGTCCTATAATAAAAAAAAAGTAATTATTTCTTTAGGAGACTAAAATATTAAATTTAAGAGAGGCCAGGTGGATGGCCACATCAGTTTATTTTTAAAATGATATTTAGAATTCTTCAGTGGTGTAATGAAAAAATATAAAATAGCACAATAATCATAAATAAATATATATTGCGAGTCAGAGAGAGGTTTGTCTCAAGGGTTAGAAGTTAGACTAAGTGGCCTGAAAGCATGTTGGTGCTCGGGTTCATCTTCTGAGGGATGAATCCCTCTGATATTCATAAAATTATTTTCTACTAAAATCTTTGAATTTTGACATTAAATTTAGATTCTTTCTTAATATAAATAATAATTATTATTATTATCTTTTGGGTCCATAATGTGTATTAATTTAGATAAAAGAAAATAAAATATTTTAGACGAATATGTGATGAACTATTTGGTGGGTAAAATATTGATACATGTTTTGTCTGAAGTATTCTCTTGAAACATGATATTAATAATGTTCTTAAAATTGTAGAAACCCTGAAGAAGTCGGCAAAGTCGACGAAACGTTGGTTGAAAAATAAAATAAAAAAATCACACAAAAAACTTGTTCTTATTTCCCAATATAAAATTTCAAATAAATAATTATTTTCAATAGTTTTTTAAAAAATTTTATGTATTTTAAATTTAACTATTATTAATTATTAGTGTTATGGGTTAACTAAAAATCATTCTGTTCGATTTGGATAGATCCAGATCCGCGCGAACTCCGCCTTCCGAAAATGATTATTTTGGGAAGGGTTGAATTTTTTGCAGGGTAGAAAAATAAAAAATCTTTTTTATCATAAAGTGTAAATTTAGACCTTTAAGTAATATTACTCAAAAATTTTTGGAATATATTTCGATTTAAAATGACGCTATAAAAAAGCCTCAAATCGGCCATATTTTGTGATTTTTGTACCAGAAAAATTAGAAAAAAAAAATTCACAGATTCTCTTCTTCTCTCCTTTTCAAAGACCAATAATAACGAATTTGATATCTAAAGTATTTTGGAAGATATAAAGATTGGAGACCTCGGTATCTGACTCGCGGATTAATTTTAATTATTCCTAATTTATAACGAGAAAAATCCTATAAAAATGAATCTCAAATTAAAATTTAATATACGACACTGATGAAGGTTGTTAAAATTTTTTTTATTATATTCAATAAATTCATTTTTTTGTACTAAAAAAGAGGTTGGTGAAAGTCGTGAGGTGTTTACGTTTTTTCTGACCCATTTCTTTATATTTATGACTAATTGGTCTATTGACAAGCAGCTCGTTAACCTTTAAGAGATTACCAATATTAGTAGTTCAATTCATTTAATGATTTAATAAATTAATTTAACATTCAAGTGTTGTTGTTTTTTACTAAGGATCATGACTCGAAAAATATAAATTACTAAAAACTGTTAGAAAATGAAACTGAAATTAAAAAAAAAAAAAAACAAACAAAAATCAAATACAAATTGAAATTGGAGGAAAAAGGGAACATTTGTCTTCAAATTACAGTTTGTTGTAAGATCTAAGATATTTATGAATAAACGCACCACATTCATGAAGAGAAATCACTGATGTTGATGCAAAATACATTTGTATATATTTATATATATGTACGTATCAGTGACGTGATGTCCATGGATGCTGTGGAAGCGGCGCATCCCTAAAATTTCAAACATTTAGAGAATTTTCATAAATTCATAAATATATTAGGTCAAATTCCAAATTTCAGAAGGATCTTTAAATTTTCAAATTAATATCCGTTATTTCAAATATTTCTATAAAAAACATTTTTTGTTTTGAAAAGTATATTGGTTTTCGAAATGAAATAAAATTGTTGCATAGTTTCAAGGGGCAATTAAAATGAATGGTTTTTCCTAAAATGGTAACGATAGAAGGTTTGATGTCCCTGCCTTCCAGGTTTATCTTCCAGTTCAAGCATGTCAAAGACAAGTCCAGACCAGTTTTAGTCGAATAAAAATTGTTCTCGATGAGGAACTATTATTAGAAAAACTATTAATATATAAAAGAGAATCTTTGGACTAATTCAGAGTGTAGTAAGAACTCTCAATTTATAAAATCGGAAATAACTAAGAATGAAATAGACAATAAGTCATAGCTTGCTAGAATTAAAATTTTCTTATAGGACAGGCTGATTCATTGTGGAAGATGGTCGATTTCCATCTCCTGTGTAGTTTAAGTCACGGGTTTAATTTCTGACTCCTATCCTCACTCACACAGAGCAGTATCCAAATAGAGCGAAGGTCCCAAAATATATTTTAAAAAATCTAATGTTAAATTTGAAAAATAACGAAAATGGGCCCGTATTCGATGAGATTTGTAAAAAAAGCAAAAATTAAAATAAAATTTCAAAAAATGAAGGTAATTTTGAACAGCATCCTCTGGTTGAAAAGTCACCAACCGCCACTGGTATGTATATGTATATATAACTAATATAAATAAATAATCCAAAACATAAGTGACTTGTAGAATTTAATTTGATAAATTAAAGGGTTTGTTCAGTCACATAAAATAAATAAATAGAGTAATTTTAGACAATTAACATTATTTATTAGATATATTTACTAAACAGTTTCGGTCACTCCTGGTAGACCATCTTCAGTAGTAATGAAAATTGAAACATTTTTTTATATATACAATTTTACAAAATAAAAACCATACAATTTCACATTCATACATACAATTTCGTTCAAGATTTAGAATTTGTCAATCTGCATATGCGAGGTTTGTTCAAAAGAAAAGGTGAAGTTTGAATTTTTTTGAAAAGTATTTATTTATTCATCAATATCCTTTTTGTCCCCTTCAAAGTAATCCTCCTCAGATATAATGCACTTATGCCAGCGCTTCTTCCAATCCGCGAAGCACTTCTGAAATGCGCTGTTCGGTATGGCCATCAGCTCGTTCTTCGATTCTGACTTTATCTCATCAATTGTGGCAAAACGCTTTCCTTTCATTGGTCTCTTCAGTTTTGGGAATAGGAAAAAGTCGAAGGGAGGCAAATCTGGTGAATAAGGTGGTTGAGGCATGATTAGGGTGTTGTTTTTGGCCAAAAAATCACGAACAAGCATTGATATGTGAGCTGGTGCATTATCGTGATGCAGAATCCATGATTTATTTTTTTCCACAATTCCGATCATTTGAGCCGTATTGCTTCACGCAAACGTTGCATAACTTCTTTGTAGTATTCCTTATTAACTGTACGACCTGTTGGCAAGAACTCATGATCCACCACGCCATTATAATCGAAGAAAACACTGAGCAAAACCTTCACATTTGATCGAACTTGGCTGCTTTTTTCGGTCTTGGCTCATCTGGCCGCTTCCATTGGGATGATTGGACCTTGGTTTCGACTTCATAACTATATACCCACGTTTCGTCACCAGTTATGACCCTTTTGAGCAAACCTGGATCGTCGTTGACGTCATTCAACAACTCCTGAGCGATACTAATGCGACGTTGCTTTTGCTCAAAATTTAGCAATTTTGGAACAAACTTCGCTGCCCCACGTTTCATGCCCAAAACATTCGAGAAATTGCATGGCATGAGCCGATTGATATGCCAACATCCTCTGCAACTTCCCTAATAGTGATTCGACGATTTTCTAAAAGAATTTTTTTTCACTGTTTCAATGTTTTCTTCACTTGTTGACGTGGTTGCAACTCCAGGACTCTCATCGTCATCAACATCTTCTCGGCCTTCTGTAAAGCGCGTGTACCATTTATAAACACTTTTTTGAGACAAAGTGGACTCGCCGAATGCCACAGTCAACATTTCAAGTGCCTTGGAGCACTTTATTCTATTTTTAACGCAAAATTTAATATATATTCTTTGATCTATTTTTTTCAAAAGTCAAAAATCGAAGAACACACACAAACGTGACTAACCTTTTCAGTTGTCAACAACAAACTACTAATCCAATTGGGCTGATAATGCCAACATATGACTAACACATGTGTACAAACATAACAAAAAAAATTTCGATAATCGAATTTACTCAGGCCACGAAAATTCAAAATTCACCTTTTCTTTTGAACAAACCTCGTATTACTCATTCTCATTTCATTAACATGGATACTTCAACAATTTTCAATATAGATAAATAATTTATAAACACACGTCATTGAATTTAGTACTACTGAAGATGGTCTACCAGGGGTGGGAAACGGTTTACTAAATCTATGTAAAAAATAATAAATTGTTCTATTTATTTATTTTATGTGACTAAACAAACCCTTTAAATTATAAAAATAAATAATTAAATATTTAGCTATATATAATTAATTTGTTAGAGACTATAGTTTCGAATGTTTGTCAAATACCCGATTGGATATTTTTGTTTTGTTTGATTAGTGAGCTGCTCACATAACACCCTAATTAATTGACTATCACTACATCGGTGTACGAAACGCCGTGTATTTATGTTTGTGTGTTTTTATTGATGTTTCTTTTAAAAATATATTATGCTAAGTAAGTAATATTCTTTTAATTTGAGAGAAATGAATGGATTGATGTAAACAAGGTGAATGGGTTTGTCTCTGTTTAATGATGAATGACGACTAAGCTAATATGATTATTCCATCTGTTGTCAAAGCAAATATTTGCGTTATTCCAAAGGAATAAGCTGCGTTGATTTTTTTTTCGAATCTCAAATAATATAAAATTTGTGTTTACAAATAGCAAAATCTGCTTTTCGTTAAGGAAGAACTCATTAGAGAATTAATTTCTTATGAATTTTCTAGAATATCTTAATGATTATGAATATTTTATTGAATGCAGTCATACATAATGATGCAAATAAACATACACAGATATATACAGGGTGTTCCACAGAACTCGTTCATTAAAAGTTTTCATGGAGTTGAGAGAAAATTTTGAACTTTGACATCGCGGGGTGAACCGCGACATAATATCGTGTACACCTACTTCCACTTTAATTTACAAGTAGAAGACAAAAGATGTAGGGGAATTATGGAATAAATTCCAAAATAATGCCACATAATTTCAAAGACGTGCATCAAGCAAAGGCGTGCACCTTGTCACCCCTCGTTTGACACATTTATGTTTTGGAATATGCTTTTTTAAAATAAATTATTAACGACTTTTGGACACTTTCTGCTTTGGCGCAATCGCCATCAACTTTCTTATATTCTATGGAACTCCCCAAATATCAAAGAGAATGTATAAATAATAATTAAGATCTGTACGAGTGAAATTTAAAATATTTTTTATTTAAAAAACTATTCATTTTAGGTATAGGGAGTATTTAATAAAGCCCTATTAGATTTTTATGTAGAATTCAAAAATACTCAAATTTATACCATTCCATTTGAAAAAATTGAGTATTAACATCTTTTTAATTTTCAGAAATATATGATTATTATGGTCATCCTGGATATAAAATTTGAATTTTTATGATTAAGTAAGATTCTTTAATGTCTAGTTGATTAAATTAATTCTAAAAACAATAGTTTAATTAATTAATTTGATTATTTATGTCCATCGATTAAATTAATAAGTTGTTGTAGGGAAATAAGGACAATAGCTTATGCAAGCATAAAAAATACTTATTAGTTTAATTAATATTAATTTTCATTAAACCTGGATAGCGAAAATTCATTTCCTTGTCTAATCAACCACACAAACTGGTAGTGACCCAATGAGAGATGACAGATCAAATATTTCTAATTAAGAAGACTGATGATGAAGGTCAAATCTTCGAAATTTTTGTTTCAAACAAATAAATTATATATATATAATACATATTTATATATATTTGATATTTATGGTATTTATTTATTTATTTATTATAACATTGTATATGTGTGTATGTTTATTTGCATCAAGCAGAGGACAACCAGTTAGTTTTCTCTTTATGATTCAACAACTCTGTTACTCGCAGCAAAACAAAATCTTTTTAATAAATATTAATAGTCTAGTGAGCTCAGGACAATCCTTATTTGGAAATAAATCATTTTTGTTTGAAAGGCAGCGTTTTCCCCGGGACTTAGGGTCCCAGGCTGTTTAATCTATTGGCATTTGGCCTCACCTTATGAAGTCTTTGGGTTGGAGTCAAGTATGTAAATTTGACAGGGCAAATAGTGTTATTAGTGGGCTCAGTGGGTCTGGCCGGCTTGCAATTCGGCATTTGAAGACGAGCCGCAATTTGAAACCCGGCTTATCCGGGTCTCGATCGGGTCGGATCAATCCCCAAGCCAAAATTTTGCCCCAGGGGCGCCTGTTGTTTAGGCGCTGATTAATAGCCGATACCTTAACATTCTTACACGCTTTTCTAAAAGCGAAATGATCATGCTCAGGCTCACCGCCTAGCAATCATCAAACATTTTTAAATAGAGAAATGCAAACTTTTATGATTTATTTATTATTTAAAGTGATATCAATGAGGCTGTCCTCTTATTGGTACAAATAAACATATACCTACATATACATATATATTGAAAAAATATGATTGATTCTTTATCATTTAAATAAATACAAATCTTTTATAAAAAACAATCTTCAAACGATTATTAAAATACCAAACATTTCGGGAATTCCTCCCTTTATCAATAGTAGGTATTAAAAAAAAATAAAAAAAAATAAATAAAAAATATTTAAAAAATTTATTGATAAAGGTGGACATTCTCCCCAAATGTTTGGGTTTTTAATAAACTTTGTAAGATTGTTTTTTATATAAGCTTTATATTTATTTACTCAGGAGTGCCCACAGAGGGCGTCATTGAAATTTCTGGGGAGGGTTGAAAATTGTCCCAAAATAAGGACATTATATGCTAAAAATAAAAACGGTCAATTTAATAGCTTCAACAAAATGTAATAAAAATCTCTTCTAATTCTTTAGAAGTGAATAAAATATAATGTAGAAGGGAGTGGGGTTACTTTTCATGAAAATGGAGGGGGGTGTCATGAAGCTGGGCATCTTTGATTTATATATAGGTACATACTTATATATAACGATACATATAACGATTATATGTCTATTATTATTTTTAAATTCTAAATTCATTGGTATGTGGACAATTATTATAATCAATTATTATATATCTAATTTATATTGTTTTTTCTCAGATCTAAAAAAAAATTGGGAGATTGAAGTGCAAAGAAATGTTTGAAGGGAGAAAAAGAAAATTATTGGTTGAATTTAGGATTAGAAGGTCCTCTTAGAAATAAAGAATTTAAATTTATTAAATAATATCAATGACCTGAAATCATATTTAAAAAATCTAAGTTGCTGGGGAAGCTGTAATTAAATTACGAAACGTTCAACGAGGATGGAATTTTTTTTGAATTAATTTACAAATATGTATAGGTATACATAATGTAATTGTTTGAGACTAGTTTTGAAGGTTTAACATTTATCATCAATCCTTTTAATTAAGAATATTTTAAATATATTATTTCTGATGTGTTTAAATACCCGATTGGATGAAGGTAAATTCATTTTGTTGTTATAGCACTCTGGTCACATAATGATTCAAAATAACCGATAAAGTTTTTCTAATTAAAAAGACTGATGATTAAGGTCAAAATCTCGAAACTCTAGTCTCTATCAAATAAATTACATATTGTCGGCTTAGAGTGTAAACCTGCTAATTCCATTTTTTATCATATATGACATATTAATACCGTTGGAAAGAAAAAGAGATGCAGCATCTTCCAAGTAAAACTGCTACTTAAAATCACGATCGTAAGTTGTAGAAAAAAAAATGTGAAAAATAGTTTTTCCATAACAAAAATATGAAATTTTGTTTGTTTTTTCTCTACCCTGTAAAATTTCCTTGTTGTGCGTTAGCAGGTTTACTCTCTAAGGCGACGATGTTATATTTATATTTAATATATAGATATAGGTATATATAGCTATATATGTTTATTTGCATCAAGCTGAGAACAACCTCATTGATTTCTCCTTATGAATCAACAAATTTGCTACTCTCTTTAAAACAAGATCTTTTCAATTAAATCTATTTATTATTTTCACTCAAATTACGTAGAAGTATTGCGTTAGCTCAAAAAATTTTCACCCAAAATACCCATCAAATTTCTACACTATACAAAACATAAATTCGTCCCCCACAGGGGAGACACCTCTTCCATATGGCGTAATATAAAAAATTTAAGAAATAAACACTTTGAGGGGATTTGGGGCTGTTTACCATTTTAAGAATATTCTCGAATTTTTACCATCGAATCATTGATGTATTAAATATTTATTTCCGAAATTTGAAGTTGATCTTCTATCTCATTACCGATAAATAATTATTGAAAATTGACCTTTTAACAAGGAAGTAAATGGACCGAGCATTTAAAACGGCTATAACTTCTATACAAATTATACCATTTTCAACAAATTTATATAGATCAATAATTCGACTTTTATGAATCGAACGATACATTTTTCAATAGATTTGACAGTCTAGTTAATTAGTTATTCATAAATGTAAAAATAAAAAGTTATTTGTACCCAACAGAATATAACAAAAGTAGAATTCCAACTCTATTTCTTGAAATCGTTTTTCTGTTAAATAAATTATTTTATAATGAGAAAAAATTTATCTGAATACTCTCTTTATTAATATTAACAAAACAAAGATTTTCATTCGAAATTAACCTCATTATTAACATTTTTTAAATTAGTAGGCTGAAGAAATACAAAAGATTTTTTCGAAGATCAACCAGATAAATGAGCTGTCCCGAACTCCCTTAATTAAAAATATTGAATAATTAGCGTAGTCGGCTCAAAACCTTCCTAAAATATATAATTATTCGTCACTCAATTCAAAATTTCAAACATGTTTTTGTTAATTAATTAATTTTTAATTAATAATTATTCGCAATCAGTCTTTGACGATGATTTTTCATTTTACTTATTTATTTGTTTGTTTATCATTCTTTCAATTCTTTCACATCTTGAGCCGAAATCATTTTTCATAGAGATCACTAAATCATCCATCCTCGGAGAGGAGAGATCCTCCACACGAAGGTCAGGTGGTTATCTTGCAACTATTTATCCCCTGATTGAATTGCTTGTATATATTTGATTCAATAGCGAATTCTAATATATAATTTCAAAGAAATGTATACGTAGGTACGTATTGGCTGCGAACAAGATTATCCATCTTGTTTGAGATTAGATAAGATGATTGATCGTGTGCTGAAAACCTATAGAGACAATTAAGCTAATTTGCTTTGCTTCATTCCGACTCAATATAGTACCACAAGAGAGAGGCTGCGGGCAGAAGAAGATGGACCACGAGGGAATTTATATAGTGTAATCAGACGGAGGAACGAACCTGAACGACACACAGAGCAAATAGTCTAATTATACCTTGCTATATGCATATTTTTTCGCTCGGATGAATTACGACGAAAAACGAGATAAGATAAATTATACTGGTTGGGTTTGTGCTGCGATGTGGCTTGCACCTTGCACGGTGGCGTCAAGGGGGAATGGAAACAAATCCGCTCGCAAAAGCTGTTATTTCTCGCTCCAATGAACGAGCTGTTATAATTCTAGCTGTTGGGAGTTGGGACGATCAAAAAAACAACAACTATTACTTTGTAAAGTGAAATTTAAAATCAAATCACTATCATTGGGGATTGTTTAAATGGTACCTTGCCTGAGGGGGGGAGAAAAGTCAACAAACCAGAAATATGCAGATGAGGAGATGAAGAAAGAGGAGAAGAAGATTTGGATTAGAATATTTTCTTCGAAGGAATTTGAGAAATTCAGAGAAACGAAAGATGACTTTACTAGAAGATTTATTATTCAACCATCCCTCGTGACGTCATCGCGGATGATAAAAGCCTCCCTACACGAAAACCACCACCTGGCTTGCTATTCAGCCCACTAGACTCGCCGAAAAATTAATTAGCACGATTATGCTCGATGGAATTACAGCAATTTTAAAGAAATTAAAATAATTAACCCGAAGGTTTCAGTATCTTTTTTTGAAAATAAGATGGAATTTTTTCAAAAATACGACTCACGGTGCAACCAAACATATCAAGATAAGAACTTATATTTAAGGACCAAATCTAAGATTTTAATAGAATAATTTTATATTGCATATCAGAGGGCTTCGTCTCCTCAGGAGTCGAACCCGAGTACTAACACGCTTGCCGGGCACGTTAGTTCTACCTTCGAGACAAAAACAGACCCTGACATGTAATATATTACGAGAAGCCAGCATTCTTACTCCATTCAACTCGAACGGAAAAAGCAAAATTTCGGATAAACTGAAAAAAGTTTTCAGACAATGACCATTCATTAAAATAATTAACCTGAAGGTTCGCCCTCTGATATGCAATATAAAATTATTGTATTAAAATCTTATATTTGGACCTTAAATATAAGTTCTTATCTTGAAATGTTTGGTTGCACCGTGAGTTGTATTTTTGAAAAAATTCCATCTTATTTTCAAAATAAAGTAAAAAACTTCGGGTTAATTATTTTAATGAATGGTCGTTGTCTGAAAATTTTTTTCAGTTTAGCCGAAATTTTGCTTTTTCCGTTCGAGTTAGGGAGTAATAATGCTGGCTTCTCGTAATATAATACATGTCAGAGTGTGTTTTTGTCTCGAAGGTAAAACTAAAGTGCCCGGCAAGCATGTTAGTACTCGGGTTCGACTCCTGAGGGGACGAAGCTCTCTGATATGCAATATAAAATTTTTCTATTAACATATTAAATTTGGACCTTAAATATAAGTTCTTATCGTTAAAGAAATTTATTTATTTATATAAGGGTTAAATAGGAGGTTATTACATACTTATTCTGAAGGAAAAACTAAACTTTTTAAAGACTCGGTACCATGTTTGGAGGTTCAGTGAATTAATAATTTTGAATGATAAATATCTAAATCTGATCTATTCATTTTTCGAACGGGATTTCCTAGAATAAGAATAGAAATTAATCTCTTCTAGTGTGAAACATGTCTGGACCTGTTTTTCTTCTCGCAATTCCTTAGTTCTAAAGGAAGGGAGAATCATTCTATTCGCCCCCTTTTTAGACATTTTCCTTGATCAGATTCTAATGAAATAATCGTTCAGCTGCACATTTATTAAATAATAGAAAAAGTGAAAACGTTTTACTCTTAGAGACGGCCTTATTATATGTAATTAATAATAAAAAAGTTAAATATAAATTATTCATTTATATCTATATTATAAGTATATCCCCTTAAAATCTCAATAAAATGAAGGGGATGGCCAAGACCAAGCTGCTTGTTCAATAAAAAATCGGATTTGTAAGTTAGATTTTCATTTAAATTTTTTTTTTAAATCAGAGTGATTCCGCGTCCATATTTCCTCTCCTCGGCTTTCATATAAGGAAAGAGTTCTGGCCTGTTGGATCAGTTCTCTGACCGTCCAAGCGACAACATCAAGAGATTTATTTATAAGTGGATAGCTTTTTGCATAATTCTATTCAAAATTAATTAGAAAATGAATTTTTCTTGGGTTTAGAATTTAGCTAACTAATTAAAAATCGTTCCTGCCCTTTTGGATAACTGCATCAAAATTTCTTCAAATTTAAGAATTCACTATTTTACAAAGTTAAATTAAATTTTTTTAATGAAAAATCGATCCTGCCCTCATGGCTAACTTCATCAGAATGTCTTAAAATTTCAGGTCAAGAAAAATCACTTTTTTTATTATTATTATTATTATTTATAAATCATCAACGTTTTCCTGGCAATTATCACCCGAATTTTCTCAAATTTTATAATTAAGACTCGGTACACTTTCAGGTGAGCGTCACCCTAGTAATAAATAATAAACATAAATATAATAATCCCCTAAAAAATTATTTTTTAATTTAATTATATTGAGATAAATTCAATTTCTTAATTCATATTAGATATAAATTATTTGTAATAAACTATTAATACGAGTTTAACCACGTCTTTAACAATTGCCTCTCAGTTATACCGAGTGTTTTTAAATATACTATATGAGATGTTATCGTAAAATAGATTCGCGTTTAAATCAATCGCGTAACCAAATAGGAAATCGAGAATGTATTTTCTAAAAAGGCCTTAGAGGAATCTCTTTCGGTTTTCTATTAGTATTGAAGAAACCCCAAAGATATCGACCTGTTCAGACATGTTTAGTCGATTTTAAATAATACATATTCTATAAACACCCGCATTTGGATTAAAGGACCTGAGGAATTTATAAAAAAATAATAATCAATTACACTTGGTTGAAATTCTGAAATCTCATGAAATAATCAAACCAATTTTCACACCTAATTTACACCATCTTCCTTAATTTCATTAGGTTTCAAATTTATACACAAATAACAACTTATGAAACTTGATAAGTTTTTATTTATTTATTTATTTATTTATTGTCACCATGAACAAAGCCCATTTAGACAGCACATCAGTAAAGTAAGTATAAGTGTTAGTAGGGTTAGTGAGGGAGCCGAGTTTTAGCCGGTCGAAATATTATATGCTAGCTAGGTTCGAACCCGGGCCTTCGGCTTGAACATTGTCATCAACGATGCTGAAGCGGGGTCAGCGCGTTAGCCAGCTCGGACAACTCTACTCCCCACTTGATAAGTATTCCGATTAAAAAAAAAATCGTTAGAGCCGTTTTAGAAAAAAACTTATAAAACGAAAAATCTTTCTTGTAAATGTCAACTTCTCGTGTTTCGATTTCAACCAAAATCTTGCTGCACTCTTTCTAGACCATATCGAGCTTATCTTTTGAATTTCGTAGATTTTAGTCTTAGCGTTGCGAAACCCAGGGGTATGTACGTGCATCCATTCATCCATACATCAGGCCCAATTGATTTTTGGTCACTTTTTGGCCTCTGGGGACCACAATATCTGGTTTTTTGTTCTAAATTCGATTTCAAACTATTAAGGGCATCAATTCCTTCCACCAAGACGTGTAAAACTGGTATTAACTTTTTCACCTCAGAGATAGAAGCTCTCAAAGTGACGACCCGGGAGGTGATTACAATTCTTATACACATTTTATTTTTTAAATATAAATGTGAAAGTAAAAAATGTTTTATATATTATTACTGCTCTTTGTGACGATCAATTTACTTTGAAAACATTTGAATATTAATTTATCTAGATTGAAGATCACTAAAAGCAAATTTAAAAAGCTTCTTTTTTTGGTCATTCCCTGAATGAATGCATTTGAATTGGCTTCTTGAGAACAGAGCCCATTAATTTTACTTAGCCGATTTCGATTTCCATAATGACATCCGATTTGTATATATTATAATAACCCGACAAATAATCTCCGGATTAAATTTATGTAAATGTTTCGAAGTGAAATAAATACCTACAATTTAATTTAATTTAATGGCAATTTAAAACCTTGAAAAAAATTAGAAGAAATAATTTTCAAATATTTTTTTAACTTCATTCTTATATACATGATTCTTGAGAATAGATTTAACAAAAGGTGTCTGATGGTTGTTATTCAAACAAATAATAATATTTTGGTCAGTGGTCTAGTAGCTACATATCCCACCCAAAAAACTTCTGTGAAAAAACACGCCAAGTTCGAAAAAGTTGTGAAATCTCGACGTTAAATTCGCCAAGAATAATTAAGTTGAGAAAATAGTACTTTCAATTAAAATTTTCTTTCCATTTTTAATGACAATCTAGATTTTTGGATTCTAAATTTTTAATTTAAATTACCTTAAAATTTAAATTCTTTCTTGATATATTGGGTTTATACCTTGAGTTGTATTTTTAAAAAGAATCCATCTATATTTTTCAAAAAAAGATACCTACTCAATATTTTAATGGTCCATCACTGAAAACTTTTTTCAGGTTAGCAGTATTTTTACTTTATTCATTCGAGTTTAATGGAGTAAAGATCTTTAGCTTCTCTTAAATACCTATATTGCATGTCAGGGTGTGTTTTGTCTCGAGGGTCGAACTAACAAGCCCGGGAATCGTGTTAGTACTCTGGTTCAACTCCTGAGGGGAGGAACAATGTAAAAATATTTTCTACTTAAATCTGACTTAAATTTAAATTCTTTCTTTATATTATTAGTTTTATACCGTGAGGTGTATTTTTGAAAAGAATCCATTTATTATTCAAAAAAAGATACTTCTTCGGGTTAATAATGTTAATAAATTATTTAAGTTACATATTATGCCGTTGGGATAAAGTAACTAAATTCATGACCAGCCAAGTTTCATGAAAATAATTTAAATTAAAAATTTAGAACCCATAAATCTAGAAAAAAAAAACAATTAATAAAAGTAAATTGAAAAAAGTATTATACATTTTTATTAAACCACCCACCTGTGAATAATTACTTTAATTAAGAAATAACTATCTAATTAAAGTTACCCAAAGACAAGAACCTGTCAGATCGATTTGTCGACCCAAAAACCCCCTAATCCGTGATTTTTATCGAGATCGTTCGACGTTAGAGCATTTTATGAGAAACGGATTTTATATAAATAATTAAGTACAGTTAGACGCCGCTTAACGCGGGGTATACGTTTCAGTAAGTTCAAGCTCTAAACGAAACAGCGTTAAACGAAATCATCTTAACACGAAAATGATGGAGATAAGTGAAACAGAACAGAGAATAAGAAAATTATCAGTTTTTATTTTTTTATTTTGTAATATTTATTGTTAAATACTTTTTTTTTATAACATTAACTATAGACTTATTTATTGCTAAAATCGATTTTAATTAATTAAACATTCATGAAAATCAAAAGAAGTTCAAGAAAAGAAGGTTCTTTCTCAATTGACATTTTTAGTTTTTTAAGAAGTCATCTAATGCAGTTTGTCTTTTCCTATTTTGCTCAGCAAGACATCGCAGCAATGACACTTCGTCTTTGTTTTCAACTTCGATCAAAATTAAAATCATTTTCTATAAACTGATCCATAATTTACGTCATAGTAGCTAAGCTTTTTTTTAGAAAATTCATTGAAAGTTCCTCCTCATCATCTTTGTGCACTTGTTGTTCTACTAATTCTTTAAGAAGGTCGTCACCAGTTGTAACTTGCAATTCTTCAATATCAAACCCTGTTTTATTAGCTAGCTCTACAATTTCGTCGACATCAACAATGAATTCTCTTATACCAACATCCTTGTTCCGACAATACATTCTTACACACTCATTTTAAAAATCTCTTGGTCACCAAGAAAGTTTGATGAAGTCTACAGCATCCAGAATATTGTAGTTTTTCCAAAAATCTCTTTAAAAGATTATTTATCTTCTTCATCTGTTTAATCATTCAGTTGACTGAAGGTCCTCTGCAGATAATAGGCTTTAAAATTTGATATTACGCCTTGATCCATTGGTTAGATTAACGAAGTCGTATTTGACTGCAAAAAACCGTGTAATACTGAAACAGCGTTAAGAGGAGCAGAGTTAATCGAGGTCTTACTGTAAATATATAAGAATTACTCATTTAATAGTATATGGTAAGATATGAGACGGCAAATTTCGCCATACACCAGGGCGCCAAATGACCCAGAAGCGGTTCTCATCTAGCAGCCCTTTTTGATTTTTTTATGTAGCATCCTTCACTAGACTTTGGTTTGAATGATGGTATGATTAAACAATTATATTTTATTATCGAGTCGAAACATAAAAAAATCCCAAATACAATAGGGCTTGATTTAAAATTCCTTCTGCAAGACAGACGGATGTTTATTACTGTGATGGCTTCGTTTGCCATCCTTTATTTATTAAATGTCATCCGATAGCTTCAAGTCGTCGGCATTTTGGCTGCAAGCAAACAGAAAGAGAGACAGAGAGGGGGGTATTTTATCTCTTGAGCTCTTCGAAAAAAGAAAAATCTCATTTAAATTTCAAATTAATAAACATAAGAAGATGAAACTATAGAAAAATTGGAAGAAAAAATATTTTTATAATCTTCATTTTTATGATTCACTATCTGATAGTAATTCTTCTGATAATTTATTAGCGTGGAGTAATTATTAGTTAGAGTAAAAAAGAAACAAGTGGCGGGGCGGAATGTTTTTAATTAAATTAATCAAAAAATTTTATGAAACCGTTGATCTCAATTAAATGAAATTCATTTTTTAAAAATCTTTTTAATTATGAAAATGCAAGAAGATGCATAATCTATAATAGGTTAAGATTAACCCTTAAATAGCCGCTACCCCGGCTAACAACTAGGTCCATTACTATAGTTAATAATATCCGGATTTGATGTTTAAACTTAGAATACGGAGAGGTGTTAGTTCAGGTGAACCTATGAGAAAAAAACAGAATATTCTTATTAAAACGATAGACAAATTGCAATAAAAAATGACATATAACATGTATCAAATTTTTATTGAGTACAGAGATACAGCTGATAGTATGTAATACACGTTCAGATGCAATATGACTGCTAGGCTCTGTACCAGTGTCAAGCAGTGTATTGAGTAAACACTATTGAATCTGGTAGTCTGAGGTTAGGAAATCGTGTGCAGTATTCTCTACAAGCAACAGAAGCGTTTCAATTACAAAATCCGTACACAAATACTATATCGGCATGTTTGCACGCTAAGGTACAGTAGACTTGGCCAACAAATTAGAATGAAAACTTCAATGTAAACTTAAGCACAACTTCACAACTTGAACATCAACACTCTACTGCTAACATTCGATAAATACGGCAATAGCAACCGGTGTACCAACACACGAAACGGAAATGCATTGAAACTCAGCTGTATCTCTGTACTCAATAACAATTCGACACATGTTACATAGTATTTTTTATTGCAAATCGTCTATACTACCTCCTCCTTAAATATTTACTATTCATCCTGAAACACCCTGTATATTAATTTTCATCAAGCAGAGAAGAATTTCTCTTTATGGTCTTAGTTCCGTAAATGCTATTAAAGAAATATTTGAAGTGAGATAATGAGGATACTAAAAATATAGATTTGAATCAGAGAAATCAATGAGGTTGCCCTCCGGTCTTATGGTATGCAACAGAGTATATGTATAGTTGTATACGACTCATATGTAGGCATTTAAAGAGTAAATTTCTATCACTTTTGAAATTGAGTATAGTCTCATCTACTTAAAAAAATTAAAAATTTCCTTCCATTGATGTTCAACGCTTAATAATTGATTGTCAACCGTTGATGTTTGTTTGTAATTGTTTTTTATATTTTTTCCCTCTCAGGCTTAAATGTCGCTTGGGATTCAATCAATTTTTTGCTCTTTTGACGACTATCTATTGTTCTCGATGAATAATTATCTATTATGCGTAGAGAAAGCCCCGAGGGGTTGGTTGCAAGATGTGTGTATTAAGAGCCAAGAAAAAGACTTGGTTGTTTGTTAGCGTGGAGGATTACCTATACATCGATTATTTTTTCTAATATAAATATTTTTTAATTGATTTTGCATAAAGCTAATCAGATAGGGAGTGATACATCAATAGAGTAGAGCGAGGACCAATTAAAATCTCGCTGTGCTAAGTAAACCTGTTCTTTTTAGATCCCTTTTGATTTATTTTAATGAACATTAAACCCGAGAAGCAAATTAGAAAAATAACACCGTCTATGCATTCAGTGGAGCAGATTGAGAGAATAATGCCAATCAGATGTCGCGTCGATGGAAATAAATAAATAAAAATCATATAAAAAATATAGTATTATTAATTTGAAATATTGGGGGGTCGGGTAGGTTAGGGGTTAGCATGTCATCCTGCTAACCAAGTGTTCGAATCCGACTCGTGGCATCCGGCTAAAATCTGACCCCGGGGGTAGAGAAAAATTAAAAAAAATGACATAATTAGTATCGTAAATTGCCTTATTTCTAGAAAGGGCGAAAAGCCAAAAAATAAAATTGAAATAAGAATAATATGCTGCACATAATGCGAAATCAATTAGATTGTCTTCTGCATGATGCAAATAATCATGAATATATAACTAGTATGTGAGTAAATCCAACTTATTTTGCATTTTTTTTACCTAAAAATTTGAAAATATAACTTTATCGCATCCCAACAATAATAATATAGTTTTGTGGCTCCACTATCTATAGAGCAATTTCTAATAATGCTCATGAATTAAAATTTTTTTTCAATTTTTTATGAGTTTTCCCATTAAGGTGTGACAATCAAGGGGACGGAATTGACATTAGAGAATTTTGATTTGGTAATATAGGCAGAGACTGCCTTAAAAATATAGAAGGTTACAATTTTGTTACGAAAATAACACTAGAAATTTTTTTATTTTTATATGACTTGTTATCGCAAGGACGGAAATGACACTTATGAACGACATAATTAATCACTACCTTTATGAAGTCATTTTTCTGTGTTATTATATGAATAAAATAACAGCATTGTTTGCTATTAACAAACGAACTCACCAATTGACAATAGTTTCTCTCTTGACCACTCCAGTGATGGCGTGAGTCAAGTTAAATACTAAAACTATATTGGGGAGGGAATTGACACACTGTTTTTGGACAATTTTAAACATTCTTTGAAACAAAATTTTAATAACTAAAAAAAACTTTATTAATTTATATAGTCTTCATTCATCTTTTTTTTATTTAGCTGATTTTTAACATTTTTCAAGTAAATACACGGGTTTGAAGATTTAAACAGCCAAATTGGAGAGGGGACGGAATTGACGTTTTGTAGATAATTTGAATTGAAGAAATATGAAATTAAGTAAAATCAGCGTTAAAAAATTTATGAGTGCAACAATATATAAATGTATACAATTAAAGACTATATTATTAAAAATGGAAAATTTAATTTTGTTTTTGGGCCTCCGAGGAGCGGACCGCCTCTTACAAAGATAAAAGATTATTACATAAATTTATTTACAAATTTCACACTTTCAGCTTGAGAACAAACAAATTCAGATTCAGAGCGGGTGGCTGAGAGAGCCAGGATTAATCCTGACTTAAATTGGAAATAAAAAACCTAGTGGACTTTACAATGCAAAATATGTTGTATTTGCTCATGTACACTATCAGATAAGCTCAGCAATATGGATATCTATAGAAAGATTTTAGTGAGTAAACTATCATAAAGAATTAAAAATCTATTCTTTTTTATTTTATTGTTGTTTTCAATTATTTGTATTATATGTTTATTTATTTATTCATTTATATTATACACAGTGGCGTAAGAATAGGGTAGCAGGACAGGCAAAATTCAACGGGACCCTGGACGGAGGGGGGCTCCGGCCCTAGATGGCTGCGAGCACAACAGTTGTTATTAGTACAAAATTTAGTAAAATTTATTAGTTTTGTATTCAGTTAATTTAAGTTACCTTCTAAAGTACAGACACAAGTTAAAAGTTTTTTTTTTTTTTTTTTTTTTTTTAATGATATTGATGAGAGAAGGAGATACACCAGAAGGTGATCCCCTAAAGGCCTGTATGGGCTGGCCCCTCAATCGTGAAAAGAACAGAGCAGAAGGAAAAGAAGCCGGGATCACGAGCCAATCTCAGAAACTTAGATACAATTCAATATCCAATTTACCAAGGTTTTAGGGGCTTCGAGCAGTGGTAAATTCTCCGCGCGATAAATTCGGTTAAATTTATCTCCCAGTTAGTAGAAAATCAACGAAAAATGCATACATTATTTATAATAGCGTTTGTACGTGTCATCTGCTTGATTGAAATAAATATATACATTTATACATATACATACTTATATGTAAAAACAATTTTTAAGAAACTTGCTGTCGATTCTAAAATTTTAAAAAGTTAATTAAAATACTAAGTAGGTTTTACATAAATAAAATAAATATATTTTATATAAATTTTATCTCGATTTTATATTTCAGTTTATCAAAGCATCTTCAGGAGATACAAAAAGTAATGTAGTAATTACTTTGTATTTCACCAAGGTGGGTTGATAACTCGAAATATATATATAGTATCGAGATTAAACTATATTTTTTTTAATTATATAAAACCTACTTAGTATTTTAATTAACTCTTTTATATATACTTTTTTTTCACTCGTATACCAGTGAAAAAAACTTTAAAGTTATCTAATGAAAAGTTTCACATTGTTTTTAAATTTTTTTTTTTTGGAAACTTTAAATTAGGATTTTAATGTTTTTGAAATTATTGTTTTAATAAAAAATATTGTTTTAAATATTTGTAATTATCTATGGTCAATTGTCCTCTTGTCCCCTTCCCTCCCTTCCACCCGTACTCACAAGTTTTCCTAGTATAAGTACCGTTACTCCCTTGCGCCGGGCAGCCGCCTGGCCTGGGGCGTCCGCCAGTACATATTCGGATCCCTTCCCACGCGTCTAAGTGCATTTCATTGCCGTTTCGAGTCAACAAGATTATTTCAGGTAAATATCGCAATTTAATTATTTCCAAATGATCTATATTTCTTTCTCGCTAATAGAATATAATGATTTTTTAAGAATATTAAAAGTTTTGGCATGATAACGCCGAACAATTTGTTCATCGGCGTGATTTCTCACTCTCTTATTTAAATAGATGATTTATTTGAATATTAAATAGCATTTATTCAAATAGAAATATTGTATTTATTTCATTTAACATATGTTTATATTGTGATTAACCTAATTTTTGATTTTTTTTTAAATTACTTACTTTCATTAAAAGTAAATATTTACTGATATCACTCTATTAATGAGTACTTTATTATATATTAAAGTGCATTTTTTTTCGTTTACAGATGAAACTGACTTGCGGTAAGTTTAAATCTGAATTGAGCATGAAGTTTTTCTTGTTTCTACAGTGGTAAGTAGTAATATATCATTTATTTGTCTATTTTCATCGAATTAGAAAAAAAAAAAACAGATTTATTTTTCCATTTCAATAATCTAAAATAAAATTTAGTAACAAGACTGGTTTACATCTATATATAGATTCTTTTTTCATTCAATTAATTTTTTTTATTTCAATTTCTAATTGCTAGTTATGCTTTAGCAAATAAATTTACATAAAATTTCACCCCAAATAGAATTAAATCATTTCAAATAACATATTTACTTTTCAATATACTTTTACTAATGTTCACGGTATCTCAATATTAAAATAACTTATTTTTTTCTAAATTTTTTTCTTAAATATACATAGTATATTTCTTTAAAAAAAAGTTTTTTAAAATAGCTTAAAAATAGGAGGTTCAATTGTTTTCTTTCTTCTGTTTTGTCCACTGAAATCGTCTTATCTGCATATTTAACCAACCCCATAACACTAACACAGTTATTAATAGTATTAATTAATCATTATAATTTTATTAATAATACTATCATAGTTCTCTACCAAACAGTAGGTCTATTTTCAAAATCATTAATATAGCAAGTAATTTATTACTATCGGTAAAATTAACAAACCCTCAAAAGTTAAATTATTCCAATACTATAAATTAATAATATATCACTTGAGTTGAATAGAAAATTGTAAAATATAAAAGATTTAAAATTTTACATTAAAATTTGTCCCTCAATTTTAATATTTTCTAAAAACATTCAAGATTAATTTTTCGATTCTTATAATGCTTAGTTGATTTATTATTAATTCTTGTCTAAAAATCGAAAAGTTGAATCCCTTTTCCTTTAGACAAAGTTTGTAATATTTTTCTTTCATTCTATTAATTTTTCAATTTTACAATTTTTCAAATATTAAATTAAATACATGCTTTAATAAATTCACTTTATAGCCAAATTTGTTTCACTTATAATTCATTTTAATATAAATTTTAGAGTTAAATTATTTTCAGATATGATTAATTTTCTTTCCATATTTTATCATTTTTAGTCGTAAAATAAAAGCCTTTTTGTTCTTATACGATATGTATGTAAATAGATAATATGTCATTATAATTTTTCTATTAATCTAATTTCTTAAGAATTTCTATTTGATAAATTCTTTATCAAAATCGGAAAGACATTGTTTTCAGATTATAGAATTATTCTAGTTAGATGCGCTTTTAACTTTAAATATAAAATAATATTTTTCTTTGAATGTTTTAGTGATTGCTGTTTATCTTCCAAATACACACACATGCACACACGTAACTTTCTTAATTTCTAGAAAATATATTAAATTATTTATTCAATTTATTAAAATCTCAAATAATTTATTATATAAATTCAAATGAAAAAAATAAATAAATTAGAACTTATTTAACTCGATATAACCTACCTATAGGTACTTATTCGAAATTCTTAAAATCAAATAACGAAACGCTTATCTCAAGACGATAAACGCAAAGTATTTATTTTTTATTCGATTATATTAAAATAAAATATTTGGCCTTAATTTCTTTCGTTCTGTAATTTTAAGTTTGATAATTTAAATAATTAATTGGAAGAAATATATAAAAAATTTTTAAGACTATGTATGATCTCTAATAAATTTCAATATAATACTAGTCAAACTTTATTTTTTGATTTAATTAATTAACTTATCATAATTTAATTTTTATATACCTACTTAATTATTTTGATTGTTAAAATCTGTATGCATGGATTTTTTTAATCTTCCATCTAATTCATATAATTAATTTTTATGTCTAATAACACTTATTTGTAATGTACTATTACTATTAGTGTGTTAAAAAACATTTAATAAATGGAAATTGAAAAACATTTGTTTATGCTTTTATCATAACAAGGGCTTAAAATATCATAAAATATTTTTCTGCATATTCAAACTGAAAGTTCTGAAAATAGAGAGACAAAAATAATTCGTTTTCTGCGTTCAAAATACAAACATTGTGACACCAAACAAAATTTTACATTTTTTAGTTATCTTAACTATTAGAATTTAGACGCACAGACAGAAAAAAAATTCTGTTTAAAAATTATTTTCTCCATATTTTAGACATTTTTAAAATACATGTTTCAAGTCAATTCAATTCTACGGTCGCCCGGGGACAAGCTTGCCTATCTCACAGGCGTGCTAAGAATAAATGCTTTTAGAGTTTATTATAACAGAGTTTGTTTTATTTCTAGCAAAGTGTCGACGCCAATGCTGGATTTGTTTCTCCTCCCTTAGTGAACTGTAAGGAGGCACCTTAATTCTACCCACGAGGTATGTAAATATATTTCATAATAATTGAATTTTTCAATAAGATTTGCCATAAGATCAACTATGTTCTATTTTTCCTTTCTTAATTTTATATTAAAAGTGTAAATATAAAAATGGCTCAGAATTAAAATCTGGACCAAATTTTCTGATAATTTATTGTGGTAGATAATATTATGAAAAGTTAAAAACTAAAAATTGGGAAAAAATTATGGTTTCATTTTAAGATAGCTTTTGCATTTAAGAATTTGAAATTTGGTTTAAAACAGTTAGTTTTTAGACAAAAGTTTTTCGAAAAATTCACATCTTGAAGGGGAAAATCAAGAAAAAACTTTTAAAATTTAATTTTTATCTCATAAAGTAACCTGATTTCTGAGTTTCAAGTTTCTATTCTACTTCACTAGTTTCAGTGAAATCGTGATCAAACCTAATGAAAATGCGATTTCAGTAGATTTTTATTCTTATTCCATCCCTTTAAATTTTGATTTTTTTTAATAAAAAACTTTTTAAACAATATTAGTCATAAAACTAACCTTCATACCGAATTTCAAATTTTTAGCTAGCTTTTATAGAAAGTAGTTCCAGAGAAACCGTGATGTCTTAAAATTAAACTATCTTTGTCTAATTTTTGACTTTTTAGCTCTTTTCTATCTTTTAATAATATTACTCTAGGTACGTAACTTTTAAAATTACAAGAAAAAAACAATGCATGAAATGGTATATTTTTATACATAGACCGCAGAAATGAGGCAATTTGAAAACCCAAGAGGAAAACTGATGTACTGTCCTCGTAGCTATTTATTTAAAATAAAAAAAAAAAACGTTTCTTGTAGAAAAATCTCACTTTATTAATTAGATGGATATCATAAGGTCCAAGATACTAGTTTCGGCAGAATATCAGTTTTCCTCTTGGGTTTTCAAATTGGCCCATTCTGCGGTCTATGTAATTTAAAATTACATTTTCACCTGGTTTCATAATGATTTTACGTGAAGTAACCTATAAACTGTCTAGTAAATCAATCAACTAAATAATAATAATTAATTAAAATCACTGTAGGTATTTATTTATTTTATGTGACTAAAAAAACCCTTTGATTTATAAAATTTAAGGAAAAAAAATCAAAACACCAGTAAGTACTTATACCTAGGCGAGGGGTGAACCGCGACCTAAAATCGTGTACACCTACTTCCACTTCCACTTTCATTTCCAAGTAGAAAGCAATAGATGATAATAGATTATTTAATGAATTCCAAAGTAATTCCAAATAATTCCAAAGACGATATACACCTAATTCCAATCTCAGTTCACCCCTCGTACCTAGGTATATAAAAGTATGAATACCGTTTTTTTTTTAATTCTATTTTAAGGGCAAATTTATGAGAATTATCCATAATTTTTGTATTACTAATTTAAAAAATCTCTTAAATTTATTAAATAAATACTCTTATATTATTTTAGTTTGAAAATTTCTAATATTAAATTTTATTTTTCTGTTTCATTTTCTATGATGTTTCGTCCATCTCATCGTCATGGCTTCTTCTTCACCTGTTGGTTTTATTCTACTCGTTACTTGAATCTGCACCTCATAGCTTCGCATTCAATTTAAGTACTAAATCTTTTTTTACAAGCATGGCGTTTAATTTCACAACCAGGGATCAATTTAGAGATTTTTGCAATAACATGTTTTCTCTTTCAGCATTCCCCTACAACTTTAAAATTTATAAAAAAAAAAAATTAAATTACATTTAATTAAATTTTTCAATTTTCGATTTCTTAAATATGTTTTCTAAACTCATTTTCATTTATTAAAATAAAACTTAAAGTCATTTTTTTTATTTTCAATACATTTAGCAATAAAGATTGAAATGTTTACTTTAATATACTTTTCTAAATATTTTCCGATTAGTGAAATTAATTTTAAAAATTTTTCAAATTTAGATTTTTATTAAAATAAAAATTCAATAAGGATTTCCAGCATTACCTTTCATCTCTTATTGGACCAGTGGTCCAAGGATTAAAGGAGTTGATATTGAAAGAGCGGATACTACTACCTCACAAAGTAAGACAAACTTTACAATCGTTAGTTTTTCCTTGGGTCTAAGATTGTCATTTGTTGATATGTCGTTAGGGCCATTTCTTTCAGCTTCATCGCCTCGCCCTCCGTGGGATCCTCTACAAAACCACTACAAATAATTGCATGAATTAATTTTTAAGATATATTGTAAACTTAAATAAATATGTTAAAATAGAAATAGGTGTAGAAGGGTCGGAGGGATACGCCATGCCAACGTCAGGGATGCTAATCACTTGTCTAGATGTTTATAGAAACACCGTCTACGAGAGCAGAGAGATATTTTCCGGGTAGTCTGCATGGGGTGCTGTAACTTTTAAAGGTGAATTTTTTGTTAACTTTTGAATTTTATAATAAGATTTAAAATCTGTTAATTGAAGGCTCCATAATCAAAACCCATTAACCCACTATTACAACAAAATGAGTAAATAAGAGGTAAGTAAGATGATTCTGACAAAAATGAGTATTGGTTTCATTGATTTCACAATCACTAAAACAGTGAAGCTTATGTATATATTCCCGGATAATGTGTAATTTATGTATACAGTAGGTGGTCCTTATTTTGGGTATTTTCGAATTTTTACGCTGACAAGGACTCATAAAGTTCGAAATAAATAAAAAAAATATCCCCCAAGTTTCAAGTCTATCTCATTTATAAAAAGTGGCCCCAGCGTTGTAAGTTTTTCATCTAAATAACATGGTATTTTTGCCATTGAAAGATCAATTTTTTATTCCGGCCAAAGTAATGGTTCAAAAAATTTGAAACTCTGTAGACTTTATCCTTATAATAGTAGCTATGCCTCAGAATTTTTACAGATTTTTAGCTATTATAATTTTGGAGTCTATAACTTAGTAACACTAAGACATAGCAGCATTTTAGCTAGCCGTAACTCCAAAATTATAATAGCTAAAAATTTGTAATAATTCTGATGGATAGCTAGTACTATAAGGATATAGTTTACAGTTTCAAATTTTTTGAATAATTATTTTGGCCCGAATAAAAAATTGATCTTTCAATGGCAAAAACCCCATGTTATTTAGATGAAAAACTAGCTGAGGGCAGAGGTTATAATTGAGATAGAAACTTGAAACTTGGGGGAATATTTTTATTTATATTTTTTTTAATGCAATCGAATGCAAGAAGGACGCACCAGTAAAGATGCAGCTCCTATGTATCTCGAAAGACCCTTGCATTACCGAAGAGAATGTAAAGTTGATTAAGTGAGAGGGCGGAGACGTAGGTGTTTGTGCACTCGGGTTTTGAAGGTTTGAAGATTATAAGTGCTGGGAAAGATGGAGGCTGGGAGAGAGTCCGCACCAATTGAGCCCTTGTCAGCGTAAATATTTGAAAATACCCAAAATAAGGACCATCCTGGTATACAGTATATATTTTATTATTTACAATAAAAAAATCCTGCCTAAATATTAATATTTAAAGGTCGCTTGGAAACATCAAACATGAATCACTCAAAAATCTTCACATTTCTTGAGCACCCTTTAAAAATTCATATTTTGAGCTGAAATCACCAGGCGGTTCTTTTTATTCCGTAAAGAAAGAATTCCCATATAGAAAACAAATTTCCGAAAAATAAAAAAATGATTTTATCACATTTTTGAGATTTTCAAAATTCTTACGTCACGTCTAATAAATATTTTATCGAACTAAAATTTTGAGAGATTTCTTAAAATATGAAATACTAACATACTATCATGTGAAACTCAAGAAAGAAAAATAGTCTGTCAAAATAGGTTACCCTAATATGTACATACATATTTATTTTTGGTACATGTTTATGTTTATCTGCATCAAGCAGAGGACAACCTCATTGGTTTCTCTTTATTAATCAATAACTCTGGTACTCTCCCCAAAATAAGATCTTTTATATTATATATGAAGATCTGTTTATTAATTGAATTATTATCATTTCTACACACAATTTTTTTTTTCAAAAACGTTATTTCTCATCTAATTTCAATGAAATAGAAATATCGAATATGTCATGTGAGAGAAATGGTTCATTACATTTGAATGAACGATTTTTGTAGACATTTCTTTTTTTTTAAATAAATGATGCTGGCTGGCACCGCCTCATCCACTCTTCTTTTAAGGATGGATAATCTTCAACTGGAAAATTAATATAAATTACGTTTCCATTTTTTGAGTTTAGCAACTTCATTAGCCAGGAGGATAATAAACATCGCAACGATCGAAATTCCTAAGCCACACATAGAATTTGAAATATTGCAATTTGATTAAAATCAAGTTTTTTTCCTAATATTATTACCTATATTTTTTTAAAAGTCGCTAAATCAGATGAAAAATCGTATCCGTACGAATAAATCTTTATTATTCAAGAGATATATTTCACCCTTAGAAAAATTTAAATATTTGGATGTATCTAAGAACTACCATATTAGATCCTTCAAAACTCTCAGGGGTTCACAGACGCTTTAGTCGTTCTCTTCTTTCCGGTATCACAAGTGTCGGTCAAGTTCTATAGGTGCTGCGTCTTTTCGTTAATCTATTTCATTAAAAATACTTTATCCGATAGACCTTCACTAAAACTACGCTATGGATAGAGTAAAAAGAACTTCAACCTTAAACGTCCGGAGTTGAGTAACTACAATTAATTCCGCATTCTTCCCATTGCACAACTATATGAATATGTAGTATTTAATTTCCTTAAAACTACGAAGGAGGCGACTGTGGGTCAGTGGTTAGAGTGTCTGGCCGCTGGCCTGAAATACGCTGTTCGAGATCGAGTCTCGACAGATATTTGCAGTCTCCTCCTCTTGGAAAGCAATGGCAGCCTACCAAGAGTATAATTGCCTAGTAACCTCTCCAAACTAGCCGTTTGGAACCGGGGTTAAAAAATAGGTCCCGTATATCGTGTGAAAACAGCTAAACACACTCAGCACAGGTATATGTAGAGAGGAGCCAAAACGTCAGGGAGACCTGATATGGCACTTAAAGAAGAAGAAAACTACGAAATTACCGTCTTTTGCATGATTAATTTTTTTGAAAATGGGCTAATATCAATAGGGGATTTAGGCATGGTCTTTATATTTTTTTTTCTTTGTGACGGGAGAATGGTATGGGTTCTTGGTGAAACATTTTGAATAAAGTAAAGAAAATTTCAAAAAATTTTAGAAACTTGTTAAATTATAAAATACTACCTAGATATTTAAATTTTAAAAAGTTTCTAAAATTTTTCAAAAATTTCTTTATATTAGGGTTTTAATGAGCAGCAGCTCAGGGCCTCGTTCAATTAAATTAAGAATTTAAAGAGAAAAATAAATTAATATACAAAATTTTTTCATACTTAGATAAAGGTCAAATTGTTGGTTTGCAACACTATTGAATTTAAATAAAATATTAAATATTAATGTTTTACATGACAGTAAATACCATGTCTTTTATAACCTTTACAATATCTATATATATAAAATTAATGTGTTGTCTGTACATTGCTCCAAATCACGCAAAATTTTGGTTGCACACGTTTCAAGCAAAGTTATGAACGAAAACACCCTCAACAATATTCCTATCTGTCTGTATGTCTGTCTGTTTGTTTCAGTGGTTTCCGAAAAGTTACTCACGTAAAAAAAGAAATTTCATATTTACATCAGATGTCTTCTAACTTACGTTTTTAGCTATATAATGTTTTGATATTTTGACCCCAGAAGGGGGTTTGGGGGGGGGGGGGGAGGGCGCCAAATTAAAATTATCAAATAACTCCTAAACTATTAGCCCTACGGCAAATGTTATGATAAACAAAGTTGTAGGGGATGTGATTTCTGACAACTTTTGTTTAAAAAAATTTCCCCAAAAAACTACCCAAAAAGGGGGGGAGGGTGAAAAAATGTAAATTCTTACCCTTGGAGCAAACTCAACCAAATTTTGTATACATAATCTCTAGGCCTCTAGAGAGCTAGAATTGCAAAAACTAACCACCCAAAATGGGGAGGGGTCAAAAAATGAAAATTCTTTCTCTTGGGCCAAACTCAACCAAATTTTGTATACATAATCTGTCTGGCTAGCAAGAGGGCCGCCGAAGGCGGGCCTTGCAGCTAGTAAATGAATAAAATAAATTGAAAGAAACAATAAAAGAGTGTGTCTTCTGGTGGAAAAATAAACTTTTAATTTACCAATTTGGTATTTATAACGAGACTATAGTTTCGAGGGTTTTGCCTTCTTCATCATTCTATTAGAATTTATTAACAGTAATTAATGTATGAATCAATTGTAATAGACTGATAAAGAGGGCAAAGCCCTCGAAGCCATAGTCTCGTTATAAATAAATTAAAAATTTATTTTTTCAGCAATTCTTTTTCAAAAACAATTTGAAAACGCTTATTATTAGAAATCCAAATGTATCGGAATAAATTTTCCTTTTGTCAATGGAAATTTGAAAAAATACTTTATTTAAAAAATAATAATACAACTATAAAAAATAAATATTTTGAAAATAGATCTCCTATTTGTGACATATTTCTAGTGAGATGATTTTCTTGGAATCTTGTACACCTAGTATAGTAATTATGATGGCAATACTATATATTATTAATAAAAGAAATTATTTACACAATAATATTACAAAATGATATCGCGTTATATATAGGTACAGGGTGGAGCACAAAGTTCTCCCATATTTTGAAGAGGTAAAAAAAAGTAAAAAAATTTACTAGAAAAAAACTGAATATATTTTTGAAAAGAACATAAAATATATATTTTTTTAAAAATATGTTTTTAACATGATATCAGTCAAAAAATGGGCCCGGGGGGGGGGGGTCAAAAATAAAAATTCTAGCTCTTTCGACCAAACTTTGTAAACATATTCTATGGGTTCCCAAAAGGATAGAAATGCAAAAACTAACCACCCAAAATGGGGGGAGGGTCAAAAATGAAAATTATAGCCCTTTCGATCAAACTCAACCAAATTCTGCATACATACTTTGATCGAAAGGGCTATGATTTTGATTTTTGACCCTCCCCCCATTTTGGATGGTTAGTTTTTGCATTTATAGCTTTCTAGAGGTCAAGAGAAAATATATATACAAAATTTGGTTGAGTTTGATCAA
Source organism: Forficula auricularia (assembly GCA_024734495.1). Lineage (NCBI taxonomy): Eukaryota > Metazoa > Arthropoda > Insecta > Dermaptera > Forficulidae > Forficula > Forficula auricularia. The sequence goes on along the minus strand of JALMQS010000053.1, from coordinate 7,597,864 downwards.
AAGGGATAGAATTTTCATTTTTGACCCCCCACCCTTTTTTTTGTTTGATATCATATTTAAAACATATTTAAAAAAAAATTATTTTATGTTCTTTTCAAAAATATATTCAGTTTTTTTTCTAGTATATTTTTTCATTTTTTATACCTCTTCGAAGTGTGGGAGATCTTTATGCCCCACCATGTATAATATGAGGAGATCAAATCACAGAGTAGCCACTAGGCCTTGAACGGTAATTTTTTACACTCGATTTCTGAGGGTGTAAAATCAACCCTTTTGACATGTAATTAAAAATAATCCATTCTTTTTTTTTTTTTTTTTTTTTTTTTAATGCAATCGAATGCAAGAAGGGGTGCACCAGTAAAGGTGTAGCCCCTATGGATCTCGAAAGACCCTTGCATTACCGAAGAGAAGGGAAAGTTGATTAAGTGAGAGGGTGTAGACGTAGGTGTCTATGCACCCTGGTTTTGAAGGTTTGAAGATCATAGGTGCTGGGAAAGATAGAGGCTGGGAGAGAGTTCCAGTTCCTTGAAGTCATGGGGATATATGTATTCGCGAATGAAGTGGTCCGGCACTTTTCCAATTTGACCGCAAAAGAGTGTTGGGAGTCGGCAAAACGTGTGCTGCGTGCAAAGTATGCTTTGGGGGGAATTATTGATTTTATCTCATCAGAGCACCTGCCGTGATAGTATCTATAGAAAAGGGAAAGGGCAGAGACATCTCTTCGATGAGCCAGCGAGTCGAGGGAGTCGGTGAGGGTAGAATCGTCAATTAGCCTGACGGCTCGTTTCTGAATTGCATCAAGGGTAGCAAGAGAATATTTTGAGGCTCCTCTCCACAGATGAGAGCCGTATTCGAGACAGGGGCGGATTTGGGCCTTGTAGATGGTGAGAAGTTGTGGGGGTTTGTAAAATCGCTTGGACCTGAATAAGAAGCCAATCTTCCTTGCTGCAGATTTCGCCACAGAGGAGATGTGTTCATTCCAAGACAGGTCAGATGCGACAGAGACGCCCAACATGGATAGGCTGTCACACATTTTCAGGGTATTCGAATCGAAGTGAATATCAGGGAAATCTCTATTTTCGCGCCTAGAAATTAGATAACATTGAGTCTTATTTGAATTAAAGTTAACTAAATTTTGAGAGCCCCATTTATTCAGTTTGTCTAGGTCGAGAGTAATTGAGGAGGCAATATTGATTCGATTATTCGGGAGAGAGGGTTTGCCGTGTAGAGTGCTATCGTCGGCGTAACAATGAGTGGGGTTTGCCGTTTGATCAATAAGGTCATTTATATAAATAAGGAAGAGTGTGGAGGAGATTACAGAGCCTTGGGGAACACCAGAGTTTGTGGAGAACGATTCAGATGATGTTCCATCCACCACAACTTTTATACTTCGGTTTGTCCATCTCGGATCTATTAAATTTAAACCTCTTGTGATCCTGTAATAGTTTATTTTATTAAAATGTAAAGAAGATATGTTTCAGTCAGCCCATAAAATAAAAAATAATTACTATATCTTAAATCAGTACATTTTTTACTTTGACTCGATAACGTGTAATAATTGCACTTTTTTGGTTGGAGATTTCTTCGCCAGCCCGTGGCAATATTGGCCTGGTGATATTATCATCCAGCTGCGTCATATTATTGCTCTTTTGGATCTCGATAACATTTCTCGATTGTGAACTTGTGCATGGCTGAATAGAGAGAAGCGATAGTGCGATCTCGCGAATAAATCACCACACAAGGATATTGTAGAGTGGATGAAGAAGAGGCTTTTTTCTTTTTTTATTATTATTATTCCACCTTTTTTTTGTTAGAGGGCCGCCGATATCCGTGGATTGCATCTTGCGATATATCGCTCGTTTTTAAACTATGGATGAACATTATTTCTTGTCGCGCCTTCTCCGATCCTTTCGCAAACTAAAAGCTTTCATTATTCATCCGCAGAGAAAACAGGAAGTCATGTCGAGAATCAGAAAATATTTCTTATTCAATAAATACTTAGAACGATTTAAAGAAAACATAATTTAATACCTAAAAATTAATAAACATTTAATAAACGAAATGTAAAATTGATCCAAAATTATCAAAATATTAATTATTATAAAACTAAAGATTTGAGCATCTTCTTTTTGAAAATGGTTGAAATGTTATTCAAAAAATCAGCTCGGGATCAGATTAACAAATCTATTTTAAAATAGAAAGAATCTAATTTTTTGGACAAATTCTAAGATTTTAATAGAAATATTATTAATTATTATTATTATTTTCGTCCATAATTTGTATTAATTTGAAAGTTTATAATAGGAAAATAAGGACAAGTTTTTATGTGTGACTTTTTTATTTATCAGCCAACGTTTCGTCGACTTTGCCGACTTCTTCAGGGCTTCAAATAGTCATGCCACACATTCGCCTAAATTTTCTTGTGACGAAGATAGCAAGAAAATTTAGACGAATGCATGACTATTTGAAGCCCTGAAGAAGTCGGCAAAGTCGACGAAACATTGGCTGATAAATAAAAAAGTCACACATAAAAACTTATTCTTATTTTCCTATTATAAACTTTCAAAATATTAATTTTGTAATATAAACATTTATATATATTGTGACAAATTGGACTTACAAAACTTAAATAATTAAGTTTTGTTTTG